>BSBK01005201.1:0-382500 GCA_027943335.1 Chamaecyparis obtusa
ATATATATATCAAATATGTTAACATCAATGACTATCATTAATGAGAACAACATGAATATCTAATCAACCTCACATTCTAATAATATCCCCCTTTTTCATTGATTACAACATTCATAAATAACAATGTGAACAACTCAGTGTCAAAGGATATTAACATCAAAGTCTTCTATTCTTCTTTACTTTTCTCCAACTTGTCTTCTCCCCCTTTGACAAAAATTAAAAAGGGATAAAACTCCCCCTTGCTGACTCACTGTACTCTCCTTGAGAAGAAGCCTTTAAGAATAGATCCAAAAAGAAATAAGCATGCAACTCACTGGACCAATGCACACATTGGTGTATTTTCTAAATACTAGGAGAGGGTAGAACACTCAACTTCCTCGTGAGATACTCAAAAGTTTCCTTGCACAAAGGTTTCAAAAATATGTCTTTTATTTTCTCCTTTATAGGAACATACTCAGGATTCTCTTAGTTCTCCTATACCTTCTCTCTCAAGAAATTATACCTAATAGAAATATGTTTCATTCTAGAATATTACACTAGATTCTTTGAAATAGTTATAGTACTAGTATTATAACACATGATTAAAATTGGCTCATCAAAAGTTACACTTATATCATTCAAAGTCTATTTCATCCATAATACCTATTTAAAATATGAGGATGTTGTAATGTATTCTGGTTCAACAATTGATAATGTTACAAAATCCTTCTTCTTTCTTGACCAAGAAACCAACTAGGAGCCAAGGAAATAAGCTCCACCACTAGTACTTCTATGTTTATCTAGACAACCTACCCAATCTGTATTAGTATAAGCTATCAACGAGAACTCTGAAACTTTTAGATACCATAATAAAAACTCTTTTCTTCCCTTCAAATATCTGAAAATCCTCTTCACTTTCATAACATGTGACTATTTCGATTCTCACTGAAATTTGGCTTCCAAACATACTACATACATACGATCTAGTCTAGCAGTAGTCAGGTACAATAATCATCCAATCAGTGATCTATACTTACTTGCATCATCCTTAGGTGAATTACCTTCCTTAGTCAACTTACATAGATTATAATAATAAGATTACATACTTCTTTAGAATTCTCCAAACCAAACTTCTTCAACAATACCTTGACATGCTTGGACTGAAAATTGATAATTCCTTTATTTTTCTAAATTACCTACAATCTAAGAAAGAAATTAAACTCACCAATCATAGACATCTCAAATTTATTCTACATCTCCTCTGCAAATTTTCTACACAAGTAATATTTTCCTCCACAAATAATTTCATCAAAATAAATAATAATTATCAAGATCTGATTAGAATATATTATGTAATATAATTTGTTTTCTAATGAACCTTTTTGAAATCCTTTTCCAATAAAATATGTATCTAATCTACCATACCAAGATCACAGTGCCTTTTTCAAACCATACAATTCCTTCTTCAATCTACATACGATATTCAATTTTTCTTCTGACATGAACCATTCTAGTTTTTCAATATAAATTTATTCTTGTAGTTCTCCATTCAAGAATGTTGACTTGACATCCATTTGATAAACCTTAAAGTATTTGTATGCTGAAAAAGTTAAAAATATACAGATCACCTCCATTTGGGTATAAGGGCCATAAGTCTCATCAAAATCAATTCCTTTAGTCTAAGTGTAACCTTTTCATACTAACCTTTACTTATTTCTTATTACCTTTCCATTCTCATCCAGCTTATTCCAGAAAAACCCATTTAGTACCAATCACATTCTTACTATCCATTCTAGGCACAAGTTTCTAGGTATGATTCTTATCTATCTGATAAATTTCTTCCTTCATTTCTTTTACCCAATTTTGATCATTGCATGCTTCTTCTACTTATTGAGGCTCAATTTTTTGAAGTAAACAAAAAGAGATGTTCTCTTCTACCACTATACTCCTAGTAACAAATCCTCTTTTGTTATCACCAATAATGTAATTCTCAAAATGATTTATCTATACATACCTTGCTTTCTTAATTGTAAATGCCCAGGTCTTCCTTGTCTCTTCCTCTTCTTTATTTTCTTTCTTTCCTCTATCCTTTGTAACATTCTCATATTCAATGTGTTTATTGGGAGTGTTCTAAAAATATTCGTCAACCTTCACATTCACACTTTCAAAAATATTATTCAGTTTCTTTTTGTAATAGTAGTAAACCTTTCTCTTAAATAATATCTGAGAAATATACCTTCATCTTCTCTACTATCAAATTTACGAAGGTTGTCCTCATCTCTCTAAAATGTAACATTTTCTTCCAAAAAAATTGAAGTACTTGACTCTAGGTTCTCTTCCATGCCAAATCTCATACGATGTCTATCCTTACTTCGTTTGGAAAAGAACATCGTTAGGTGTATACACAACTATATGAACAACTTTTTGGTATTAAGGAACATTGAGAGAGGGTGTGGATCAATGTTCTACTATTTTAAATATTGGTGATCAAATTCCTAAAGCATAAACAAGATATAATTAAGAACAATATACTAAAATATAAAGAATGCATCCAAAACATCATAACAACATGATTTTTTGTATGGACAACCGGGTAAGGGAAAAACCATGGTAAGGATGGAAGCCACAAGATTTACTATATAGAATAAATAACCATGCTAGAGGTTTATTACAAAAGGGGAATGTCCATGCATCCAGGCACACTACCTAGATATAACTAATCAAATACAAAAGAGGGATACAACCCTAAAGAAAGATTACTACTTTACAAAATAGATTGGACTACAATCCAAAATGATAAACTAAAAGATAGCATCTACATATGCCAAAATAGTTCCATGAAAGCACACACAAAATATATGCTCAATTCTAATTCAAAATTTTGATTATATCCTTTTTTCATATACTCACATCATATAATCATACACAATTTAAAACATCTAAACTTGATCTTATATACAAGATATCAAAAAATGAATCATCATAGGTCAGCCTCAAGAATATATAAAAAAAATATGTAACATGTGGAATCAATCAGCCAAATCCATGCTCAAAATATGGTTCTAACATCAAATAACCACATAGATCCATTCTTGAATGTTTTCTATAAGTGCTTGAACTTAAAAAATGATCAATTAATTGATCTTTCAAGATTGCTTAATGATCTACTGATCTATATCATTGTTGTTTACTAACAGTCTTGAAGAAGCCAATAAAATCTTCATAACTTTCTTGAATGATGACCTCAAGTGTTGCACACCTAGAGTAAGATATTAGATACCTCTGATAAGATTCTTTTAGGATCACATGTCAAGACTTGAAACTATCTTCTCATACCGATCCATTTATCAAACCATGTAAATTGTCCCTTCTCTTCCATACTTAGACAAATCTATCTCCTAACCTTTGGTATGATCAAAATATGTGTAGTGAACATCTTAAATGCATACAATTTCCATCAATGAAAACATATAAACTATAAAGAATAGTGTCTCTTTTCAACAATCTCCCCCTTTGACATTAATAGAAACACTTAGTGAAAAATGTCTAAGTGTCCAAAATCAACAATGTGAAATACTCTGACTGCTCTCCCAAAAATAAAAAAAAATACCTCAAAACTTCTCATATGAAAATCTCTCCCTCTTTGATATCACTACAAAAGGAATAGGAGTCTACAATTAAAATTTCTACAAAAATCCTACATACAGGTAGCATATGTATAAGTATAATGTAAATACTTAAGAAATCCTCAAAACATCTGAGAAAGTATTTCTTAGAGCACCAAAATTATTATCCCAATGTTTCTTTAGGCTGCCAATTATTTGAATCTTCCCCTTGATTCTATAAGAATATTTTTTCTACTGCAATAATATCATGAGCATCAAGACTATTTAAAGTTTCCTCAGCCTCTCTCAATCCATTAACCAAAATATACATCTTAGAAGCAGTTAGGCTTCTAATTTCTCTCATTCTTCCAATCACTCTCTTTTTATGTGTAACTAAGGTTGTGATCTTATTAGAAAGAGAAATGATTTTCCTTTCATTATCTAATACTAAAGATGTCAAAGGATCAAAAGATGTTTGAATTTTAGCCATTTTTTTCTAACTCTCCCTTATGATCTTTTCTACATCTATAACACATCTAGGATATGCAATATATCCTCTATGAATTTTTCCTACTTCAGTCAAAGCATATTTTAATCATTTTATTCCAACTCCCAATGATATCGTATCTTGTGTATTTGAACTGCATGATTCATTTAATCTTCTCTTATCAAATTCACTCTTCATCTTAACAAAAGTAGAATCTTCTAAAGAGTTGAAGTGAGTACTTACTACATTAATAAATCCCTCAAGTTGACTAGATGGAGTATCAGTTGGATCCTTCACATGTGTGTTCAAGATATGCTTCCTTTCCTTTTCTTGTACAACAAATGCAAGTTTCATCATCTACCCTAGATTGAGAATATCAAACTAAATTGGATCTTGAATAAATTCCATGTTATCCATATCTTTGTTCTCATCTTAAAGGAATTCTTTCACTACCTTTGCAGTGTCTCATGCATCTAACTTATCTTAGTCTACTTCTCCATTTTTTCTATCACAACATTCACAATGACTGTCTGATCTGAAATACAATTTGTCTAAACTCTATTCGTATATGATTCACTTCTCTACTCATCCACTATATTTTCTTTATCAACCTTATCAATCTCAACATCTGTCTCTATATCTACATTCTTAGTCTAATCATCAATATTTGTAGTATCATTCTTCTCCTCACCAATGATAGGATAGGAATTACAAAGATAAATGTATTAGGATCATCACTAACATCAATAGATTCACTATCATGAATAGTGGCATCATGTGTTTCCTTCTCACCATCTTTTAGAAAAACTTAAAACCTATTATTTAATAAGACCTTTCTCAACACTTTCTCTATATCCTTGATTACCTCATAAATTTTACCGATCATGAGTTTGTTTAACATTGTCTAACACATGAATTATTTCTTATCTTATTCAAGAATATTATTTATTTCTTCTTTAGCAATGATAGGATAGAGATTGAGAAAAGTTATTTCTCTAATCCTATTATCCGAGATATATCATCCTAAATTGGAAGCACTTCAATTTAGTGATGGTTTAGCACCTATTTAGTGTGATTTCATAGTACACTTGTATTTAAGATGAATTTTCATGTGTTATTTTCTCTCCGAGGAAAGATTAGGGTAGGATCTAATGAATCCAACTTGATTCCCCTCTTCTTTTGTATAAATCTTGAGGTAGGACCTAACTATGAGGTGCCCTCTATTTCTATCTCTTCTTTCTAGTCTCTTTTTTATCCTTAAATTGGACCCTTCTCACTCATCTCAGTCTTTTACCCTAAACTGAATCTTTTTTTGGACCATCAAGGCAATTCTAAAATATTTTGGCCTGAAGTCTAGGCCAAATTTTGGACCCGACCCTTAGGTCTATGCCACATTTTTTCCCTAACCTTAGGACTAAACCTAATAGTGACTTTGACCTTTCTTCTTTGGGTCTCCCCTTTCTGGATCCCAAGACCGGTTCAATCACCAAGGCACTCCCGCCTTGTGTAGTCAGGTTTTGTGGGGTTTAATCTTGAAACCACTATAAAAAACACTTATTTGCTTCATTTGGTATTCATGAATAATATAATAACTTTATGTGGACAAGCTCATGTGGACATCTTGATTTGACATAGTGCAATTACAAGGTGGAAATAATAAATCTTGAAAACATCCATTGAAGAAAGAGAGTTCTTTATTGGAGTTGATGAATAAACAACCAAGAGCTCCCAACAACACCTGCATGCAAACACTTGTCACAAAAAGAGAGAGAAGAAAGAAGCTAGAGATGCCTGAACACATGGATCCATGAAAGAGGATACATTCTTGATATGGAAAAAAAAAATTGCGATTCAATAAAATGAATATTCTCAATAATATTACAAATGAGATCAATCCTTATAAAAGGAGATCAAAATCCTAAAAGGGTAAAAAGACCTAGGTTGCATGATAATAATTAATATAGGAATTCCTTATTATATGTCTTTAAAGTTAGCTTAAGTAGAAAGAGATAAGAAGTGACTTAATAATTACATCAATATGACTTAATTAATAAGAAAATACTTTATTGTACTCTAACACCCCCCTTAAGATAAACTTTGGGAGAAGCTAAAAACCTAGAAAGAACTACTAAAAGAAAATGGGTCCTAGTAATAAAAGGTCTGAGCAAGTACCCAAGTACAAAAGAGAGTCTCTATAAAGCACAAAAATAGAGAAAACTAGAGAAATAGAGAAAACCACATGGGAAAAACTCTACTCCAAAAAGAGACAAAGACTAGTCTGAAGGACTGATGAAGCCTCAAAACTAGGAATGTTCTAGAAAATAGGAACAAGGATGAACATGTACAACATCATTGAAGCAAGAAGCTGTAAAATCTATCAAGAAGTAACTATTGATCTGAAGATCCTCCCCTAAAATATGACTAGGTAGAGAAGACTATAATATATATGAGTACCCTCAACTAACACTAGTTGAATCAGGAGGCAAACAAAGGCAAAAAAATGAAGTCAAAGATGTAGAATACTGTAATCTGCATGGGTTCCCTCAAATGACACTACTTGAGTCAAGAGGAAAACAAAGGAAAACACTTGAAATTGAAAATATAGATGGCATAAAAACACCAAACGTTTGAAGAGATGATCAATCAAAGATGGAAGAGTGCGTCCAAAAATAGGAAAGAAAGAGTGTCCATAGGGTAAATGATCCATCTCACCAGAATGCATAGGAACCCTGCCACTGCATCCACCTAGTACATACAATCAAATACTGAATACATAGCTCACACTATCAAACTAAGGAAGTAGTACAACCAACAGTAGAAACCCACCCATAATGCTAACAAGGGAGTAATGATAGGTACAATGAAAAGATCATCAAATATGAACTACATGATGAAGATAAATTTGAAACATCGAAGGTATAGAGAGAGTACAAACACAAATAAAGATACCTAAGGCTAATGTTGCTGGAGGAATGCTCACATGAAAAAATTAGATGGAAAATAAAGCCAAACATCAAACCCCCCTAGAACTTTATAATGGAGTGCGAGCACAAAGAGCATAAACATGGGGAAGATCCCATACATGCAATAGAATGGCACTTTATATTATTGCATGTGCATAAATGAATACTACAAAAGTGAAGTATACACTCCTCAAAGAAGAGAGAAGGCTGTTGAAACAAAAGAATAGCCTAAAATGAGCCATCCCCCAAAGGGAAGAGATACTAGGACCTGTATCATCTAAGATATCCACCAAATTGAAAAAATGAAAGAATATGAATAAAATGTACATGGATTAGAATCTAGAAAAATGACTCATAGCACTTGAAATCTCTCTGAACAAGATTTCCAATGATATATCATTTGCCCAAAATAGAGTCTGTATGCAGAAGATAGAGCTCCCAAAGTGCAAAATTGAACATCTAGCTTTGACTGTAAAAAACATAATAAAAAATGAAAAATAGGAAATTCAAATCTCTAGATCTGGATAGAGCTCGAAATCAGGTTTCCGATGATATCTCATTTTCCCTATTTTGACACTGTATGCTAAAGTTATGAGCAAAAACCCACAAGTATATTGAAAGGCCCAAAAATGGTGTTTAGATGTGCTTACATGCATTGACATCAGCACTTCACGAGGCTAAAATTGATAGCCAAATGGTCACCACAACATAAAAGGCCCCTGGTCACCATATGACCAGAGGCTGAGACTACATCTGCTTGGGATTAAATTTGACAGCCAAATGGTCATCACCGCCCAAAAAAATACAATTTTGTTTTCAAAATCACATGCACACTTCAGGATGCGTGCTAGGCCATATCAATTTTTGCCTCAATTTGCGTGCTAGGAAAATAAATTATTTTCTTTTATTAGTGTTCTAGATACTAAAATTTTGCCTCAATTTGCGAGCTAGGGTAGTATAATTTTGTGTTGATTTGTGTGCCAAGGTGGTACCATTTTTGCCTTGATTTGCGTGGCAGGGACGTATGACCTGGTATGCAAAAAAAAATTTCCTCAGAATGAAACTACATCCAAATTTGACATGCCTTATATGGAAACATGAGTTTTTGGGTGGAGCAAGCTCAATGGCGAGGTCCGTTTGGGCCCAAAGTGCACGAAAAAACCAGTGACCACCTTGGGATCCATGGTAGGGCCGATTGCAAAAAAGAATTTTCCACAGATTCTAATTTTATCTAAATTGGACTAATTTTGTATGGATCTAGGGGTTCTTGGATGCTCTAAATGCAACTATGAGGTCCGTTTGAAGCCAAGACTACCAGAAAGAGAGCTCCCTCCCAGATTCAACAGAAAATCCCCTAAAACTGTAGATCTAACGAACATGGCTGAATCTCTCAGGAAGAGGATAGGGTAAAACAAATATAAACCTCTGATACCATATTGGAATTGATGAATAAAAAACCCACAACTCTCAAGAACACCTGCATGCAAACACATGTCACAGAATGAGGGAGAAGAAAGAAGCTAGAGAGGCCTGAACACATGGATCTATGAAAGAGGAGACATTCTTGATGTACAAAAACAAAATTTGTAATTCAATAAAATGAATGTTCTCAATGGTATTACAAAGGAGATCAATCCTTATAAAAGGAGATCAAAACCCTAAAAGGGTCAACAAACCTAGGTTGCATGATAATAATTAATAAAGCAATTTATCATTATATGCCTAAAGTTTAGCTTAAGGAGAAAGAGATAATAAGTGACTTAATAATTAAATCAATATGAATTAGTTATATTAAGAAAATACTTTATTACCCTAACATTCTTCAGTTTGCATACTCCTTCCCAAATCAAGAATTCAACAACATTGATCAAGCTTACAAGAAATCAATATGGTGTAGAAAATACAAATTGTGAAGGTGGCTTGGAGTATGTTATTCTTGGGATCTTGGTATTATTTCTATGTTGTGTTCAAATCTATGCATTTTTGCTTCATATTTACATAGAAATTTAAATTTACATGCTAGGATTTCATTCTCAAGAATTAGATATTATCATTTCACATACATTTCTCTACAAAAGAGAACTACACATACACAATACTCATTCTTAATGACTATTCATGGACATGGGAATCACCAAAATGAGGGGTTGACTAAGGTAAACCCCTATAAAGCTACCCAAACATACACTTTTCTTGATTTGCAAGTTTTAGAAGAGAAGATCACAGTGAATATTTGGATACACATTTGCTTGGAGATTACAGAATTGAAATTAGGTTTATGTTCAGTTATAGTCAGGACTAGGAATTTTTTTTTCCTTATCCCAAGGTATTGTAGGTATAGGATTGTAGAATAGACTATTTCAGAGTAGAGGCTTTTAGATTCATTTTTTGGGCTAGGTCTAAGCCAAATTTTGGCCTAGTCTTGGGTCAAGGTCGACCCAAGTTTACATAGACCTAAAAAATTGGCCTTGTCCTAGAAGGGAAATATTTCTAGGTTTTTTTTCATCTCATAGTTTCAATTTTAGATTTGGTCATTTACTGTTCTGAGTTGTTATGAGCACAGAAAAATAAGATTCAAAACTAGGCTTCGTACTTCAATGTAAGTTTCTTGGATTAATTATGGAAAGGTGAGTACTGAGAGGGGATGAGTGAATCAATAATTCAAATACTTTTATTTAACATTCCTAACCATTCACTGAATTCATAACTTTGCATGCATCTCATAAAATATATAAAATATTAACAATAAGCATAACTCATAACACAGGGTGGTTGCAAGAAGTTGGGTCCCACTTTTGGCCAAAAAGTGGAAGTGTTTTCTCTGTTTTTCAAAATTTCTGTCAATTGATTTCCAAATTTGAAGCACTTAAAGATTGAATCTTGAAAAACTTCAGTAATATAAAATTTAGTGCTCAGAATCTACTTTTAAAATATGTAATTTATTTCAATACCCACATGGTATAAATTGAATTTTAGTATGCATGTCTAAAACCCACTTTTTCAAAATGCATGTTTCAGGACCACACACACGTGTACGAACACCCTTTTTTGAAGTAAATGAATGTATTTTTGGGAATCCTTTTGGGAAAAGGTACCTAAAACATTGAAGATTGGTGAGAATATTTTATCTCTTTTTTTTATTGAATATTTTTTTTATTGATTTTTAATTGACTATAAAGTACATTTTTGAAACCTCTAGTGTACGGACACCATAATTTGATGATAACTTCACTTTTTTTTAATTTTTTTTTTTTAAAATTGAAAAGAATTCTATGTAGTTTGGTCACATATAACTCATTTTTCACAAAACAAAAAATTAAAAAAGTTATTAAAGTTTTAGTTAACCTTGGTATTTCAAGTTTAGGTACCACGTTGGCTTAATAAATATTGTATAAATATTAAAATTCATCATATCACTATAAAATTTATATTTTTATAATCTGCACAATAAGAGCTAAAATGAGTTTTCATTTTATCGAAAAATTCATTGGAGAAGTTGTCCTAAAAATTATGGCAAGGCAGAAATTTTACTCTGTAATGCCTTAGCCATTTTTTTGCAGGGTCAAGCACGGGCTTGGTGGGACCAAGCTTGTCCTAAACCAAAACCCAATCCAAGAGGTAAGGTTCCTACCCATAGATTTACAAATCGAGCACCCATTTTTTAAATTCAAAAAATGGGCGCCCATTTTGTAAATCTAAAAACGGGTGCCCATTTTTTGAAGCTAAAAATGGGCACCTATTTCTTAAAGAGTCATTGTAACAAAAAGAACCAGACTGTGGGCCTGATCTAATGATTGATGAATTTTTATTTTGTTTTCTATCGATTTGTAGTAGACAAAGAGAATATTTCTGCGAACATTCCTTTTTTTTTCTCTTTTTTGGATTTGACATTCATAAAAGATTGTTTGAACTCAAATTCTGGTGCAAAAATGGGATCAAACCGATGTAGAAAGAGGTCAATGAAAGTTTTTACACCTAAGGAGATTGTAGAAAATAGAGAGGAGGAAAAATGACAATGAGAAAGAGAAAGACTTTGAAACCCAAATAATGTTGGAGCATCGAGTTCAATAATTGTTTCAGAAGAGGAGGACAATGAAGACACCATAATGGATGTAGAGGTTGAAGAAGTAAAATTAGGTGCATCTTCTAATCTAGTATTGGATACAAGTATGTCTTCACATCCAATTGTTACAAGTTATTCTGATAAAAATGTTCATGATTTGCTAGAAGCAGGTTACAATAGAAATGATTTAAATTTTATTCCTGAAAATAGATTAACAAGTTTAATTGCATGTGAAATTTTAGAAATTAGTAATGTTAATCATAACAATAAAGGAACTGAAAGTCAAATCTCAATTGAAACTGAAAATCAAACACCAATTCAGATTGAAATCAACAATGTAAATGTAGACATAGAAACACCGATTGAGAAAGAAACTCATTTGAATGATAATGAAATAAATGAACAATTTCAATTAAAAATTGATGTGTTAGACAATCTACATGGTTTGGTTTCATTGAGATAGATTAGGACACATGCGAGAAGATTGTTTAGACAATTTTTTTTATAATAAGAAATTTGGGTTTCAATTTCAATTAATGTTACAATTAATTAAAATGTATAAAATGCGAAAAGTGATGAAGAGGTTAGGCATTTTTTTGAAAACTAAGAAGAACGATGAGTCTCTAAAACAAGTTGTATCAACTGTTGCTAGTTCCTTTGACACAATTGGAAACAAAAGTCATTCTAAAGATAGTAATGCAGCATGGCAAGCAATAACAATAGCTTTAAACAAAACTACTACTGATAAAAGAATGATTTCAAACATAAGTGGATATCTTAATATTAATCGTAAAACTTTAACAAGAGCTATAAAGAGAAGAGTTAACTTTGAAGGTGATCTGACAAACCATTTATGGACCTTCAGTGGTAGACTCTTGAGGTCTGACATGAAACTTACTGGTGAAGTCAAAACTTTGATTGAAAAATTTTGGCACGATAATAAAAGAGTATCCCCTAATGCCAGAGATGTTCTTAAATTAAGAGTCAATTCAAAATTTCATGATCCACATCCAAAACACCTTTTAGATATGACTCAAATAGAATTGTATAAAAAATTTGTGGATGATAAGGTGTTAACTATTAGTATTAGTCAAAGATCTTTTGAAAAATGTAAACCATGGTATGTAAGGATTAACAAAGAAAGAATCATCTGTTGTTGCAAAACTCATGTTAAATTTTGTTATCATTATGATATTTTTTGATCTATACATTCTAATATGCATACTAATGAAATGTTGCAAGAATGTGGTATAAATATACCACCTATAACTGTAAAGGAGTTTATATAAAATTTGTTTTTTAACCCACCTAATGAGCAATTTTATCTTTTGAATGCATGTGTTTCTAGTGTATGTGATGTATGTGGCAATCTTACATTATTACATGAATGTTTGCATGAAAATATTTCATTTGATTTTGGACAACAATTAGTTGATGTACAAAGATTTAAAATTGTTGAGTATCCATTGAAGGATGGAAAAGTTGGAAAATGGTGTGACCTAATAACTGAAAAACTTAGTGTTAATGCTTTTATGAATGAATTCAAGAGTAAGGCCATACCTAAATATCTGAAACACTCTCACAATTCTAGATGGCTTGATGGATAATTTCACATATGCAAGAATACATTTCCAACTGGTACTATACTATCAGTTGTTGACTTTGCAGAGAATTACACACTTGCACCACAAGATGAGATCCAACCACAATATTATAATTCAGTGCAAGTAACAATTTTTGTTCATATTGTCTATAGACATGCACCTAATAGTACTGAAGAGGATCAAAAAATATTGAGAGAGTACCATTTCTATATAAGTGATAATAAGTTACACTCATCAGAGTTTGTCCAATATTGCTTTAATACCTTTTAATAAAATTTAAGGGAGAGAGAAATTCATATAACACAACATCTAATATGGTCAGATAATTGCACAGGACAATTCAAGAATGCTAGAATGTTTTATTGGTTGAGTAGGATGCACAAGAAAATAAATATCTAGCATATTTGGAGTTTTTTTGAGGTTGGACATGGGAAGGGAGAACATGATGGTGTCGGTGCATGTGTTAAGAGATCCCTTTGTAGAGAGCAACTCAAATTTGAGGAAAAATCAAAATTTAAAGATGCATGAGCAATTGTTGAATGGTGTAAAACAAGTTTGTCTACAAGATCAAGTCAAAACTCTACAATCAGACATTTTTTCTAGCTTGTTGAAGAGAAGAATATCCTTTCAAGATATGATTGTAATACAATCAGCGGATCGGCTAAATGGCTTTCATTTAAGAGTTCTAATTCTAACACTTGGACTATATGGACTAGGGAGCTTGCATGCTTTTGTCAATTTTGTGCTGTAGGTGAATGGGAAGAATGTGAGAATACAGAATGGGTTGAAGAATGGAAAAAAAAATCCTTAACACCTAGTGAGAGACAAGATGAAGATGTTATAATAAATAAAGACTTGGATCATGCCTTTGCATTAGAAGATTATGATTGTGTTTCAAATCTCATACAACTTGGTAATTTAATACAATTTATTTTAAAACTTTAAATTATATATTAGTTACATGTGTATGTCATATAATTTATGATTATATATATTTGAATTAGAAACCTTTAAACAATTTTTATTTACAGTGCACATGTACTTAATTTTTTTTTGCAGGACATGTGTATGTTGTTGTTGCACCTGAGGATAATGAAGAGAAGACAAAATATTGGTTAGCTTGATGTGTAGAACCCAAGAGAAAGTTGATATGTCATCAAGTAGATGATGATAATTTTCTATCCAATTGGGTCTATTGTGGTAGTTGGTACATGGCTATGAAAATACCTAACAAGAAGGAATGGTTTACTAGCTTTTGAAGACTACCAATCAGAAAAGAAGATTATACACTATTCCCATTTGGTAGTGGCAAAAAATATCAAATTGGAAAGATACAAAGAGAGACCTACTAATAAAATTTTATGGACACTTTCAGTGGAAGAGCATGAGGCAATCATAGATGCATTGCAAAAAAGAGAGGATGCTGATGGTGTTGGAAATATTCAAGACTATCTAGGTTACTGAGAGGGGAGGGGTGAATAAGTAACTTCAAAACTTTTAATAGATTTAGATCTTAATAATATTAGATTGATAATCTGACTGCATGCATGAGTAACATAAAGAATAAAACATTCATAACACTTTGAACATAGAGATTTGGTGACCCAGAAACCTTCCAAGTAGAAAGTAAAACTGGGGTGGGGATGATACCCATAAAACTTCAATACTGCAGTATAAAGTTTTTTGGTTAAGGCTTACAATGATCACTTCTGATGATCTGCCCTATTAGGAGCAATAAGGATTGCTAGGTCCACCTTTTTAGAGGATTTACAAACATACAATGAAGTATGCACTCGGTTAAGAGATTTAACAAAGACTCTTAAGTCTACCTGGTTAAAGGATTTCAAGCTGATTCACCTGTTAGGATGAAATAGTAGATCTCTTACTTGTAACTGTACTTTCTGATTGAGATTCTCTGATGTACTGATCACCTTCTGTGATGGATAGATCTTTGCTGCTTCTTATACTGCTATAGCCCTTTGTAATTCGCTTATCTCTACCTTTCTCTCTTTTTCATACTTCACTATTTTTCTTCACTTTTGATATGATATAAAACATTGTTTATATATCAATCTAAAACAATTACAACATAATTACAAATTCAGCTCTTAAACAAGCTAACATAGATATTACTGAGTCGGCCCAAATATAGTGACTCGATTACTGCAAAATAACTTGATGACTTTTTGATACTCAGCATCCACTGCATTACTCAGCATCATCATGCACTCGGTAGAAGTGGAGGCACGGTCCATACTAACCACTCATTTTTAGTTTCAAACACGGTAAATACTAGAGACTCGGTAGATATAGTGTCACTCGGTAAACACTGTTCTGCTCGGTAATCACTGTTCTGCTTGGTAAGCATTGTTCTGCTTGGTAAGCATTGTTCTGCTTGGTAAGCACTCAGAGTCAGAATAAGTGTTGTCACTGATGACAATCATACTTAATGCCAACAATCTCCCCCTTTGGAATTAGTGACAAAACACTTATTTCCCAAAACTTATATACACAATCATGCTGACATTGGTTTTGTATATCTTATTTCACCTCATCCTCATATTTTCTATTTATACTTTCTCCCCCTGTTTGACAATAATGCCAAAGGTGTATATACAAATATTTTACATGGAGATACCAAAATGTGAGAGAAAATCAGAATGCACCTTTCCAATTAGTGCTAGAGTTCTATCCCAATTCTCTTGCAGAATCTTGCATGTATGGAGTGCAACTTGGACTTTTGCAAAGAGTTCAATCATGTGATCTACAATTGAAAATTGATTGTCATGGATCAATGTTTTTGAGTATGCAATATGCTTCTGCATTGTATCCATGATGGGAAGGATCATGTTCTGAATATCTATTAATGTTGATCTGATCCTTGCATCTTCTTTCAATAACTCTGACTGCTTATCAGATAGGAATCTGACTGTCATCTGATGTGTAGAGCTTGAACTAGGTTCAAGTTGCAAATTTTGTGCACTAATCTTCAGATCCTCATCAATCTTATTTATTTTTTCTTTAATCTCCTTTGAGAACTCGGCAACATTATAGATTTTGACAAAAAGAGATGTTACCTTGGAATAGGAGGACTCAATGCTAGTCAAAACTGAAGATAACCCTACCTGATTGATAGCTATTTGTTGAGCAATGTGCTCAAGCACTTCATTTTCAAACTTCTTCTCAGCCTTTTCAAGCAACTTGTTTGTTCCAGAGGAATCATCATTAAACCTATTAATTGCTTCTGCCAACTGCAACAAAATTTGTTGAGAGGAATCAACTTTAACACCTATAGCTTCTGTAAAAATGTTCTTGGCATCCTCAATGATCTTATATTCCTTATCTCTTTCTTCTTTTAGTTTCTTCTACTTTTCTTTCTTCTGGAGGAGTTCACCAATTGTTTGCATTTGATCTGCAGTGAGGTTTGCAAAATCTAGCTGGGGAATTTGTATCTCCTCATCTAGATCTATACCTTCTACTACACTCTTACTCAGAAATTTTGTCCTCGGTTGAGTCTTTATACTTATTGCCTTTGTAGTAGAAATTATTGTAGACACAGTAGGACTAGTAGTGAAAACTAATAAACTTTCGACTAATGGGATGCTAACTAGAATACTTGATAAATAAAAAATTGAAGTATTTACAACTGTAGAATTTGAAGTACTTACTGCTAAAAAACTCAAATTTGAAGAAGGTATAGAGGACTGCAACTCGGTGGAAGAAGGAGGCTGAAGCTCGGTAGATGAAGTGGTAGCCACTTCTGTCATTGATACATTGAGCTGTGCTAGTGATGATTGGACATTTGATGTATCTGAGGGAGTTGTTACAATCACACTTGAAGTTTTTTCTGGGCTAGATGTAGCAATTTTTACTGGAGAGTGGGGAAGTGAGGCAATTACCTCTGCAGTTATTCGAACTGGATCATCTTCCTCGACATTCTTCTCAGCTTCCTCGGTAGCTTTTGTCCTTGCTTCCTCTATCACAACATTATCAATTTGAACTATTTTTTCTTCTTCTTCATCACTGTCATCTTCAATATCTTTGATTATCATAGTTTCAATACTCAGTTTGTGAAGATGATAGATGTTTTTCCAAGTAGAATTTGCACTCTTCACAACTGACTCTATATCTTTGATCAAAATTAAACAACAATTGAATTTTAGTGTCATCTTACGCTCATTTTCTATCAATGCCTTATTTATTTCATCATCTTTCAAACTTGGCATTAATTGTCTTAAGGTTTGAGCATATATGTGTCCTTGACAGTTTGTCTTGCATTGGACCATCTCAACTTGACTTTATCCAATAGAACACCTAGAATTTGAGAAGCCATATCATTAGGTGAGTACTTCCATTTTCCCATTTTCTCAATGACAACATCTTCTATTTCCTGCTACTCTACCTTTGATTTAATTTCATATTTGAGAGATTTGAAATTTGCAATTCCAGATCCTTCTCTCAAATCCTTAATCTTTTGTTCAAATGAGGGAGGAGGCATTTTGAGTACTATATCATCATTGATTTTACCTGCCTTGCCCCTTGATCTTTTCCTTGTGAATACTGTAGTGGATTGCTCAAGTTCCTTGGTGATAGTTACCTTTCCTTTCTTCTTTACAGGCACTTGTTCTTCTTTATTCTCATCCTTTTCTTCTTCTTCTACAATATCTTCTCCTATGCCCTCGGTTAACATTAAAGGTGTGCTAGATTGCATCTTGGCCATCCTCTTTCTACCTTTGTTAACTGCCTGTGGAAGTTTTATGCTTAGCTCAATTCTTATCTTAGCTTCATCATATGTTCCAAAGTATGGAGCCTTTGGATCAATAGGTTGATTTACTAGGGCTTCAATTATATCCTTTGTTTCATCAATGTTTACCTCATAAGGAAGAGGTTTCACCCATACAATCCTGGGCCTTACTACCTGAATGTATACTCTATCACAATCAACCATGAAACAAACATCATCTTTATAATCTTCCACCAATTTTAGTGGAATCCAGAATCTGTTATTCATCTTCTCCTTAAAAGATTTGAAATAGTTATCCATTATGCTTGTAAAATTCTCACCCATTTCTACAATATACTCATTTATCTGATAAAGAATAGGTACATCCTTTCTCCATTTTACTGTGCCTTTTGATGGGAAAAACTTTTGAGCATAGAAAAATAAACAAACCAACAGCGAGCCAAACTTACATGGATTGTTCTTTGAGGTTTGGATGCTCTCCATATTCTTGTTGAATTTTTTCAACAAAAGATCTGCTAGGTCAAATGACAGATTGTTCTTCACAATTTTATAGGCTAGGTCAATTGCTTCACATGGAACACTATTCTGCCGACTTGAACTATATATCTTGAGAGCTATTACATATGTGCCAAATTTTAGTTCTACATCAGTAATACTGTTAATTTTCATACCTCTACCATCCCATTCGGCTAGGGTTTTCTTTTCCAGCTCTACCCGGCCTAGGGTTTTTGTAGATTTAGCCTTGGCAAGCATGGGAAGACCAGTGATTTGGTGAATCATCTTCTTTGTTATTTCCACTAGTTGCTCAAGCCAAATTTTACCTTCATGTACTCGGCTCAGAATATATCTTATCCATTTTATCTGGAAACCCCAAGGCAAGTGGGTGATATGTGTTAAACCCTTTTCTTCCAAATGTTTATGTCCCAGTTTGAGAACACCATCAACACACAGTTCATCACGAACAACATCTATCTCTAGGGTTCCAAGTTCTTGAATTGTACCTCTAAAATGACTATGAATGTGGTTTACAAGAAGTACCTTTGGAGGAATTTGAGACTGAGCTCCACTCGGATCTAGGGTTTCTGCAACCACGGGCACGAGCTTGAAATCCGATGCTTTCCATTCTCCATGAACTAACATTTCTGAACCTTTCTTTACTTTGGTGCTAGATGAAGCCATGGTAGCATGGTAAAAAAATTTCTACTTTAAAATTTTGCTTCGAATTGCTAGATCGCACTAGAAGTTTCTCTACTTAAAATGTTGATATTCGCAGTGAAAAATGAACTTGATTTCATGTTTTTTGTTAAAACTTTGTCATTAATGACCCATAGGAATTAGGGTATTGAATTCGACAGACTGTCATCTACTATGCAATAAATGCTCGATGAAGATTCCACAACTCGGAGAACATATGAATTCATACTTCTCTGACCTTACTCGGTAACCAAATGAAATTAGGTTACTCCTGACCTTGCTTGGTGGTAACTGATACCGACCTTCTTGTGATCTTGTTGTAGCTTGCATATTGATTTGGATCTTTCTTCCTTTCAGTTCAGGAACTATTTTGGAATATGTCTATGAAGATACAGTTCTAGTGCTTTCTTGGAGACTAGTTAGAGTTCATACAGCCACTCCCTTCATTAGTGACTACATTACTTGGACTGGTTTTCTCGGTAGGTTTAGGAATCCACTACTGTCTCATCTGCTTCCTAATGCTATTTGCTTTTGCTTTCTTTTCATCTTCAACTTTGCCTAAATTCATGCAGTTTTTAGCTATGTGACCAAGCTTAGTGCAATTATAACATCTTATGGTAGAGTCCCTTTTTCTCAAGTGATTCCTTACACAATTCATGCCAATGTGTCCATATTCTCCACAGTAATGACATCTACACCAAGTGTTGTAATCCCAACCAAACATTGCTTTAATAATTTGTTCCGCTGGATTGGGTGTTTTAGTTCTGCATTCTGATGCCTTATGACCTTGTTTGCTACATTTGTGACATTTGCCTTTAAATCTTGGTTTCTCCTTGCATTCATTTTCTTTATGACCAAGTTGATTGCAATTGTAGCATTTTCCATTGAATTTTTCTTTTCCATTGCTCCAACATTTGTTTGAAGTATGACCAATTTTTCCACAGTGATTACAAGTAGGTTTCTGATTCTTTTGAGTACCTTGTTTGGAGGATTCACCTTCCTCTTTGTATCCAAGTCCTGCTTTTCCTTTTTGCCTATGAAGGTTTCATTCATACACCTGATTCATATCTTCTTGAGATTTCAACATTCTGTCATTGATTTTCCTTTCAGCATCTAGGTCACTCATCACTCTTAAATTGATTAGCTTTTCAGATCTCAGCTCCTCTCTTATATTTTCACTTTCTGATCTCAGAGTCAAGATTTCTTCATTTGCATTGGAGATTTGATCAATAAGGTTTTCTAGCTGAAGATTTTTATTCTAGATTTCGTTGTTCTTTCCATTTATTTCATCTTTCATCTTGTTTCTTTGTTCCAAGACTTCACAGAATCTTATTGACTGAATTTCCTATTCTCTTTTCAATTTTCTCACTTCTTCTTGCAGAGATCCACTCTTTTCTAGAAGTTCTTTGATTGCATTGTTTGCTTCATCTAAGTTGCTTGAAGGGAAAAAGTGTTCAATCTTTTCTTCAACATACTGGTGGTCATTAATATGATTTGCAAGTTCCTTCCTTCTTTTTAGCGAAAGGGAAAGATTCTCTCTTGCTTCTTTGAGTTGAGTTATGGCCATTTCCAGATCTAGCTTTTCATTCTCAATTACTTTGTTAAGTCTGAATATCTCCATTGTCCTGAATCTTTTCTCAAGCTGTCAAACTTTATTTTGAGAACCACGGCGCTCTGATACCAATTGTTTGAAATATTCAAGACTATCTAGGTTACTGAGAGGGGAGGGGTGAATAAGTAACTTCAAAAATTTTAACAGATTCAGATCTTAATAATATTAGATTGATAATCTGACTACATGCATGAGTAACAAAAAGAATAAAACATTCATAACACTTTGAACACAGAGATTTGGTGACCGAGAAACCTTCCAAGTAGAAAGTAAAACTGGGGTGGGGATGATACCCACAAAACTTCAATACTGTAGTATAAAGTTTGCCGGTTAAGGCTTACAATGATCACTTCTGATGATCTACCCTATTAGGAGCAATAAGGACTTCTAGGTCCACCTTGTTAGAGGATTTACAAACATACAATGAAGTATGCACTTAGTTAAGAGATTTAACAAAGACTGTTAAGTCTACTCGGTTAAAGGATTTTAAGCTAATTCACCTGTTAGGATGAAATAGTAGATCTCTTACTTGCAACTATACTTGTTGATTGAGATTCTCTGATGTACTGATCACCTTCTATGATGGATAGATCTTTGCTTCTTCTTATACTATTGTAGCCCTTTGTAATTCGCTTATCTCTGCCTTTGTCTCTTTTCCATACTTCACTATTTTTCTTCACTTTTGATATGATATAAAACATTGTTTATATATCAATCTAAAACAATTACAACATAATTACAAAGTCAGCTCTTAAACAAGCTAACACAAATATTACCAATTCAGCCCAAATATAGTGACTCGGTTATTGCAAACTAACTCGGTGACTTTCTGATACTCGGCATCCAGTGTGTTACTCAGTCATGCACTCGATATAAGTGGAGGCACGGTCCGTACTAACCACTCAGTTGTAGATTTGAACATGGTATATACTGGAGACTCGGTAGATATAGTGTCACTCAGTAAACACTGTTCTACTCGGTAAGCACTGTTCTGCTCAGTAAGCACTCAGAGTCGGAATAAGTGTTGTCACTAATGACAATCATACTTAATGCCAATAGATGGTACATTAGGTTGAATCAAATTTATACATGTAAGTTTTTATTCAATTGTCTTATTAACTTTAAAATTAAATTTAACTTTAAATAAACTTGAGTACATAAATTCTAACATTTCAACATGTTTATTTTTTTTATGTAGGATGTCGGGAGGAACATAGATGCATTGAAGAAAAGAGAGGATGTTGATGGTACATTATGTTGAATCAAATTTATACATGTAAGTTTTTGTTCAATTGTCATATTAAATTTAAAATTAAAATTAACTTTAAATGAACTTGAGTACACAAATTCTAACATTTCAACATGTTTATTTTTATGATGCAGGATGTTAGGAAGAACATAGATCTACATTGCAAAAAGGAGAGGATGTTGATGGTACATTAGGTTGAATCAAATTTATACATGTAAGTTTTTGTTCAATCATCATATTTGTATATGTTTTCTACATGTCTTCTTTGAAGTGTCATAATTTATAATTTAGAGCTATAGATTTGAAATTAAAATTAAAATTAACTTTAAATGAACTTTTATAAATTCTAACATTTCAACATGTTTATTTTTATGATGCAAGATGTCTGGAAGAACATAGACATGAACTATTTATGTAGTATAATGCACTATTGTATTCGTACAATTTTGGGTTTATAATTTAAGATCACATGAACTCACTTTTATGCATCAAAAATTATTTTAAATATTTAAGTTAAAATTCATAACTTTGTATTCACCTAATTTTTTTGTAAATATTAAACTATGTACTTTGGTTAGATTATGTTCACTTAATAGATCTCATTGTTTGATAGTTATTAAGTTTGTAACATCCATATTGTTCTTGTCAATTACATGTATTAATAGATGTCATTGTTTTCTTAAGGATAAATTGATAAATTACATAACAAGTCCTGATTAAGATAAATTGATAGATTACATAACAAATCATGATTAAGATAAATAACATAACAACTCCTAAAATAATTTACATGTATCATAATGTCCATCATATCAAATCATGATATATACATACAATCACAAAACAAAGTTGTACTCTAAAAACAAGTCCAAGTACAATATATGATAACAGGTGGACTAGTATATAATGCAAGTCCTACTCTAACAACAAGTAAAAATAATATGAACAAGTCTAAACAAGCCCAAATAGTCATCATAAAACAAGTCCAAATACTCATCATAAAACAAGTCCAAATAGTCCAAATAGTCATCATAATCAAACTCTACTCATCTAGCTGATCTAAAGTCCTCTTCACTCCACATGAAGAGGACTGTGATGCATCAACATGCTCTGTCTAGTCCTGAGTACCCTCATCCTACTCTATCTAGTCCTGAGAGCCCTCATCCTGCTCTATCTGGTCTTGAGTACCCTCATCCTCAACTACATGAAAAGTGGATGAAGCCAAGTCCTGTAAAAACATTTAAAGTAAAAATTAAAAATTACTCAAATTAATCATCTAAGATCTAGATACACACAGGACATTGAAAAATTACTTAAATTAATCATCATCTCAAAGGATAGTGTCGATGGATGCATTTGGATTAATCTTGGAGCCATGCCAAGACTCATGGTGGTGTCAACCTGAACAACATATATAAAGCATGAATCAAACTTATAGTACATATATACATAAATTATAAAGTATATATAAATTGATTATATATAAATATGGAATAAAAACTTGTGTACATTACCTGTGTGTGACACGTAGCTAATGTCACTGATGAGTCAGGACATAACTGTGATTGTGTAACATGAGACGATCCAAAAGTCTACAATTACAAAAAAATAAGTGTGAATCAAAGTTGTATATAAATTAGTAAGATACAAATACTTAAAATTAATAAATGAAAAACATACTACAGATATATGCGGCCGACTCTCGCTGACTGGTGGGGTAGAGAATGAAGGACTACCAATCTCAGTGGTACATGAGGGACCCTATAAAATCACAAAAATATGTCAAACACATTATCAATTAAAGTTTATTTTGTTTAAAGTTTAAATGTATCAAGATCAAAGTGCATACCATGAATGGAGCATGAAGATGTCGATGTGTCGATGTCATATGATGACGACTAATGAATGTTGGAGGGTCAACCCTCCTCTGTTCACATAAAAATCCACATGTTATGGCTCATAATTTTATAAATAAGAAGTTTAATATTGCACTATATTTAAATTATAAGTAAATTTACCTCTGTGAGATGATCATTGTTTGCATTGAGTAAATCAACATATGATGAGATATCATCTCCAACATCACCATGCGTGCCATCATCATCATCAGCATATCCACCATGTGTGCCACCAACATCATCACCATATCCACCATGGGCAGCATGGGCAGCATTAGGATCAGACTGGGGACCCCTACATATACCCCCACAACTCGTGCAAACATGTGCCATGCTGGGGGCAGTCCTCACCTGGGTCATGTGCTGTAACAAATTGCCTGTAAGGACACTCAAAGAATCAAGAGATGACTGCATTGTTCGATGATGGACAGGTGCAAGAAGTACAAGAGATGGAAGAGGAACAAGGGGCTCATTGTGCACATGATTTCTAGTTCTGTCACTCAATTTGGCCCATGGCCTATCCTGTGGCATGCCCCGGCCAACCCCCTTAAATGCTTTCATGTCAAAATAATTGGGTTTCTTACCCAATTCAAACTCAGACCATAATTTCTTCAAAAAATAAAGTGGGAACTCATTATTAGTGTGTTGTGGATGGTCAAATACCATCCACCACTGCTCCCAAAAATTCCTTGCTATGTCAGGGTGTGTACACCATCTAATCAAAATATGTGGCTTCTTGCCAAGTATCTGCTCACCCATTGTGGGGCTCACAAAATAGCGTGCCAAATAATTTTTTTGTAATTTTTAACTTATTGACCTCTTGATAAGAGAGGCCATCAGCATAATATACATGCATAATCTCTCTCCATGACTCAAAAATATCAATCTCATAGTCTAATTTTTGTATGGAATCTACTATGCCTTGCATGCTATATACAAGGTGTAGTAGCTGGACAGACGGATAGGGATCATTCCTAATAATGTTTATATCTCTCATGATCTCCTCTACATTTCTCCTAATATTATCTCTTAGCTCTCCAAGTGGAGGTCGAGGTGGAGGGGGAGATGAAGGTGGAGGGGGAGGGGGAGGGGGAGGTGGAGGAGGTGGTGGTGGTCCATGTTGACCTATAAGCTCATCAATGTGAAAATCATCCATATTGCCAATCTGCGTACATATAAAAACATAGCCCATAATTTCTTCAAAAAATAAAGTGGTACCTCATGATTAGTGTGTGGTGGATGGTCAAATACCATCCACCACCACTCCCAAAAATTCCCTACTATGCTGGGGTGTGTACACCATCTAATCAAAATATGTGGCTTCTTGCCAAGTATTTGCTCACCCATTGTGGGGCTCAGAAAATAGCGTGCCAAATATTTTTTTGTAATTTTTAACTTATTAACCTCTTGATAAGAGAGGCTGTCAGCATAATATACATGCATACTCTCCCTCCATGACTCAAAACTATCAATCTCATAGTCTAATGTCTGTATGGAATCTACTATGCCTTGCATGCTATCTACAAGGTGTAGTAACTGGATAGACGGATAGGGATCAGTCCTAATAATGTTTATATCTCTCATGATCTCCTCTACATTTCTCCTACTATTATCTCTTAGCTCTCCAAGTGGAGGTGGAGGTGGAAGGGGAGGGGGAGGGGAATGTGGAGGAGGTGCTAGTGGTCCATGCTGACCTATGAGATTATCAATGTGAAAATCATCCATATTGCCAATCTGCGTACATATAAAAACATAGCCCTTAATTTCTTCAAAAAATAAAGTGGGACCTCAGGATTAGTGTGTGGTGGATGGTCAAATACCATCCACCACCATTGCCAAAAATTCTCTACTATGCCAGGGTGTGTACACCATCTAATCAAAATACGTGGCTTCTTGCCAAGTATCTGTTCACCCGTTGTGGGGCTCACAAAATAGCGTGCCAAATAATTTTTTGTAATTTTTAACTTATTAACCTCTTGATAAGAGAGGTCGTCAACATAATATACATGCATACTCTCCCTCCATGACTCAAAACTATCAATCTCATAGTCTAATGTCTATATGGAATCTACTATGCCTTGCATGTTATCTACAAGGTGTACTAGCTGGACAGATGGATAGGGATCATTCCTAATAATGTTTATATCTCTCATGATCTCCTCTACATTTCTCCTAATATTATCTCTTAGCTCTCCTGGTGGAGGTGGAGGTGGAGGGGGAGGGGGATGTGGAGGGGGAGGGGAAGGTGGAGGAGGTGGTGGTGGTGCATGCTGACCTATAAGCTCATCAATGCGAAAATCATCCATATTACCAATCTGCGTACATATAAAAACATGATAATTTACAATTAACATACTATAAAATATATTTTATCTTACAACTTGAATGACTTAAATAATTAAAACTTGAGAGAGAGAGAGAGAGAGTTTCTAAATTTATGTATTGGTTTTCTAAATTTATATTTTGATTTTCTAAGTTTTGGTTTTCTAAAATTAAAAAAAACAATAGTATGTAGAGAGGAGAGACAAAGAGGATAGAGGTAGAGAGAGAGAGAGAGAGAGAGAGAGAGAGAGAGAGAGAGAGAGAGAGAGAGAGAGAGAGAGAGGAGAGAGAGAGAGAGAGAGAGTTTTTAAATTTATGTTTTGGTTTTCTAAATTTATATTTGGATTTTCTCAATTTAGGGTTTCGTAAATTTATTTTTTTATCTAGGTTTATGTTTTTGTTTTATTACCTAGGGTTTTGGTTTACTATGTAGGGTTTTGTAATGTAATTTTGTATATCTAAATTTTACCAGTTTTCTACTTTAGTGTAGTAATTTACAAAGTAAATTGAAATAAAAAAGAATTACAAGTTTGAAAGATAAAATATAATTAAATTTATGAAATAATTTTGAAAATAACATTAAACTATGTTTTTAAATTAAAAATAACCTGAAACTATAGTTTTTAATGACAAAAATCATAAAAAAAATAATAAAAAAGAATAGTACGTACCTGGAAGATGAAAAAAATGGCAGATTGGGTCAACAAGGGAAGCTAAACTAGGCACCCGAGCTATACCAAACGTGATCCCATTTTTGTTGTTGATGAAAATGACAAGAATTTTGTTTATATATATACATATATATATATATATATATATATATATATATATATATATATATATATATATATATATATATATATATATATATATATATATTCAAAATGGACGCCCGATTTGTTCAAATCAGGCGCCGATTTTGAAAAAATAAGCGCTTGTTTTGCTTTGGGTGCCTGATCCTAAGCGGACACCCATTTTATATTCCTAATTTTCTACCCCCGTGGACTTCTGCGGAATTGGCCCCCAACTCCGAACTCTTACCCCAAAATCATTTTTCTATCACAAAAATCCTTGTTAGAGGATAAAAACTATAGTGGGGATGACACCCACAAAACTTCACTACTGCAATAAAATGTCTTCTCGATTAGAGCTACAATGATAGATATTTTTGATATCTTACCCTTTTAAGAGTATTAATTCTATTAAGAGTCTAAAGATCAATTAAGTTTACCTTGGTAAAGGCTTTTACAATTCTAACCTAAGAACTATACCCTGTTAAAGGATTTACAAAGTAAGATCTATTAGGATATGCTCAATTAAGATACTTTACAATTCTATTTACACAGTAACTCAGTACATAAAATGTTTGTTATACTTGCATCTATCTTATGCTTATAAAACTCAATATGCACATTAACTATTTACCTCAACATGTGCTTCAGTCACAATAAAAATTAGGTACTCAATAGCTTCAACTCTGAATCACAATTACACTCTTCTCTTTACTACTCTATTACTTGGTGTCTTCTCTACTCATCACATTCTATCTACAATTTCTCCTTCAAACATGAACATTCAATTCATCTCAAACATAGTGAACTATCTTCACATTCTAATCCATTTATGCTTAAGTCTAGAAGCAGTGGAAATGTTCTAGAATCATCTCTTTAAGAGGTGGAAGCATTGGTTACTCCTCCAATTCATATATATAATTTAATTCTTATTATTAATTCTCACCTTGTAATCATGTATAATCATTGTATTTAAATCTCCAATGTCATCTAAGACAATCTCCTCAATATTTGTAAACCATTTTCTGCTTGGTGTCTAGGTTCAATATATCTGTAGATTGTCCTTGTGTCGGCCTGAGATTCTTGGTAGTACATTTTATTTGTTTCTCAATAATTGTATCATCTCTGAGTTTGGTGAATGTTGCAGCTTAGTACAAATCATTGTTCGGTGCTTGGTTTTCCTTTCTCGATGTCTTCTCTTTATTGCCTTTACTAAAAATTGTATTTCATTTATTTCCTTTATCGACTAGCTTTTTGCTCTTACCAACTTGAATTTCCCTATTTATTGAATGACTTTGACAATCAATATTACTTTATCATAACTAATCACAACAAAATAACTCTATAGGAGTATCAATGTCCCCCTTTGGCATTATTTTGGTATGTTTATTAAAAACCTTCAAAGTCATCAAAATGTTTGGTCCTTAGCAAAATTGCTCATGTATACATATCTTGGTAAATTTATGTGTACACTCCATGACTAATATTTACTTATTAATCTCCCTGTAGTAATAATTACTATACTTATATATATATATATATACTTATATATATATATATATATATATATATATATATATATATATATATATATATATATATATATATATATATATATATATATATATATATATATATATATATATATATATATATATATATATATATATATATATATTATCCTCCTTTAATAATATATTTCCCCCTTTTTAACAAAAATTCTAGAAACAAAAACTTACTGTTTCTCTAGTGGAGGGATCTTGGAAAAAATAGATTTGTATATTTCTTTTGCATCCTTCAGTGATTCCTTCCTGGAGTCTTTTAGTGTCTACAACACTACAATTTTCTCACTAATATCAGTTGTTAAACTGATCATGGTGTCTATTGCACTTACATTTGATGTGCTTACCAAATCTTTTACCTTATGTACCTATTTTTGCAATGACTCAATGTGAGGTATCAAAAATGTTTGTAGTTCCATGAGATTCATTATGATTTCATTTTCCTCTTTTCTTAGTTCATGGTGCACTCCTATTAAGTGTTTTATCCTTTCATAATATTCCTTAAAAGAATTAGGCTCGGTAGATACCTTAGCTAATTGTTAAGTCAGCTTCTTCTCAACATTTTCATCCTTATCTTTGATGTCCTTGATGAAGTTTGAAATTAAACAAATATTTTGAAATAATAAAATAATATCTGTCAATTCCTTCTCTAACTCTATAACCAACTCTAATAGTGTTATCTTGTCAAGTTCAACTGATTTACGTAATTCTTCAATAAATTTAGTCTCCATCTTCTTTCTATGTACTTGCATTAAATACTTTGTCATATCAGTACCAGGTTTATTCATCTGTCTCACAAGCTCACTTAATTGATTGTAAATGTCCACTTTCTCAATAATATCTTCCTCTAGTACAATTTATTTTAATATGTCTTTAACATTTTATAAGACATCAATCTTTTGTTTCTTAGCAAGCAATTTATGTTGGGAATCTTTCCACTTTAATAAATCTCCAAATTTTGATAGTTCTTTAGGACTCATTGTGAAGATATAAAAATTCAATATAATGATAGGTTGGCTTAAATCAACCTTATCCTTTTCATTCTTTCTTTTATTTGACTTTGACTTATCTGTAGATATGTTCTTTGCATCAGATGTACCATTAGTATCCTCAGTTTTATCATCTTTTTTTCTTCCTTTTTCTCTTCTTCTTTGTCATTTTCTATCTCCACTAGTTTTGTGGCCTCAGTAGGGATCACTAGCTCTTGATTATGACCTTGGGAAGTCTTGGTATCTTTAGTGACCTCGGTATCCTTTTATGCAGTTTTATGTTCTAGTTTAGTGGGGGTATTTGTACTTGTTCAAACATCCTTCATTACCTCTGAGATCATTTCCTTAATCTCAGTAAATTTTATTATTTATTTAATAACAGAGTCTTATTCCATTATTTTTTCCTTTTTTGAATCATCTATATTGATTTCTTCTATTTCCTTGGCCTCGGTTTCCATTATATCTTCATCAACTTTAATATCCTTAGTAGCATCTTTAATAGTAATATCTTCTATGGTGACATCATATTTGTCACTTGTCAAATCAATGGGATCTAAGTTGCCTATTTTCTCCTTGATTTTTGTCTCTTGACCTGGAAATAATACCTTTCTCCAAATTCATTAGTCTTATTTTAAACTTCCTCTAATTTATTGACCATAATACTTAGTGCTCTTATTTTCACTCAGAATCTCTTTGAGTATTCCTATAGTGTATCCTTGACTCCTCTTTTGGATAAGTCAGATACTATGATAGCTAGTGATCTCTCCCTCATTTTCTTCTCAAATGCTAAGGCATATTTCCATCTAGCATCAATCTTTTGATATATCTCATTTGCTAAATGTGTGGCTATCTCCACAAGTGCAGTTCTAAACTTATGCAAAGTAAACACAATAGCCTCTTCAATTTTTTATTTTTCTTCATCATTCCTTTTCTCATACTTTAGTTCTATTAAACCTGATTATCCTCCATATTTCTTAAGTACCTTGAGTGACTCATCAAGGTCTTATATTTTTGGTGCCCGATTTTGTACAACCTTAAATTGTGAAACATCTTTTGATTCAGTTTCACTATCTTCCAGTAGTCTCAATTTTCTTCAAGGCCTCCCAGCAGCCTTCATCTCTCTTATGTAGGTTTTGGGCTTAGGTGGTTCAATATCTTCTTTCTTCTTCTCAATCAGTGTGTAGGAAGACCTTTTTTATGGTCTTACACTGATTGGACTAGGTCTCTCTTTCTTCATTCTAATCTTCTTCCCTTAACCTCTAATGGTCCAGCTTCATCTTCTTCAATAGGAATTTCCAAATTCTCTGAAAAATTACTAATCATTATGTTATTCTTCCTTAAGACCTTAGGTATCAATATACCTAGTTTGATTTTGTTCTTCACTTCCTCATATGTGTCATACCGATTGGCTCTTCTATCAATTGTATTCTCTAAAAATATTTTAATCTATATAGAAGGGGCATCAATATCCATTGCATATTTCATAGGTGGTAACCAGACTATTCTTGGTTACACAAATCTCACTATAAAAGTGTGGTATCAAATTCAAAAAATATATCATATTTGTATTGTTCCACAAGTTAGGGTGGAATTCTAAACCTCTTATGCATTTGATGAAGGGTGCTCCCCTTAATACCACAAACACATAACAGAAATAGAGAAACAACAACAATAATATGCAAGAACAGAAAATTGGCTTCTTATTATCTCCACAAATGTGGGATTACAAACTTTCAAAATTACAATATCCAAAGCCACATGGGCATTCCCTTACAATATTCTGTAGGACAAAGCCTCAAATCAATACCCAGATCTACTACCCAGCACTGCCCTAGACAACACTACGGGCCTTCTTTAAATAGGCAATTTCCACCACCTGAGAAGGTTCCCAAAATTTAGCCCTAAGGGCCAACCAAACTTAGAATTATTTTATTTTACAATTTATTACATCAAAGTCAGCTCAAAATAAGTTTTGAAACCCGAACAGAAATTTTGAAGGAAAATTATTTTTTGCCATTTCAGGTGGCCCGACTTCCGGAGACCATAAGTCATCACCAGTTGACCCGATTGACTATTATAACCCCATTTCAAAAATGTCACAAAGTGCTCTAAAAGCTTGACCTGCACAAAGCACCCGTCACCCAATTTTTTGACCTCATCCAAGGCCTTTAAAGCCTTCAAAATTGAGTTCAAAGTTTCTGTACCCTGCTGCCAATACCAAAAATCTTCAATATCTTCAAAACTAGACTTGATCTAGCCATGAAACTTTTCTGGCAGGCTGATATGACTGGGATGAACCTCCACATGTAAAATTAGAACATTTTGAGATCGTAAGACCAACTTACTAAAAATAGAAAGTTTCCATAAATAGCAGCTCTGCACAAGATAGCCCTTATTGAATACAAAAATAGAAATTTTTTTTTTTGGGTGATGCAAGATTGCTCTTACACCCAAGATGCTCCTACATCAGACACTATGGGTAATTTGAGAAGTGACCCTGTCACGACTCAGGTGTGTAGAGGAAAACCAAGATGGTTAACCTCCTCCTTTGTTAGCCATGATGAATCTTCAACAGGTCATCCTTTCCATTTGACCAAATACTCTTCATATGTCTTGTTCCTTGTGCTTCTGCCAACATGACTATTCAATATGTCTTCAATCTCCTTGATATCTGAACTAGTTTCTAGAATACTCCACTGTGCTATTGCAACCTCATCTTCAACACCTCCTTCATGATACTTGATCAAATCTGAAATGTTAAACACTGGTGAAATATTCAGCTCACTAGGCAAGTCTACTTCATATCCATTTTTTGAATCATGCTTCTTCAGTATCTTACATGGCCCAAACTTCTTCATTTTCAACTTGTTATATGTACCAACTAGAAATTGATCCTTCCGCAAATGAACCATGACTTCATCTCCAACCTGAAATTCCTTATGCCTCCTTTTCTCATCTTCCTTAGCCTTATACTCCGCATTCATCTTGGCAATATGCTTCCTCACCTCCTCATGGATGTTCTTCAAGTGCTCTACAAAATCCTTAGCTTCAGCACTACTTATTTCTCCTTTATCTATCTTTCTTAATTCAGATGCATTTCTTGGACTACTTCCATATACAATCTGGAATGGTGATTTACCAGTGCTCCTATTGACAGAATTATTGTATGCAAATTCTTCTTGTGGTAAAATCAAATCCCATCCTATTGGCTTATCTCCAACCAAACATCTTAGAAGATTTCCCAAACTTCTATTCACCACCTCTGTCTGTCCATCAGTCTGTGGATGATGTGATGAACTAAACTTCAAATCTATCTTCAACTTCTTCCACAATGTCCGCCAGAAATATCCAACAAACTTAGTATCTCGATCTGAAACTATGGTCTTTGGCAAACCATGTAGTCTCACCACTTCTCTGAAAAACAATTCTGCTACATGAACAGCATCATTAGTCTTCTTACAGGGAATGAAATGTGTCATCTTCAAAAATCTGTCAACTACTACAAAAATTGAATCATGTCCCCGCTGAGTCCTCGGTAAACCAAGAACAAAGTCCATACTGATATCCTCCCAAGGCTTCTCTAGTATAGGTAATGGCTAATATAACCCTATATTTTGCTTCACTCCCTTCACCATCTGACATACTCTGCAACTCTGTAAAAACTTCTTCACATCTTGCTGCAACTGTGGCCAATAATAATTCTCACCAACCAAAGCAAGGGTTTTATCATGACCAAAATGTCTAGCCAATCCTCCACTATGCTTCTCTTTAATGAGATTCTCCATCATAAAACTTCATGGAATGCACAACTGACTCCCTCTGAATAGCATATCATCTTGAATGATAAAATCTAGCCATTTCATCCTATCTAGAGTAACAGGTTCTTTACAAGCTTTCCAAGCTCCACCAAAATCAGGATCCCCTGGATACAAATTCTTGAGATCCTTGAATCCAACCACCTCAATCTGCATCTCTGTCAGCAATAGTTTCCTTCTGCTAAGAGCATCTGCAACCCTGTTAGACTTTCCACTTCTGTGTTTCAAAACAAATGTATAACTCTACAAAAACTCAACCCATTTCAAATGCCTCTGATTCAATTTTCCTTGACTATTCAAATATTGCAAAGCTTGATGATCAGTATAAAAAACAAACTCCTTAGGAAGCAGATAGTGTCTCCACTTCTTCAATGCCTGAACTATAGCATAAAATTCCTGATCATAAACATAATACTTCCTCTTGGCATCATTTAACTTCTCACTGAAATAAGCAACCAGTTTACCTTCTTGGCTCATAACAGCTCCTATTGTGGTACCACTAGCATCACAATCTACTTGAAATACCTTATTAAAATCTGGAAGTGCTAAAATAGGTTGTTCTATAACTTTTTGTTTCAACAATTGAAAACTCTTTTCTGCCCCATTAGTCCACTTAAACTCTTTTCTATCCCCTCTCATTGTTTCAGTCAAGGGTCCACAAATACTACTAAAATTTCTGATAAACTTTGTATAAAAGCTAGCTAGACCATGAAAAGATCTTACCTCGGTAGCACTCCTTGGAGTAGGCCATTCAAGGATAGCCTGTACCTTCTCTGGGTCCATTTTTAGACCTTCTACTAAAACTACAAATCCCAAATACACTAACTCTTTCTTCACAAAATTGCACTTCTTCAAATTAATCAACAATTTCTCATCTCTTAGCTTCTCAAACACCATATGAATATGCATCATATGCTCCTCCAATATCTTGCTAAAGATCAAAATATCATCTAGGTAAACAATGACAAACTTACCCAGAAATTCCTTCAAAACTTTATTCATGAGCCGCATGAAAGTGCTTGGTGCATTGGTTAGCCCAAAAGTCATGAATAACCACTCATACAATCCTTCCTTTGTCTTGAAGGTAGTCTTCCATTCATCTCCTTCTTTGATCCGAATATGGTGATATCCACTCTTCAGATCTATCTTTGAGAAATACACAGCTCCACTCAAACAGTCCATAATATCATCCATTCGTGGAAATGGAAACCTATACTTGACTGTGATCTTGTTTATTGCTCTAGAATCTATACACATCCTCCATTCTCCATTCTTCTTTGGTGCTAATACCGCTAGTATAGCACAAGGACTCAGACTCTCTCGAATCAACCCCTTTTGCAATAACTCGTGTACTTGTCTGTTCAACTCTTCACTTTCTACTGGTGTCATTCTGTGTGCTACCTTTTTTGGAAAACTGGCTCTTGGAATCAAATCCATCTGATGACTGATCTTCCTTACCAATGGTAATCCATCAGGTACATTATCAGATACAATATCCTAAAACTCATTCAACTTATCTGCAACCTCTACAGGTACATTCTCTACTTCCTCTTTACCAGCTTTTGGAATTAAAGTAAAACACATGTGCTCATGCCTCATACCATATAGGAATTTTCTTCCATCAACAGAAGTTATTCTTGCATTACCATATACCATTTCTTTGGTCTCCTTCAATGTCTTTAGCTTATGTTGCACTCCATCCTTTGTCAGGGAATAGGTATTCACATGACCATTGTGTACAACACATCTGTCAAACTGCCACAGTCTACCCAAAAACATATGACATGCATCCATAGATATTATATCACATAGTACCTCATCTTGGTACCCGCTGATCTTGAACTTTACCAGGCACTGTTCACTGACCATGACCTTGTGGTCATCCTGCACCCAGGCAATCCGATATGGATGTGGGTGTTTCTGTCTCTTGAGCTTCAACTTTGTCACCATCTCTTCTGACACCAAATTGTCAGTGCTTCCACTATCAATAATCAAATCACAACATTTACCCTCACACTTGCATCTAGTGCAAAATAGGCTCCTCCTTTGTTCAGGTTCATTCTCACCACTTAGCAAGACTCTTCTGTTAATTAGCGTTTCTCCTCTTTCAGCATCTTCAGAATTTGATAATCTAGCATCTTCATCTACATGTGCAACTCTGGCCTAGCCTTCATTTCTCCTATCTATTCTACCTTGGCACTGAGGACATTCAAATTCCCTATGACCTTCTTCTCCATAGTGAAAACATGTTCCACGAAAGCCTCCTCTTCCAGATCCTTGTCCTCTTCCTCTTCCTCTCTGATCTCTATTACTCTGATCTTGGAAATGATTGGAATTATTTCCTCTCTAATTCTGACTACTACTGGCGTCATCTTTCTTTTTCAGATCTTCATTTTGGCCACCATATGACCATCCACCAGATCTTCCACCACGACCTCTTCCATTTTGTCTGCTCTCAAACTTCTTGTTCAGCTTTTCCTCTACTTTTAGGGAAAACTGGTATGCCTCCTCAATACTATTCATTCAAACCAAATTCAACTCCTCTTGAATGCTTGGCCTTAACCCATTAAGGTATCAGGCAACTTTCTCCTTATCAGCTTCTGCATGGCCTATTCTGATGAGGAGTCGATAGAACTCCTCTGTATACTCCTGAACAGATCTTCCTGCTTGCTTCAAACTTTGCATTTTCTTTAGTAGGTCAAGCTCATAATCAATAGGAATGAGCTGTCACTTCAATTTATCCACCATCTGATCCCATCTTGTGATTTTATCTTTCCCTCTTCTATTTCACTCCAATTGAATTTTTTGCCACCAGATCTTCGCATGACCTTTCAATCTGGCCTTCGCAAATTTGACCCTATCAGGATCCTCAACATCTTCATACTCAAAATATTCCTCACATTCATTGATCCAGTTGATCAATTCCTCTGGGTTAAGATTTCCAGAAAATGTAGGAACCTCAATCTTAGGTCTTTTCCCAATCTTGGAAATCGTCCGAAAAAGTCTTTCTTCCTCCTGGTTCACAATTTCAGCTTCTCCTTCTTGATATTCTTCTTTGGCTTCATCCTCGCATTCATCTCTGACATTAAGATTCATTCCTCTGCAAATCTCTTCTTGCAATGCTCGCACTTGTCTCTGTAGCTCTCTAACCTTAGGTGTCACAGCACCAGCTCTTCCGCCACGTTCTCTTTGTGGAGGCATTTTCATGATGCGCGCTGAAACCCTAACCACGGTCCTGGTGCAAACTGTCTCACAGTCGGTGATCCATTTACACACTCAAGAAATCCTACTCTGATACCACTTGATGAAGGTTTCTCCCCTTAATACCACAAACACATAACATAAATAGAGAAACAACAACAACAATATGCAAGAACAGAAAATTGGCTTCTTATTATCTCTACAAATGTGGGATTACAAACTTTCAGAATTATAATATGAAAAGCCACATAGGCATTCCCTTACAATATTCTATAGGAAAAAGCCTTGAATCAATACCCAGATCTACTACCCAGCACTGCCCTAGACAACACTACGGGCCTTCTTTATATAGGCAATTTCCACTGCCCGAGAAGGTTCCAGAAATTTAGCCCTAAGGGCTGACCAAACTTAGAATTATTTTATTTTATAATTTATTACATCAAAGTCAGCTCAAAATGAGTTTTGAAACCCGAACATAAATTTTGAAGGAAAATTATTTTCTGCCATTTCAGGTGGCCTGACTTTCGGAGACCATAAGTCATCACCAGTTGACCCGATTGACTATTATAACCCCATTTAGGAAATGCCACGAAGTGCTGTACAGGCCTAACCCATGCAAAGCACTCATCACCCAACTTTTTGACCTCATCTAGGGCCTCTAAAGCCTTCAAAATTGAGTTCAAAGTTTCTATACCCTGCTGTCAATACCGAAAATCTTCAATATCTTCAAAACTAGACCTGATCTAGCCATGAAACTTTCCTGGCAGGCTAATATGACTGAGATGAACCTCCACATGTAAAATTAGAACATTCTGAGATCGTAAGACCAACTTACTAAAAATAACAAGTTTCCATAAATAGCAGCTCTGCACAAGATAGCCCTTACTGAATACAAAAATAAAAAAAATTATTTTTTTAGGTGATGCAAGATTGCTCTTACACCCAGGATGCTCTTGCATCAGCATTTTATCTTGAAATTTTGCAAAGTAATCATTCATAACCATATCAAAATTATTTCCCAAACTTTGAATAAACTCATTAATTTGATAAATAATCACTTTTTCTACATTCCAAACTACTTCACCGATTGTAGGAAAGTTCTTAAAATAGAAAAATATGCATACCAGTAGTGATGTAATCTTCAGTGTGTTTGTTTTTTCCTTCCTGATTTTATTGATGTTATCATCCAATTATTTCAACAAGATTTCAAATAGATTTATTTTCATGTCCTTCTTTACAATCTTATATTCTATGTCAACATCTCCACAAAGCACAGTGTCTACCTGAGATGATTGGAATATATGGAATGATATTATGTTTCTTATGAATCTTAGCTCGAGATCATCAACAATAGATAATTTTTTACCTCTACCATCCCATTTAGATTGAGTAATCTCACATAGTTTGTTCTTATAATCTATTTTCTTGAAGGCTCTCGATCTATCATCGATTGGATATCCTATGAAATTTTTTAATACATCCTTTGTGACTTTCACAGGTGCATCGAACCACATGAAATCATCATGTACTCAGCTTAGAAAAATCTATTAGAAAGTAAAGACCACCAAGATAACTAAGAGGGGGGGGTTGAATCAGTTATCTGATAATTAAACCATTTATCATCATTAACTTTAATATCAACTTCAACAGCTTTAAACCATATAATTAATGTAGTAACCAACCATAGAAGGATAATCATACACAATGACACAATAACACAAGATATGTTAACTAGGGAACCTCTTGATCAAAGAGTAAACCCCGATGGGAATGATGCCCACAAAATGATGTACTACTATGAAAGGTCCTTGTTAGAGGATGGACCCTGTTAGGAGTCTTATGAAATACATTTAGTACATATGAATCTCTATTAGGAGATTTTGACTCCCTGTTAAAAGATTCTAACCCTGTTAGGAGTTATGGAAGACAGAAGGACCCACTGCCCAAACAACTTCAAGGCAAGATCTCTGAACTCACTATCCAATAGATCTTAGGATTATTCAATAGAATAATAAGAAATATGTTACCTCCTTCACACTATGCCAAAACCACACTCTCTACTACACAAGATCACAAATCTAGATCTCTATACTTTGCAAGTCTTCCTTCATCACTGAATTAGCTCTTTTCTTCACTTCATGCATACATTCACATCACAAATTTCATAATTTCATATCACAACTATTAAAATCCTCTCATATAACAAGGAAAACATTCCTTCCTTTATACCACACTTAAATAATTACAAATGAGTCAGCATGCAAATACAAAATAATAATTTCAACATGCTACATCAGAATTACATAAAACTGTCGGCTTCCAGATACAATAACTTTCCAATCATGTGACCTCAAAGTTTGTGCTATGAATCACATCACAAAAAATGAGTCTCAAACTTCCCTTTAACTATGTAGAATCAGATTCCATCCTGATTAGGAGATATCCTCCGATTACCAAAAACCACTACACAGGAATACTGCCAGAACACTGCTTCCACCAAAATGCTTATAACTTTTATGAATAAATGAATTCATTTTTTTGCTCTTAAAAATAGGCTAATAACACACCAAAGAACATATCATCAACTGTGCATAACTCAATCTACAATATAACATGTGCGCAAAACAAAACTGTGCTTGCTTCTCTGCTAAACTCCAGAATAACACTGTGTTGACATCAATGACAATCATAGTCATGAATGCAACAACTATTGCTACAAAATGACTACCAAATGCTTCAACATTCATTCCTAAAAATCTCCCCCATTGTCATTGATGGCAACATAGATGAAAAACATCCAATGTTCCAAAAATCCAATCACTGCTGCTCAACTACACTGCTACTCATCATCAATCAAATCTTTCTTTGTTATCCTATTCAATCTCTCAACAAATGTAGTTTCTCAATGTTTCCTCAAATTTTTTCATGATTCTCTCCCCCATTGACATCAATGACAAAAATTCTATCACTATGTCAAACAATAGCTCAATGTCAAAAGACACTATTTAGAAAATACATTCACAAGAGTCCTCAATGACTCAGCTCAGATACACATACTACCCCATAGAGGAAGTACCAACATCTAATCCAAAAAATAGATAGGGCCATAAACCACTAGAGAGATGCAACCAACTACATCATTACTCAAAAGTAGGTTGGGGCATAACCCCAAGCATACCTCTCAGATACTCAAATGTATCCTTAGGCAAAGGCTTAGTAAATATATCTACTATCTGCTCCTTTGTGCTTATGTATTCCAGTCTGACTTCTTTATCTACAACTTTCTCTCTTACAACATGATACTTGATCTCTATATGCTTTGTTTTAGAGTGTAAAACTAAATTCTTAGACATACTAACTGTACTTGTATTGTCACAATATATGACAATAGGCTCATCAAACTTGACTCCAATGTCCATCAACATCTACTTCATCCATATTATCTGATTACAATTGTTTTTTGTTGCTACATATTCTACTTCTATTGTACTCCGTGAGATACAATTCTACTTTTTTCTCAACCAAGAAACTAATCTTCCTCTAAGAAGAAAGGCTCCACCACTGGTGCTTTTCTTGTCATCAATGTTGCCTCCCTAATTAGCATTAGTATATGTACATAGGGTAATATCATCATAATTTTCATACCACAGTCCATAGTCCATTGTGCCTCTAAGATATCTCAATATCCTTTTTACTGCTGCATAATGTGACTCTCTAGGTTCAGCTTGAAATCTTGCTACCATTCCAACTGAATGTTGTATATCTGGTCTAGTGTGTGTCGAGTACTGTAATCCACCAATCATAGATCTGTATTTGTTTTTCTCAACTTCTGGTGTCTCATCTTTACTAGATAGTTTATGTCCTGTAACCATAGGTGTTCCAACTGGTTTACAATTCTCCATACTGAATCTTTTCAACAAATCATTCAAGTACTTTGTTTGACTTATAAAGATACCATCTTTGTTTTGTGTTATTTTTAATCCTGAAAAGTATTTCATTTCTCCAATCATACTCATTTCAAATTTTTTCTTCATTTCATCAACAAATTTGTCACTAGCTTCATCTTCTCCTCCAAAAATAATGTCATCAACAAAAATAACCAAAACTAACAATCCATTCTCAATTTCTTTTGTGTATAAGTTACTATTAGCTGTTCCTTTTTTAAATCCCAATTTTAACAAATATTTATCTAATCTAGCATACCAAGTTCTAGGTGCTTTCTTTAGTCCATACAATGCTTTCTTTAGTTTACATACCATGTCTCCTTCTTGAGTTAAAGGAAAACCTTCAGGCTTCTCAATGCAGACTTCTTCCTCTAATTCACCATTCAGAAATGCTGACTTCACATCAATCTGATAGACTTTGAATTTTTTAAATGTTGCATAAGCCAAAAATATTCTTACTGGTTCAAGTCTTTCCACAGGGGAAAAAGTCTCTTCACAGTCAATTCCTTCTTGTTGTGAGTATCCCTTACATACCAATCTTGCTTTGTTTCTAATTACTTCTCCTTTTTCACTCATTTTGTTCCTGAATACCCATTTAGTTCCAATCACATTTTTGTCTTTAGGTCTAGGGACCAATTCCCATGTCTTGTTCTTTTCAATCTGATCCAATTCTTCTTTCATAGCATTAATCCAATGTTCATCTTCACAAGCTTCATTAGTATACTTAGGTTCAATTTGAGAAATCAAACATAAATGTACCTTCTTTCTAGTCATAACTCCTTTGTCCAAACTTCCAATAACTTGCTCAACATGATGGTGTCTTAATATATACCTGTTAGGTGTCATAGTCACTAATCTTTCTTCAACTATAGATTCTTCTCTGTTTTCTTCAGCATGACTTTCATTCAATAATTCACTGTCAGTCTCAAAAAATTGTTCATTAGTTTCAATGTTAGGTTGAGGGTTAGTTCCTTCATCAGATTCATAATCAAGCATTCTTTCCTAAATTTTAAACTTCTCATCAAATTTTACATTTGTACTTTCAACAATAGTTTTAGTTCTCTTATTGTAACATCTATATGCTTTTCTTTTCAAAGAATATCCAAAAAAAATTCCTTCATCGCTTCTAGGATCAAACTTTCCTATATCATCATCTCTCTTAATATAACATTTGCTTCCAAAAATTCTAAAATAATTAACTGAAGGTGCATGTCCAAACCATAATTCATAAGGTGTCTTGTCTATGTTTGCTTTGATTTGTACTCTATTCATTGTATATACCGATGTATTCACTGCTTCTCTCCAAAATGTCTTTGCCAAATCACCTTCAAATAACATAGCTCTATCTGCTTTAGTTATTGATCTATTGCTTCTTTCTACAATACCATTTTGTTTAGGTGTTATAGGGGCTAATAATTGTCTCTTAATACCATTCACTTCACAAAAAGTGTTAAACTCTTTAGATGTAAATTCTCCACCTCTATCGGATCTCAAACATTTAATCCTCATTCCTGATTCATTCTCAACTTTATTCTTCATGACCTTAAACTTATCAAATGCTTCATATTTTTCTTCCAAAAATGCAATCCACATCATTCTTGTAAAATCATCAACAAGAATCATAAAATACCTTTCTCCATAGAATCCTCTAGTCCTAATAGGACCACTCAAGTCTGTATGAACAATCTCCAATTTTTCTGTAGATGTGAACTTCTTGCTAGGAAATGAACTCCTTTTCTATTTAGCCATCACACATTCCTTGAAAATCATGTTAGTAGGCCTCATAATCTTAGGTAAGTCTCTCACTGCAAGTGTAGAACTCACTTTCACAATATTATCAAATTTTATATGACAAAACCTTCTATGCGATAACCAACTGTCATCAATCTTAGTCATCAAGCATGTCATCTTAGTAGGATTCAACTGAAATAGATTACCTCTGGTTCTAGATCTAGTTCCAATTTGATTTCCATCTTTATCCTTAATCACACGAGTTTTCTCAGTAAACCAAACATGATATCCTTTATCCACTAACTATCCAACACTCAAAAGATTTTGTTTCAATCCATCAACAAAGTAAACATCATCAGTATTAGTCTTTCCATCAAGAGTAATAGATCCTATACCTTTAATCAAACAAGGTGCATTGTTACCAACTCTAACAACTCCTCCATCATAATTGTTAAACTTTATGAATTTTCCTTTATCACCACACATATGATGTGAACAACCACTATCTATAATCCAATCAGATTTCTTTTCAACTTGGGAAACTAAAGCTTTTTCTTCTTTAATATCAGATTCATAATTTTCTTCCTTAATTGCTACAAATCCTATGTCATCAAAGTTATCATTATCACTGTCACTCAAATGTCTTTCAATTCCTGCTTCAATTTCTTCATCATTTTCATAATAACATTCTTTAGATCTTCTAGGCTTAAAATTGTTCCTATACTTATTAACTCTCTTAGGACACTTAGATGCAAAATGACCATATTCTTGACATGTCCAACATTTAAAGATTTTCTCACCATCTGGTTCTCTTTTCACAAGAAAGGCAATACCTTCTTCAATCTTCTTATCTTCATCAGATTTGGATCTTCTACTACTGGCATAATCTCCATTCACACTTGTACTTCTAGACAAAGTCGGTCTGATGCTAAGAGCACTGAATGTTGTCTCTAGTCTAGGTAGTTCTCTTGATAATCTCAAATTCATCTTTTCTGCTTCCAATCTTCCAAGAGTCTCTCTTGAAAAGTTTGGTGTACAAGGTATCACTTGTTCAATCATTTGTGTAGTCTGCCTGAATACCGATGTCAATGTTCTCAAAATCTTCCATATTACTTCATTCTCTATCTTTTCACTTCCATAAGACTTTATTCCTGCAATAATTTCTGACATCCTACCAATATATCTTCTAACAGATTCATCTTCCATCATTCTTATATCTTCAAATGCACAAATCCAATTATGTAACCTAGCTTTCTTTGCATGTTCATCACCTTCAAAAGTAGAATGTAAAGCTTTCCAAATATCATGAGATTTAGTTAAACCTTTTACCTGACTATATTCATTCTCCAGAAGTGCTGATAAAAGTGCATCTCTTGCAAGTATATTACACATAAATAGATCTACCTCATCTATAGAACTTGTTTCAAGATTGTCTTCTTCAATTATAGTCCTTTCATTTTTTGTAATCAACCAATAACCTAGTCCTAAACATAAGAGATGTGTCTTCATCTTTTCTTTCCAGCTATCAAAATTTACTCCATCAAACTTAGGGCTTTCTTTCCTGAATTCATCATAGATCTCCTCAAGTTGTTAAACTTCTCTTTCAAGGACCTGCTACTCTGATACCAATTGTTAGAAAGTAAAGACCACCAAGATAACTGAGAGGGGGGGGTGAATCAGTTATCTAATAATTAAACCATTTATCATCATTAACTTTAATATCAACTTCAACAACTTTAAACCATATAATTAATGTAGTAACCAACCATAGAAGGATAATCATACACAATGACACAATAACACAAGATATGTTAACTACAGAACGTCTTGATCAAAGAGTAAACCCCGGTAGGAATGATGATCATAAAATGATGTATTAATATGAAAGTTCCTTGTTAGAGGATGGACCCTATTAGGAGTCTTATGAAATACATTTAGTACATATGAATCTCTGTTAGGAGATTTTGAATCTCTGTTAAAAAATTCTAACCCTATTAGGAGTTATGGAAGACAGAAGGACCCACTGTCCAAACACCTTCAAGGCGAGATCTATGAACTCACTGTCCAATAGATCTTAGGGTTATTCAATAGAATAATAAGAAATATGTTACCTCCTTCACACTGTGCCAAAACCGCACTCTCTGCTACACAAATCACAAATCTAGATCTCTGTACTTTGCAAGTCTCTCTTCATCACTGAATTAACTCTTTTCTTCACTTCATGCATACATTCGCATCACAACTTTCATAATTTCATACACAACTATTAAAATACTCTCATATAACAAGGAAAACATTCATTCCTTTATACCACACTCAAATAATTACAAATGAGTTAGCATGCAAATACAAAATAATAATTTCAACACACTACATCAGAATTACATAAAACTATCGGCTTCCAGATACAATAACCTTCCAAGCGTGTGACCTCGAAGTTTTCACTATGAACCACATCACCAAAAATGAGTCTCAAACTTCCCTTTGACTACACAAAATCAGATTCCATCCCGGTTAGGAGATATCCTCCAATTACCAAAAAGCGCTACACAGGAATATTGCTAGAACACTGCTTCCACCAAAATGCTTATAACTTTTATGAATAAATAAATTTATTTTTGCACTCTTAAACATAGGCTAATAACACACCAAATAACATATCATCAACTGCACATAACTCAATCTACAATATAACATGTGCGCAAAACAAAACTGTGCCTGCTTCTCTGCTAAACTCCAGAATAACATTGTGTTGACATCAATGACAATCATAGTCATGAATGCAATAACTATTGCTACAGAATGACTACCAAAGGATTCAACATTCATTCCTAACAAAATTTTCATCTATTCCTTCTTGAAAACTATCAATACTTGCATAGCATGGATGAAACCGTTGGTGTCCAAATATTTGTGATCATCTTTCAACTTTCCATTTATGCATAGATTCCTATAAGAAGTATCTATCTCCGTTTGGTAGATATCTTCAATCTTGCAATGTATGAAGGCATATACATCTTCAATAAGTATAACTCTCAATGGGATCAATGATAGGACTCTAGATTTATTAAATTCAACTTCTACAATTAGTGGTAGCTTATACTTGGGATTGAAAGGGTCAATCTTCTACACAACAATGGGATTTTGTACTTTGGGTGCCATAGATTCTCAGAAATGATCTTTCAACTCATAGGGTTTTGATTGACTAGAAATTTGATTGCATCACCATAACTCAGGAAAATATCCTCGAAATACCTTGAATATTCTTGACAAAGCTTAGATTTTATTAAATGATCACTTGGATGATCTTGGTAGAATCATACGTGCACAATACTTTAAATGCTAGCAAAAGTGTAAAGTGAAAATGAAATAACAGGTGGTCTATTTATATTTTTTCCCCAATTAGGGTTTCCAATGGCTATAAGTTTATTAGTAAATGCACATTACCGACTGCCTTTTCACTGATTACCAAATGCACTTCCTTTCACTGTATGAAAAAAATAACTTATTCTCTTAGCAATCAAAATATGAAATGTCAACGTCAATCATATATCCAAATACATCTTAATATGTTTATGTGGATCTTTGGACAATTTCTAAGATACAATTTAAGATAGAATTTTAATTATCAACTCCTACACATACCTTTGACCAATTAGTTAAAGATAGGTGTACCCGATCTAGAGGATGCGATCACATAATTTGTTCCAAGTTTAGTTCCATCACCTTGAGACTTCCTTATCCACATTCTATTCATTTGATCTCTTATCTCATTAATATTAACTTGGGTAGTCTCACTTTTTTGTTCACTGGTTAGGGATTTTCCTTGGTACTTGACATCTTTGGCTAGGTGACCAACCTTATGACAATGAAAACAAGTCATTCCAAAATTTCTTCAAGACCTTCTATTGTTCCTTCCATGCATCAACATGAAATTTGCAAAAATATGAGAAAATATCCCACATGGTGTACAAGTAATTCTTGTATTATAGTCCCATGGTATAGTTGATCATTATTGGTTGTTAGCAGTATTTTCTGATTAGGGACCCATCTCTCATTCTTTCTTTGTGACGTACATTCTACAAATTTGTGACCATATTTGTTATAATTGTTGTAATAACCATTGAATATCACCTTCTTTTTACTATTATAAATCCTTGATCTATACTCAAATGCCTTATGAATAAACTTATATCAATTGTAATAATCACCATTAACCTTAGTAATGCTCAATGGATTACCTCTTTTTGTCCCGTAGACATTATTTGTGTGTCCCAATTTTCCACAATGATAACAAATAGGCTTCTTTCACTTCAGTTGGATAGCAACATCTAAGTTTGTTTCTTGTTTAGAGGACTCTCCCTTATCAATATTATTGTTTACTTTGAATCTAAGTCAAGAAGTGTCTCTTATTTGTCTCTAAATTCTTAGTTATTCATCTTCTATCCTCATTTTTTATTCATTCCTTTTCAAGACTTCATTAGCATATTTTTTAGATTTCAATTCTTTCCTCAAATGTTCATTCTCAGATCTCAGTTCAACATCCTCTCCAACTTTCCTTGCAACTTCTTGATTTGCTAGGACTAGTTAGTCTATCAAGTTGTAGTGAATTTGTGTAAACCTCCGTATTTCCCCATCTTTCTCATTCGACCTTATATTCATTTTTTTTCTCTCATCTTCCACTATTATTTATCATCTTCATCTTATCTCTTTTTTTCTAGGACTTCACACATCCTTACCAATTGAACTTATTGTTCTCTTTTCAATACTTTTACCTGGTCACTTGGGTGTTTGTTATTTTTAGTCAATTCTGATATTGTTGCTTCAATTTCATGAGACATGCTTTCATCTAATAGTTCTTCAAGTTCTTCAACTTGATCTTGAGTAACCTTTAATTGATGTGCTAGCTACTTTCTCTTGTTGAGTGAATGTTTCAGTTTTCTCCTCAATTCATCAATTTTCTCAATATCCATCCTTAGTTCCATGTCCAAGCTATCAATCACCTTTTCATACCTATAACTTTCCATCTCTTCAGATATTTCCTCTCAATTGGTTAAACTTCTGAATAAGAGACTCATCTTAGATACCAATTGTTGGATTAAGTATGGAGACGTGCATACTAAGAGGGGAGGGGTGAATCAGTACTTTAAAAAACTTTTATTTAACCTTCTTAACCATTCATTATATTCATAAATTTGCATGCATCTCATAAAACATATAAAACATTAACAATAAACATAAATTATCACCCAATCATTTTTGTATCACATAAATCCTTGTTAAAGGATAAAGACTATGGCAGGGATGACACCCACAAAACTTCACTGCTGCATACTAGTAAATTTTAGCTTGTTTTCCAATGAGGATTAGTCAAATTTTCAATACCCATTGGTCGAACAAATGACCAAAACTGTTGTCAAACTCTTTTTCATTGAAAGTCTGATAGGAAACACCATCATCAAATTCTGACCTCCTTAATGGTTGAATTATCGACCGAATCTTCATCAAAGTAATCGCTTCAACCTAGAAGAATTGTACATTAATCCTTTTATCTCAGTCATCAAAATTCTGACCAATCAGGGTCCATAATGTTGTCGAGGGTTCAACATTCTCATCGAAACACCAAACACAGTTCATCTCTCTTTTGACGAACATTGGTCGGAATCGACGTTGAACACATAGCATTTTCGTTGAAACAACTATTATTAAAATGTCAAAAAGTTGACCAATAATAATTTTTGGTTAAAAAAAAAATATATTATTGATGGGTTTCTAACCGATTTAGTGAATAACAACATATACTAAAGTTGCATTGTCATTAGTTCCCTAGTATTCATCTCTTTGACATTTGTTTCTCCATTTTTATACATTATATTACCATGCATCTCTATTCTTCATTCAATAGTCATTTGATTATTAACTTAATGTATGGATACATCTAATATATTAGCCTAGTGGGGTGCTTGTATCTACCTTGCCTCTCCATACTTCATTCCTTAAGACTTAGTAACCATACATGAGAGAAGAAACACAATAGGTCTGCCTGAATCTATCTCACACTAAGCCAAAGACCGAAACACCTCCACCATAGATCATAGAGTGACTCTTAGATACTTAGTTGACAAAATATGGGACACTCTGGGTGACGAGGCTTTTTGCTGCTTTATTGACTTCAAAAAAGCCTTTGATTTAATTTGTCTATGGATTGAGACCTTAAATTATTGAGCTTCTCTTTGTTTTGAGAAGAGTATAACATTCTCTACTTAACAAGGCCAACCATGTGAAGGTGGAAGCTCATCTGGCCCCTCCTAGGAACCTCCTATCACCCTTTATGACATTTTAAGACCTCTAAGATGTATTCTTAGGGATTGTAAATAGTCGTAAAGGGTCATAAGGGGTCCTTGGACACAACAACTAAGAAACATAATTGTAGGCATCATGGTCATAATTTTTTGGAGACAATGTAATTGTATACCGAGATGATGCAGAGCAACTCCTGCACCTCCTATTCCAAGTTGACTACATTTGTTGCTCATGAATACAAGGTCCTCCAACAGATGTATTCAACTTGGAATCAGAGGTGCAAAATTTTCTCTGCATCACTTGGGTACACAACTAAATTACATTGTCTCAAAAAAATTGTGACCATGATGCCTACATTTATGTTTTTCAGCTATTGTGAAATCTACATTTATGTTTCTCAATTGCCATGTTTATGTGCATGTTTTTTATGTGTTTTGGATAGTAGGTCTAATTTAATTTTCCCATGGACTAAGACCTTAAATTATTGAGCTTCTCTTTGTTTTGAGAAGAGTATAACATTCTCTACTTAACAGGGCCAACCACGTGAAGGTGGAAGCTCATCTGGCCCATCCTAGGAGCCACTTATGACCATTTACAACATTTTAAGACCTCTAAGATGTATTCTTAGGGATTGTAAATGGTTGTAAAGGGTCATAAGGGGTCCTAGGACACAACAACTGAGAAAGATGATTCTAGGCATCATGGTCACATTTTTTTGGAGACAAATTAATTGAGTTGTATACCCAAGCAATTGAGTGCAACTTTTGCACCTTTGATTCCAAGTTGACACTGCGGGATCCAAAGACCATAGATAAGGAATAAATTTAGAGAGTGGAGGAGGTCCATAATGACAAAAATAATATAGGAAAAACATCAAGTTAAATGAGGCAACTACAAACATTTTAATAGATTTTAATTATTAAATAATGAAATTTGCATATACTAGTGTTCTAAGCCCCCTTATTACATGATTTATTATTGTAAGCCCCCTCTAACTTATGCATCTTGAAAATGAAACTACAACCTATTGGGATTGAGACAAACCTTATAGAACAATAGTAGCTAGGTGATGGAATATGGATGAAGTGACTGAGAGGGGGTGGGGGGTGAATCAGTCAACCATAAAACACTTCCTAATTATTTCTTTCCAGATCCCTTAGGATATCTTAATGAATATTATCTGTTTAACACTCAGTAAGTGGATTGCAGTAACTTTGAAGATGCAGAAAGTATTAGCAAAATTATCTTTTAGATATTCATCAACACTTGTATATGATTAAGATAGCAATTAAGAACACAAGAGACACAGAATTTAACGTGGAAACCCAATATGGAAAAAACCACCAATGTATCTAGATACTGATTTTCACTTTTCTGAAGTGATGCCCGGTTAGAAGCCAACCCGGTAAAAGGTTAAAAAACACACTGTTAGGTGTGACCTTGTTAGAGGATTTTATCACCATGCTAGGAGTGGCCTGGTAAGAGGTCTTGAAAATAATTCAATGGAATTGTCACCTTCTTAGAGGATTTACAATATGGTTGTTAAACCAACTCAGTTAAGAGATTTAGAATTCACTGTTACAAAGATAAAAGGTAACAATGAAAAATGACCTGTATAATAATGCAACTGCCTTGCTGATTATAGATCTTTGTTCTGCATAAGTGTGATCCTTCCTGATCGAATATATCTCTGCTGCTCCTCAAGGATATCTGAACATCCTTCACAAATTCACACACACCTTTCCTTTCTTTCTTCTGTAAATCTTCTGCTATATTTCTTGTTTATTTTTCACATTTGACCTTTTATTTATATGATCTTAGATTTGTCAAATTGACATTACTTAGTATAACAGTCGGCTGAAATAAGAAAACTTTATTTGCAAAAATCCTTCAAGGGCCAACAGTGCTCGGTGACCATAACTTTCTACAATCTTTCAGAGACCGAGGGAACTCGGTAAACACTGATAATCCTTTACCTTCGATAACCGACTGAACTCGGTAAATGCTAACTTTTCTTTGAAAACTGACTGAACTCGGTAAACACTGAATTTCCTTTGATGACCAACTGAACTCGGTAAATGCTGATTTTCTTTGATGACCGACTGAACTCGGTAAATGCTGATTTTTCTTTGATAACCGAGTGAACTCGGTAAGCACTAATTTTCCTTGCCAGGCAGACCGACTGAGCTCGGTAGGTACTGAATGCTGTGGACTATGACATAGTGTGACATCAAAGACAATACATAATTTGAGTAGCAATTTCCTTCAGACAATTGTTTCCAAAAATCTCCCTCTTTGGCATTGATGGCAACATAATATGTCATAGCATAAGAAATTTGAAAGAATTAGCTCGGTTCAGATTCAAATCTCCCTTTGTCAGCAAACTTCCTTTTTCTTAAAAACTTTTCCTTCTGACTATTGACAATTTCTTGAAGTAATAGCAAAGACATAGCAAACACTCCCTCTTTGACAACACATGCCAAAGACAATTCACATAATACCAGTGTAAAGTAATGTACCTCAAGTACTGATTCATATGCAATGATTCCTTGAATATCCTGCATCAACAGGTTGATTTTCAATCATGTTCTAGTTGATGCATCACTAAAACTATATTTAGTGAGCCTCGGATAGGGGAATGACCCCTAACTTACCTCTTAGATACACAAATGCATCCTTAGGTAATGGTTTGGTGAAAATGTCTGCAATCTGCTGTTTTATATGAATATATTCTAATCTGATTTCCTTGTCCTACACCAATTCTCTGACAAAGTGATATTTAATAGCAATGTGCTTGGTTTTGGAATGCATCACTGGATTCTTTGAAATGTTTATTGCACTAGTATTGTCACAAAATATAACAATTGGTTCTTTGATTTCAACCTTCATACCTTCTAATAACTATTTAAACCAAACAATATTTGAACAGTTTACTACAGTAGCAACATATTTTGCTTCAGCTGTGGATTGAGATGTGCAATTTTGCTTTTTACTAGTCCAAGATACCAGTCTTTTCCCAAGAAAAAATGCTCCACCACTTGTACTTTTTCTTTCATCAATGTTCCCTACCCAATCAGCATCAGTAAACACTTTTAAATCTAGATTGCGTCCAAATTTATACCACAAACCATATTCTTCAGTTCCTCTTAAGTATCTTAAGATTCTTTTGATTGCCATCATATGATTTTCCTTAGGTTTTGCTGACAATCTTGCTACTATACCGACTACTAAGGCAATATCAGGTCTTGTATGTACTACATACTACAATTTTCCAATCATAGATCAGTATAAGGTCTGATCTACTTCTTTTGAATCATCATCTTTGGTAAGTTTCAGTGCAGTACACATGGGTGTACCAACTGGTTTTGAATCTTCCATACCAAACTTCTTAAGTATTTCCTTAATGTATTTAGATTAAGTAATGTATATACCATTCTTGCTTTGCTGAATTTGAAGACCAACAAAGAATTTTATTAAACCAAACATAGACATTTCAAATTCTTTGTTCATTTGCTCTGAAAATTCTTTGCACTGATCCTCATTCCCTATAAATATAGTATCATCTACAAATATTTCTGCCAATACAATTTTGTCATCCGGTCCTTCTTTAATATACAGATTGTTGTTATTATTGGCTCTTTTGAAATTAATCTGAATCAAATAGTTATGGAGTCTTTCATACCATGCTCTAGGAGCTTGTTTCAAACCATACAATGCTTTGTGTAACCTGCAGACCATGTCCTTTTTATCTGGATCAACAAAACCTTCAGGTTGTTCAATGTAGACTTCTTCATCAAGAATTCTATGGAGAAATGCAGATTTTATATCCATCTGATATACCTTAAATCCTTTATGTGCTGTATAAGCAAGTAGAGTTCTTACACCTTCTAATCTTGCAATAGGAGCAAAAGTTTCACCATAATCTATACCTTCTTCTTGAGAATAACCTTTACATACCAATCTAGCTTTGTTTCTAGATACTTGACCGTCTTCATTCAGCTTATTCCTGAATACCCATTTTGTTCCAATTACATTCTTATCTTTTGGTCTAGGTACAAGAGTCCATGTTTTGTTCTTTTGTATTTGTTCTAATTCTTCATTCATTGCTTCAATCCAACTTTCATTTTCCAATGCATCTTTGATATTTCTAGGTTCAAAATCAGTAAGCAGACATGTACCTTTTAGCTTGCTTCTTGTCATACTACCATTTGATTTGTTTCCAATGATTTGATCTGGTGTATGATGTCTTCTGACATATTTGGCTAGTATAGGTTCCTTGCTTTTTGAATGAGTTATGTTGTTGTCTTCTAGGATCTCTTCTTCAGGTTGCTCGGGCTCGGTAGATATTTGCTCGGTAACTTTAGGCTGAGACTCGGTTTGAATTTCTTCCTGTGACTCAGTTTGAACTTCTTCCTATGACTCAGTTTGAACTTCTTCCTATGACTCGGTAACTATGCTTGGCTCGGTAGATATAGTTTCCTCATTGATAGTTGTGTCTATCAATGTTTTAGGTTCAATGTAAATGAATCTTCTGTAGTTCTTAGGTTCCCTTTTGCTTTCTTCTTCAGTCTTTTCTGCAAACTCATCAAATTTTACATGTATACTTTCTATGACTTTGTGAGTAGATAAGTTCAGACATTTGTATGCCTTGCTTTTGCTAGAATATCCTAGGAATATTCCTTCATCACTTTTCACATCAAATTTATTTCTTCTGGATTCTTTTAAGATATAACACTTGCTACCAAATACTTTCATGTAACTTACATTGGGTTTATAGCCATACCATAATTCATAAGGAGTTTTGAATGTGTCTTTCTTCAATTGTACTCGGTTCAGGGTATGAACTGCAGTGCTGATAGCTTCCTTCCAGTACTTTATAGCGATGTTCTTTTCTATCATTAGAGTCCTTGCACAATCCATAATAGATTAGTTTCTTCTTTCTGCTATTCCATTCTGCTTAGGAGTTCTAGGAGCTGATACCTTCCTTTTGATTCCTCTTTCAATGCAAAAGTTGTTAAAATCATGGGAGATGAATTCACCACCTCTGTCTGATCTTAAGCATTTCAATCTTTTCCCTGTTTCCTTTTCCACTCTTGCCAAGTACCATTTGAACTTTTCAAATGCTTCTGATTTTTCTCTTAAATACATAACAGTCATCATTCTAGAATAATCATCAATGAAAAGAATAAAGAATTTATCTCCAGTATAGCTTTGTATTCCAATAGGTCCACATAAATCAATATGCACAATTTCCAAGATCTCTTTAGACTGATAGTTCTTACTGTTAAAACTAGTTTTACTCATTTTGCCAATCTGACAATTCTTACATAGACCAGTATCAGGTTTCTTCAAAGTAGGAATGCATCTAACCTTCTTGAATTTGCTTATTTTTATCATGTTATCAAAATTCACATGACATAACCTTTTGTGCCATAGCCAACTTTCTTCAATTTGAGCAATAAAACATGAATATTCACTAAGATCAAGATAAAATAAGTTACCTTTTGTTTGTTTTCCTGATCCAATGAGTTTTCCTTTTTCATCCAGTAGTCTTGCTTGACCATTCATGAATTCAACCTTGAAACCAGTGTTGATTAGCTGTGCTACACTTAGAAGATTATGTTTTAGTCCTTCAACCCAATAAGCATTATCACATATGAGTTCTTTGGTTAATGAGATTCTTCCTTTTCCTTTTATACAACAAGGTTCATTGTTTCCAAATCTTACATTGCCACTATCACAGTCTTCTAGATATTCAAATTTTGTCTTGTCACCAGTCATGTGGTGTGAACATCCACTATCTATTATCCATATATCATCTTTTCTTATATGAGAAATGAGTGCCATCTTATCTTCATCATCATTAGATTCATCTTTTATAGCAATAAAGACAATTTCTTCTTCACTATCATCAGAATCTTTAGCCATAAAACATGTTTTCTTACCTTTATCCTTGAATGATTTTAAATTCTTTTTGCCATAGTACTTGTGACTTCTCTTCTCTTCCTTGACCTACTTGTTTGGGCACCTAGCTGTAATATGTCCAATTTCTTCACATGAAAAATATATTAAAGGAGTTTTACCTTTATATTTACCTTTCCCTTTAGAGTACTTCTTTGCAAGTAATGCTTCTACAATTTCAAGATCACTATCAGAACTTTCTTCTGATACTTCTTCACTTTCTGACTGAACTTCTTTAATTTTCTTGTTCTTCTTTAGTGAAACCTTGGCCTCAAATGCTGACTCAATATTTTTGGAACTTGGAACATAGTTGTCATAGTTGTCTAATTCAAAGGCTGTCAATCTTCCAACTAAAGCATCCAAAGTTATATTGTGGTTTGTTTCACATCTTCTTTCTTGAATAGTTGATACTCTTATTACATAGATAGGGAGTAATGTTCTAAGTACCTTACTTATAACAGTTTCATCAGAGATTGTTCCTCCAGAAGCTCTAATTGCACTTACACTTGCTTTGATTCTTTCAACATATTTTGCAATGTTTTCATCTTCCTTCATATTCATCTTGTCAAACTGTCCTCTTAGGCTTTCTTCTTTGGCTCTTTTCACATTTGCATCACCACCATATATTTTCTTCAGTGTCATCCACATTTCATATGTAGTAGTGCATTCTTTAATATCATCAAATTCTTCATAGCTGAGAGCAGATGCAATGTCTATCATCATGGTGTTATGAGTCTTTTTCTCTGCAATGTCTTCAATAGTTAATGCACCAGTAGGAACTGTGTATTCTTCATCAATGTATTTGCATCTTGAATCACCAATGGAAGCCAGATGAAGTCGCATGAGACCCTGCCATGCTGAAAAGTTATCTTTGTTGAGCTTAGGAATTTCCCTCTTGTAAGACATCCTGATCTTTAGCTTAGGTCCTTGAAACCCTTCCTGCAAGCACCAAAAGCTCTGATACCAATTGATGGAATATGGATGAAGTGACTGAGAGGGGGGGGTGAATCAGTCAACCATAAAACACTTCCTAATTATTTCTTTTCAGATCCCTTAGGATATCTTAATGAATATTATCTGTTTAACACTCGGTAAGTAGATTGCAGTAACTTTGAAGATGCAGAAAGTATTAGCAAAATTATCTTTTAGATATTCATCAGCACTTGTATATGATTAAGATAGCAATTAAGAACACAAGAGACACAGAATTTAACATGGAAACCCAATATGGGAAAAACCACCAATGTATCTAGATACTGATTTTCACTTTTCGGAAGTGATGCCCGGTTAGAAGCCAACCCGGTAAAAGGTTACAAAACACACTGTTAGGTGTGACCTTGTTAGAGGATTTTATCACCCTGCTAGGAGTGGCCTGGTAAGAGGTCTTGAAAACAATTCAATGGAATTGTCACCTTGTTAGAGGATTTACAATATGGTTGTTAAACCAACTCGGTTAAGAGATTTAGAATTCACTGTTACAAAGATAAAAGGTAACAATGAAAAATGACCTGTATAATAATGCAACTGCCTTGCTAATTACAGATCTCTATTCTGCATAAGTGTGATCCTTCCTGATCGAATATATCTCTACTGCTCCTCAAGGATATCTGAACATCCTTCACAAATTCACACACACCTTTCCTTTCTTTCTTCTGTAAATCTTCTGCTATATTTCTTGTTTATTTTTCACATTTGACCTTTTATTTATATGATCTTAGATTTTTCAAATCAACATTACTTAGTATAACAGTCAGCTAAAATAAGAAAACTTTATTTGCAAAAATCCTTCAAGGGCCGACAGTGCTCGGTGACCATAACCTTCTACAATCTTTCAGAGACCGAGGGAACTCGGTAAACACTGATAATCCTTTACCTTCGATAATTGACTGAACTCGGTAAATGCTAACTTTTCTTCGACAACCGACTGAACTCGGTAGACACTGAATTTCCTTTGACGACCGACTGAACTCGGTAAATGCTGATTTTCTTTGACGACCCACTGAACTCAGTAAATGCTAATTTTTCTTTGATAACTGAGTGAACTTGGTAAGCACTAATTTTCCTTGCCAGGTAGACCGAGTGAGCTCGGTAGGTATTGAATGCTGTGAACTATGACATAGTGTGACATCAAAGACAATACATAATTTGAGTAGCAATTTCCTTCAGACAATTGTTTCCAACACTAGGAAGGATCACTTGCCAACATCTGTTGAATACATTTGTTGGAGGACCTTGTATTCATGAGCTACAAATGTATTCAACAGATGTTGGCAAGTGATCCTTCCTAGCTGTTATTGTTCTATAAGGTTTGTCTCAATCCCAATAGGTTGTAGTTTCATTTTCTAGATGTGTAAATTAGAGGAGGCTTACAATAATAAATCATGTAATGAGGGGGCTTAGAACACTAGTATATGTAAATTTTATTATTTAATAATAAAAATCTATTAAAATGTTCGCAGTTGCCTCATTTAACTTGAGGTTTGTCCTGTATTATTTTGGTCATTATGGACCTCCTCTACTCTCTAAATTTATTCCTTATCTATGGTCTTTGTATCCTGTAGTGTCAACTTGGAATCGAAGGTGCCGAAGTTGTACTCAATCGCTTGGGTATACAACTCAATTACGTTGTCTCCAAAAAATTGTGACCATGATGCCTACAATTATGTTTCTTAGTTGTTGTGTTTATACCTTCTCTCATTTGCTAGTGTAATTCCTCTTTGAGTATCCCCATTCTCCTTTGCATCCAAAATTAACTCATTCCAATCCCTCACTGGAATAAAGGGAGACTTCATACGACGCTGTGCTCAAACTTCAATGAGACTTCATACCACACAATGCACGTAGATTGTGTTCAATGCATTATTTACGCTTGTATTGGTGGGAAAACTCTTGAAAACATGCAAAAGAGATTGCATTCAACCATGTTGTTTACATGACACATGTAGTTTACCTCCAGCATAAATTAGTGTTGCATACAAATATACGGACGCTACATGGTACGAAGCCTCGCTCAAGCTTGAAAATGATAGTCAATCCATTTTCAAGGTCAAGGAACAAATGGAATAACCAAGAAAACACTATATGTTAAATCATGTGATTGATAGAAAATTGGAGCTCACCTGAGCCATAAACATGAAGAATTATTCTAAAAAAAGATGTAAACCACATATATGTGCACTTGAGGCAAAGAGAAGTTATGTTATTTCAATATTAAAATATTAGTTACAATATGAAAATACTAAACTAACTAATTCATGAGTTCATCTCTACATATGGTCCCAACAAAGATATGCGATTACAATACAGAGAAGGCATTGTAAAAATATAATTTTGGAATTTACCCTAGCCTGACATATTTTGCACTCAAATCCTTCATCGTGAATAAGTAGAGATGGGTAGATAGATGCAGATGAGTTGTCATCAACCCAACTAAAGTATCTACAACCATTATTTACCTGTGATACCCAGTCTACATTAGTTCTTATATTATAATGAATAGTATTTACATTAGAAACTTTAAATATATACACATTAGCAACCCTTTTTCTATTTGGGCAGCACCAAAATTGTCATCCAGGGTTGTTTGGTGTCCGTGAAGTCTTCAACACACACTACCCACCACCACATTGACAGTTTGGCACATTGACAAGAGTCATTGAGCCTATATCAATAATGCACTGCACCATCATTACTACATTTATTATTTTTATATTATTATTTTTATATGAAATACACCAAGGAGTACCATAAAAAATATTAACCATTTACAATAATGAAAAGTAAACCTAAATCAAATAGCTCATTTTTTTATCAGTATGTCTAGTCTCTATGTATATGAAAAATGAAATAAATACGAAGTTGAAATAAAATAGTGAACAAAATAGTATTCGACATAGAGTGAATGAAATATACCATCAAAAGAAGGTGAAAAAATCCTATCATGAAGCAAAGACATAGGAAATAAAAAAGGGACAAAAGACAAGAAATAAGAAAAATCATTACGACTATAGAAAAATCATTTATACTATAATAAAAAAAAAGAAACACTCTTTGTCAACAATTTTCAAAATCATTAGGACTATAGAAAAATAATTAAGACTATACAAAATCAAATTTTAGAAATGGATGGTTCTGATGCTTTTCCATTACAACAATTGAGCATTCATCATTTGGTATTGTGTATTCCATTTAAGTATGTCAACAATATTCAAAATCCTGTCACCAAGCACAGATAAGAAATAAGAAAAATCATTTGGACTATAGAAAAATCAAGTTCTAGAAATGGACGATTTTGATATTACTTTGCCATTACAAAAATTGAGCATTCATCATTTGGTACATATATTGTTCACAAAGGAAAAGAGAAATTTCAATTAATACCACTATGTATCTATTCTATCAAAATGGGTAAGGATATTAATTGGGACTACCATCAACATTTATCTGTACTTGGGACTACCATCAACATTTATCATCATTGAAGGGGATTAATTCATATTAGGCAAATAACTATGGTAAGCAATAAAATACATACATTTCATTTCCAATTATTATTGGTGAGATAAATAAATTTGGGCCAAGAGTACGGAATATGGAAAAGACTCCAAACATAAGTGAGTTGGTGGTCAAAATGTCTTAATAGAATTTACATCAAAACCAAAAACATTAATAAGTTGATTATTATATAAGCTCCTCAAGCATGAGTTGGAGAGGACTACATTACACGTTGAGACACAATATTATTTTCACAAGTTAGTTGATGGAATATGGATGAAGTGACTGAGAGGGGGGGGGGGGGGTGAATCAGTCAACCATAAATTTTGACTATTTAATTCTTTGCAGATCCCTTTAAGATATCTTAACAATGTTATCTGTTTTAGCACTTGGTAAATAGATTGCAGTAACTTTGAAGATGCAGAAAGTATTATCAATATTATCTTTAGATATTCATCAGAACATGTATATGATTGTGAAAGCAATTAAGAACACAAGAGACACAAGATTTAACGTGGAAACCCAATATGGGAAAAACCACCAATGTATCTAGATACTGATTTTCACTTTTCTGAAGTGATGCCCGGTTAGAAGCCAACCCGGTAAAAGGTTACAAAACACACTGTTAGGTGTGACCTTGTTAGAGGATTTAAATCACCCTGCTAGGAGTGGCCTGGTAAGAGGTCTTGAAAACAATTCAATGGAATTGTCACCTTGTTAGAGGATTTATATTATGGCTGTTAAACCAACTCGGTTAAGAGATTTAGAATTCACTGTTACAATGATGAGAAGGTAACAATGAGAAAATGACCTATATAATAATGCAACTGTCTTGCTGATTACAGATCTCTGTTCTGCATAAGTCTGATCCTTTCTGATTGAATAAATCTCTGCTGCTCCTCAAGGATATCTGATCATCCTTCACAAATTCGCATATACCTTTCCTTCTTTTCTTCTATAAATCTTCTACTGTGTTATTATTTACTTTTCACATTTGACCTTTTATTTATATGATTTTGGATTAGTCAAATTGACATTATTTAGTATAACAGTTGGCTGAATTAAGTAAACTCTATTTGCAAAAATCCTTCAAGGGCCGACAGTGCTCGGTGACCATATCTTTCTATAATCTTTCGGTGACCGAGGGAACTCGGTAAACACCGACAATTCTTTACCTTTGATAACCGACTGAACTCGGTAAACACTATCTTTTCTTCGGCAACCGAGTGAACTCGGTAAACACTGAACTTTCTTCGGAAACCGAGTGAACTCGGTAAACACTAAACTTTCTTCGGCAACCGCGTGAACTCGGTAAACACTAAACTTTCTTCGGCAACCGAGTGAACTCGGTAAACACTAAACTTTCTGTCTGGTAGACCGACTGAGCTCGGTAGAAGCTGATTGCTGCGGACTATGACATAGTGTGACATCAAAGACAATACATAATTGAGTAGCAATTTCCTTCAGACAATTGTTTCCAACAATCTCCCTCTTTGGCATTGATGGCAACACAATATGTCATATCATAAGAAATTTGAAAGAGTTAGCTCAGTTTAGATTCAAATCTCCCTCTGTCAGCAAACTTCCTGTATCCTGAAAATTTCTTCCTTCTGACTATTTGAAAATTTCTTGAAGTAATAGTAAAGACATAGCAAACACTCCCTCTTTGACAACATATGCCAAAGATAATTCACATATTACCGGTGAAAATTAATGTACCTCAAGTACTGATTCATATGCAATGATTCCTTTAATATACTGCATCAACAAGTTGATTTTCAGTCATGTTCTGGTTGATGCATCACTAAAACTGTATTTAGTGAGCCTCGGATAGGGGAATGACCCCTAACTTACCTCTTAGATACATAAATGCATCCTTAGGTAATGGTTTGGTAAAAATGTCTGCAATCTGTTCTTTTGTATGAATATATTCTAATCTGATTTCCTTGTCCTGCACCAATTCTCTGACAAAGTGATATTTAATAGCAATGTGCTTGGTTTTGGAATGCATCACTGGATTCTTAGAAATGTTTATTGCACTGGTATTGTCACAAAATATAACAACTGGTTCTTTGATTTCAACCTTCATACCTTCTAATAGCTGTTTAAACCAAACAATATTTGAACAGTTTACTGCAGCAGCAACATATTCTGCTTCAGCTGTGGATTGAGATGTGCAATTCTGGTTTTTACTAGTCTAGGATACCAGTCTTTTTCCAAGAAAAAATGCTCCACCACTTGTGCTTTTTCTGTCATCAATGTTTCCTGCCCAATCTGCATCAGTAAATACTTTCAAGTCTAGATTGCCTCCAAATTTATACCACAAACCATACTCTTCAATTCCTTTTAAGTATCTTAAGATTCTTTTGATTGCCATCATGTGATTTTCCTTAGGTTTTGCTGAGAATCTAGCTACTATACCGACTGCTAAGGCAATATCAGGTCTTGTATGTACCACATACTGTAATTTTCCAATCATAGATCGGTATAGGGTCTGATCAACTTCTTTTGAATCATCATTTTTGGTAAGTTTCAGTCCAGTACACATGGGTGTACCAACTGGTTTTGAATCTTCCATACCAAACTTCTTAAGTATCTCCTTAATGTATTTTGATTGAGTAATGTATATACCATTCTTGCTTTGCTGAATTTGAAGACCAACAAAGAATTTTATTAAACCAAACATGGACATTTCAAATTCTCTGTTCATTTGCTCTGAAAATTCTTTGCACTGATCCTCATTCCCTGTAAATATAGTATCATCCACAAATATTTCTGCCAATACAATTTTGTCATCCGGTCCTTCTTTAATATACAGATTGCTATTATCATTAGCTCTTTTGAAATTAATCTGAATCAAATAGTTATGGAGTCTTTCATACCATGCTCTAGGAGCTTGTTTTAAACCATACAATGCTTTGTGTAACCTGCAGACCATGTCCCTTTTATCTGGATCAACGAAACCTTCAGGTTGTTCAATGTAGACTTCTTCATCAAGAATTCCATTGAGAAATGCAGATTTTATATCCATCTGATATACCTTAAATCCTTTGTGTGCTGCATAAGCAAGTAGAGTTCTTACACCTTCTAATCTTGCAACAGGAGCAAAAGTTTCTCCATAATCTATACCTTCTTCTTGAGAGTAACCTTTACATACCAGTCTAGCTTTGTTTCTAGATACTTGACCATCTTCATTCAGCTTATTCCTGAATACCCATTTTGTTCCAATTACATTCTTATCTTTAGGTCTAGGTACAAGAGCCCAGGTTTTGTTCTTTTGTATTTGTTCTAATTCTTCATTCATTACTTCAATCCAACTTTCATTCTCCAATGCATCTTTGATATTTCCAGGTTCAAAATCAGTAAGTAGACATGTACCTTTTAGCTTGCTTCTTGTCATAGTACCATCTGATTTGTTTCCAATGATTTGATCTAGTGTATGATGTCTTCTGACATATTTGGCTAGTATAGGTTCCTTGCCTTTTGAATGATTCATGCTGTTGTCTTCTAGGATCTCTTCTTCAGGTTGCTCGGGCTCGGTAGATATTTGCTCGGTAACTTCAGGCTAAGACTCGGTCTGAATTTCTTCCTGTGACTCAGTTTGAACTTCTTCCTGTGACTCGGTCTGTGACTCAGTAACTGTGCTCGGCTCGGTAGATATAGCTTCCTTATTGATAGTTGTGTCTGTCAATGTTTCAGGTTCAATGTAAACGAATCTTCTATAGTTCTCAGGTTCCCTTTTGCTTTCTTCCTCAGTCTTTTCTGCAAACTCATCAAATTTTACATGTATACTTTCTATGACTTTGTAAGTAGATAGGTTCAGACATTTGTATGCCTTGCTTTTGCTAGAATATCCTAGGAATATTCCTTCATCACTTTTCACATCAAATTTATTTTTTCTGGATTCTTTTAAGATATAACACTTGCTACCAAATATTTTCATGTAACTTACATTAGGTTTATAGCCATACATTAATTCATAAGGAGTTTTGAATGTGTCTTTCTTCAGTTGTACTCGGTTCAAGGTATGAACTGCAGTGCTGATAGCTTCCTTCCAGTACTTTATAGCAATGTTCTTTTCTATCATTAGAGTCCTTGCACAATACATAATAGATCTGTTTCTTCTTTCTGCTATTCCATTCTGCTCAGGATTTCTCGGAGCTGATACCTGTCTTTTGATTCCTCTTTCAATGCAGAAGTTGTTAAAATCATGGGAGATGAATTCACCACCTCTGTTTGATCTTAAGCATTTCAATCTTTTCCCTGTTTCTTTTTCTACTCTTGCTAAGTACCATTTGAACTTTTCAAATGCCTCTGATTTTTCTCTTAAATACATAACAGTCATCATTCTAGAATAATCATCAATGAAAAGAATAAAGAATTTATCTCAAGTATAGCTTTGTATTCCAATAGGTCCACATAAATCAGTATGCACAATTTCCAAAATTTCTTTAGACTGATAGTTCTTACTTTTGAAACTAGTTTTACTCATTTTGCCAATCTGACAATTCTTACATAGACCAGTGTCAGGTTTCTTCAAAGTAGGAATGCCTCTATCCTTCTTGAATTTGCTTATTTTTATCATGTTATCAAAGTTCACATGACATAACCTTTTGTGCCATAGCCAACTTTCTTCTATTTGAGCAATAAGGCATGAGTATTCATTGAGATCAAGATAAAATAAGTTACCTTTTGTTTTTTTTCCTGATCCAATGAGTTTTCCTTTTCCATCCAGCAGTCTTGCTTGACCATTCATGAATTCAACCTTGAAACCAGTGTTGATTAGCTGTGCTACACTTAAGAGATTATGTTTTAGTCCTTCAACCCAGTAAGCATTATCACATATGAGTTCTTTGGTTAATGATATTCTTCCTTTTCCTTTTATACAACAAGGTTCATTGTTTCCAAATCTTACATTACCATTGTCACAGTCTTCTAGATATTCAAATTTTATCTTGTCACCAGTCATGTGGTGTGAACATCCGCTGTCTATTATCCATATATCATCTTTGCTTATATGAGAAATAAGTGCCATCTTATCTTCATCATCATCAGATTCATCTTTTATAGCAATAAAGACAATTTCTTCTTCACTATCATCAGAATCTTTAGCCATAAAACATGATTTCTTACCTTTATCCTTGTATGATTTGAAATTCTTTTTGCCATAGTACTTGTGACTTTTCTTTTCTTCCTTGACTTGCTTGTTTGGGCACCTAGCTACAATATGTCCAATTTCTTCACATGAAAAATAGATTAAAGGAGTTTTACCTTTATATTTACCTTTCCCTCTAGAGTACTTCTTTGCAAGTAATGCTTCTACAATTTCAAGATCACTATCAGAACTTTCTTCTGATTCTTCTTCACTTTCTGACTGAACTTCTTTAATTTTCTTGTTCTTCTTTAGTGAAACCGTGGCCTCAAATGCTGATTCAATATTTTTGGAACTAGGAACATAGTTATCATAGTTGTCTAATTCAAAAGCTGTCAATCTTCCAACTAAAGCATCCAAAGTTATATTGTGGTTTGTTTCACATCTTCTTTCTTGAATAGCTGATACTCTTATTGCATAGATAGGGAGTAGTGTTCTGAGTACCTTACTTATAACAGTCTCATCTGAGATTGTTCCTCTAGAAGCTCTAATTGCACTTACACTTGCTTTGATTCTTTCAACATATTTTGCAATGTTTTCATCTTCCTTCATATTCATTTTGTCAAACTGTCCTCTTAGGCTTTCTACTTTGGCTCTTTTCACATTTGCATCACCACCATATATTTTCTTCAGTGCCACCCACATTTCATATGCAGTAGTGCACTCTTTAATATCATCAAATTCTTCATAGTTGAGAGCAGATGCAATGTCTATCATCATGGTGTTGTGAGTCTTTTTATCAGCAATGTCTTCAACAGTTAATGCGCCATTAGGAATTGTATACTCTTCATCAATGTATTTGCATCCTGGATCACCAATGGAAGCCAGATGAAGTCACATGAGACCTTGCCATGCTGAAAAGTTATCTCTGTAAAGCTTTGGAATTTCCCTCTTGTAAGACATCCTGATCTTTAGCTTAGGTCTTTAAAACCCTTCCTGCAAGCACCAAAAGCTCTGATACCAATTGATGGAATATGGATGAAGTGACTGAGAGGGGGGGGGGTGAATCAGTCAACCATAAATTTTGACTATTTAATTCTTTGCAGATCCCTTTAAGATATCTTAACAATGTTATCTGTTTTAGCACTCGGTAAATAGATTGCAGTAACTTTGAAGATGCAGAAAGTATTATCAATATTATCTTTAGATATTCATCAGAACATGTATATGATTGTGAAAGCAATTAAGAACACAAGAGACACAAGATTTAACGTGGAAACCCAATATGGGAAAAACCACCAATGTATCTAGATACTGATTTTCACTTTTCTGAAGTGATGCCCGGTTAGAAGCCAACCCGGTAAAAGGTTACAAAACACACTGTTAGGTGTGACGTTGTTAGAGGATTTAAATCACCCTGCTAGGAGTGGCCTGGTAAGAGGTCTTGAAAACAATTCAATGGAATTGTCACCTTGTTAGAGGATTTATATTATGGCTGTTAAACCAACTCGGTTAAGAGATTTAGAATTCACTGTTACAATGATGAGAAGGTAACAATGAGAAAATGACCTGTATAATAATACAACTGTCTTGCTGATTACAGATCTCTGTTCTGCATAAGTGTGATCCTTCCTGATCGAATAAATCTCTGCTGCTCCTCAAGGATATCTGATCATCCTTCACAAATTCGCATATACCTTTCCTTCTTTTCTTCTGTAAATCTTCTGCTGTGTTATTATTTACTTTTCACATTTGACCTTTTATTTATATGATTTTGGATTAGTCAAATTGACATTATTTAGTATAACAGTCGGCTGAATTAAGTAAACTCTATTTGCAAAAATCCTTCAAGGGCCGACAGTGCTCGGTGACCATATCTTTCTATAATCTTTCAGTGACCGAGGGAACTCGGTAAACATCGACAATTCTTTACCTTTGATAACCGACTGAACTCGGTAAACACTATCTTTTCTTCGGCAACCGAGTGAACTCAGTAAACACTGAACTTTCTTCGACAACCGAGTGAACTCGGTAAACACTAAACTTTCTTCGGCAACTGAGTGAACTCGGTAAACACTAAACTTTCTTCGGCAACCGAGTGAACTCGGTAAACACTAAACTTTCTGTCTGGTAGACCGACTGAGCTCGGTAGAAGCTGATTGCTGCGGACTATGACATAGTGTGACATCAAAGACAATACATAATTGAGTAGCAATTTCCTTCAGACAATTGTTTCCAACATTAGTGACTATTATAATCTTCAGGTAGATTAGGCTATAACTAGTGGAGAGAAGTATGCATGTAGATCAAAAAGCATAGAGTACACACTAGTGTCTTGCATAAGTGAAAGATGAAATGTAGATTTCATGTAAAGAATAAAATTATTCTTTGGACATTCAAAGGCATGTTTGAGACATAGAAAAAGAGTAAAGTGTTGAAGGAAGTAACAAGGAATGGAAGATGTCAAAGAAAGAGAATTAGTTTTCATTAAAATGTTCAAAGGAAGATACATCTTTTGTTTTATGAAAATAAAATCTCTACTATTTTGAGGAGGGTTTCTAAGAGTTTTGAATTCTTAGATCTCTAGTAGTCATTGTCAGTGACAAAAGCACTCTTGTGAAGAACAGTGACAGTCACTATAAAAGAGAAGAGCAGGCAATGATACTATGTAGGACACATGATCCACCACATTCAAAGTAACTTCCAAGAATGTATGTCAAAGCAAAGAGTAGACATAGATGATAAGGAAAAGAATGGCATTGTCTACAAAAGTAGAGAGAAAAGGCCAAAATTCAAAGATGACTATTAGAGGAGACACTAGCTAAATGGGAGGGGATTTAACATGCATCAAAAGCAATGGTATACACTGCAAATGGAAAAGACAATGTTGATGAAGTTGGAATGGCACTTTTAGAGTGTCATAGAGTTCCTCATGATAGTGAGCACAAAAGATGATCAGTCATGTGAAGGAATAGTAAGAATGAAAGAAAAAAATGCATTCGAGAGTCTTGAGAAGTGACTATCAAAAGGATGTCAATAAATGGTGATCAAATTTGTAAGCAAAGATTAGTCCCAATGACGAACAACACTTTTGAGTTCTTATTTATAGACAAGGTTAACTATCAAATAGGCTTGATGAAGTGATGATAAGTGTAACAATTCATGATTTAAAAAGATGGCAAAACAATGTGGATAAAGAGAAGGCACTGTTGTGAAGGCTCATAGCCATAGTAAGGAATGATGTCATAAAAATCAAAAGAGGGACAATTTCTAAAAGGTAGTGAAATTCAAATATTGAAATGAGGGTACTATATCATGACAAAGTTGCAAGCATTAATAGATTTTCATGAATGTGAAGGTGCGGTGATCAACAATTCCATAAAGAGACTATTTTTAGTGTTTCTACAAAACAGAATGATAGTGTTGTGAAAGAAAAGATTCATGTTCAAGAAGAGTGCCTCAAAACAATGTTATTCAATGCTTGAGGGATGATATTTACCACTTTCATAATGACTACATGATGAAAAGATCATCAAATTAAAAGATGTAAATCTTATCCACTGATATGATAGTCAGCTACAAAGCCATAGTGTATGTAACGAGAGGTGTCATATTGTCTCTCAAAGAGTAGAGTAAAAGTTGGTAGTAGCATCAGGAGGTGCATATTTTTTACAAAGTTTTAGACCATGGAATGAAGAGCATGAAGCTATCATCACATCAATCCTTATGAGTTGTGAGATAAAAAAAGATTTGAGGCATTATAGCTTACAAGGAAGCAATGTCCAGTGTAATGAAATAAATGGAAAACCATGCCAAGCATGAGGAATCATGGTGACTATGTATAAAAGAGTAGCAGTGGTAAAGGGAAAAATTAGAGCAGTGATTTAATGGTCAATATAAGATATAGAGATATTTTCAAGAGGAGAGGCAATGATATGTATTTTGTTTCTAATGATGTGTTCACTACCACAAGAGAATTTTGCAATCATGGATAATAGAACTCTCAATTGACCCTAACATTCATTAATTTAATGCTTAAGGTAGATTGACATGGTATGGAACAAATTGGATTGTGACTGTAATTCAACCTTAAGACAAGATAGTCACTACCTTGAGACTTAATGGCCTATGTAAATGAAATTTCCATTACTATGATTTGGTTCCAAGGGACCCTAATCAACTTAAAGATATATGAAAAATATATGTATCCTTGTTTCAATACCTAACAATCATTTTTTAACTGATTTTGTGTGCTTACTGCAGTGACAGAGGTAACTTGGACCAGTCAATTCATTTTAAAAAGAAATCTCATAGATAGATCCCAATCATTTTTTTTGTTACACGAAGTCTTCCACTCCACCATGAGAATACATCAATTGTAAGAATGAAGAACTACTACTCAATAAAGGATTTTCCTAACTTGGACTGACTGATATTGTGACTAGGAATGACAATAGACTAAGATATTGTTATCTGGGACTACCAAAACAAAAATAAGCATGTATAGAGTTTTCTTTCATTGTTTGTTTATGTACAATGAAATTATATAAATAGTATAGTGTTACTTTTAAATAGAATGTTTTTTTAAGTGATGGGTTACATGAAAAACACCTACTTAAAATAGGCTTATTCCCAGACAATTTGACCAATTCGTTTGTTCTCAAGGTTGTTGCAACTTTCCCATCTCTGTAACTAAAAAGAAAGATTCATTATCATATAATAAAGAATGAATATGGATCAAATATTTTTGTGGGTTCTTCACTGCTTGATATGTATACAAAATGTTTCCACAACTTGGTGAACAAAAAAATAATATGGACTGCAATGATTTGTTGATATGCCCAAAATGGACATGCATGTTGTTCAATCACACTATTTTATCAATTGTTACAAGAGGGTATGAATTCTAATTCAGTTACTATGGTGAGAAATCTAAAATGTGGGTATTTATGAGCTTTGCAAGAATTGGTATTGAGCTATGAGGAAAGAGAGGAGGAAGGTGCATTTATATAGCAACAACTTGCAAGCATTTTCTATCAATGCTTTGAATGTAGTCAAGATTGCTTGGTTTTCTTTCTGGTTTAGTGGGTCCAAAGATGTCAAAATGCCAAAAATGAAAAAGATAGTGTGAAAAGAGTTTGAAGAGTCAAAGGCCAAGACTAATGGTCTAGCTGGGGATTAAGATAACTTGTCTTGACTAAGAAACTACTATCTTTTCTACTTATCTATTTGCTACCCTATTCACATTTTGGATAGAAGGATTTCTTAGTTGGATATAACAACCAACTCCCATCTATAATATATAGATTCTAATATATTATGTATGTATAATCTCTAATTCAATTGGTGGTACCTCACAATTAATATTTATATTCATTGTATTATGCAATTTGAAATTATTAATTTGTGCTAATATGTTTATAAAATTAAATGCATGGTTTTCCTTGTTCTCAAGTCTACTATGAATATGTTGCAGAGGAGGGTCAAGGGTTTTATGATCTGGTGAGCATTAGAAAGTAGAATCAACATCATATCTGACTAAAAAACATACTTCAATTATTTTTCAATAATTCTTAACATCAACTGGTATGCCTGTAATAGGTTGCTCATTTACCAAACAAATCAAACAACTATTTGACTGTTGTTCTAGAAAAAAACTTGATGTTTGAACAGAAAGACAACTCTAACTCTAACCATTCATCAAGATACTATTATTTCTTTAAGTGGATTGCTAGTTTTGCATGTATAGATTTCTTATGACATTCATTCAACTTCTCATCAACTATATTGCCAATCACTCGTTTCTTTTACATGTATGAATGGATCAATCAACAATTGAGAAACAAATTATTCAATTTATAGATATAGAAATAGAAATAGGGAAGGATAGAGATCTAACATAACATAACATAACATCGATCTCTATCCTTCCCTATTTCTATTTCTTTGTTATTTATGTTATGTTATGTTAGATTTCTTTGAGTTTCCTAACTTTAACCTCCAATAGGGGTCACTTTTCCCCTATGCATGTTATTTTGGACATAACCACTAAGTTTAAGGAGGTCATGATTCTTAAGGACATGGTTCTTAACCCCTCAAAGAAGGCCTAGGGGTTAATTTTAACAAGTAGTTTCTTAAATGGTTCTCTTTTGTATCCTATTAACAAGTAGATTCTTATGTTCGATTAGGATACTTCAAAAAAAATTTCTATGATACTTTTTTCTTTATGTCTCATTTAATATGATGATGGCACTTATTGATGCAAGACTTAGGGTAAGTGTAAGAGATTAGGGAAATTTATCCTTCAAAACCTTCTCAAAGGTCTCTAGGAAAACAAGCTAATAGAACCTAGACCCCACACCTTCAAAGTCCACTTAATAACATGTCCTAACTACCATTCCCAACCCTGAATACAAGATTCAATAATTACTCCAAGATGGATGATGCGCTATCTCATAATCACTTACTAGGATAGGTACCAATCTTGGTCCAATAATGAAGGATGAAAAGTCTATCTTATGGGGGGTTGAATCAACTTGTCAAGAGTGTTTCATTACCTATCAAACATGTCCAAACTATTAAGAGTCCTTGGAGCATTCTGTAGACAATACTTCCATCTTTAGGCCTCAATTCCCTTATAGCCCTACAAATACAGATTTAGGGTATTTCTACCAAACTCAACATTGAACCTTGAGGATAGAATGAAGTTTTAGATACCCATCTAGGAGTAATTCTAGCCTTCTAAGAAAGGAATTCAAGAGACTCAACAAACAAGACTATCCTTAACAATGTCAACTAGGCCTAATTATGTAACTAGGTCACTTTTCTAAAGGAAATACCTTAATGATAAATAGGGGAATGAAACCAATTATTTTAATATTATTAACATGGTCTCAATACACTCTAAACTCAAATTCATACCCTGATTCAACCCCAACACCTAAATGTCATCAGTTCTTCATTCTGAAACCAGGTTGCCACATGGAGATGTCAACCTTAATTCAATGGAAATATGGATGGACACACTCTTCCCTAAAAATTGATTTCAAAACTACTAAATATACATGCAAGACCCTCATTCCACCAAGAATTAGAATTTTCTAATGGTGGACATGAGAGGAAATCAACCTTGAATGAAGAAACCCTAGGTAATGAGGGTTTCAAGCCAGTTTTAAGAAAAAAATGCTCTAACTTCTAACCCCAGAGACCTTAGACCTATAAATTCATTGAAAATGAAAGTAGATTCAAGGATCTTTAGAGTCCCATAAATTTCACCATCAATATGAGTCATCTAGGTTCGTACAGGAACAAGAAACTTGACTGTTTGCAAGACAATGTTATGTTTTATTGATTCAAAAACAAATTTACATCCAATCTACCTCCCACTTGCCTAAAAGGATTATATGAAATGGACAATCTGGAATGGACAAATGTTGGGTATTCATGGTGAATAAAGTTACCAAGAAATCTTCAATGTATCGACATCCTCAAATCTATTCTACAATTCAATTTCAAATCTCCTATTATTCACTGCTACAAACATATATACTTTTCCCCTGACCAATTACATGGAAGTTTTATCTAGGGCATCAACTCTTGAAGCAGCATACTACTTCCATAGTTTGAGTATTGGAACAATTAAAATACATGGTCTTTCCCTACTTCTCATCCAATGACATTGAATACCAATGGGAAGAATGCAGGTCAAGACCAAATGTTAGAGCTGACTATAGAGTCTCTAAGTTGGTCTGACAGAGAGATGGGTTTATCAACACCAATTTCAAAAAAAAAATGACTGCAAAGTTTAATTAAAATAAATCTAACAGAACTCAAGAATGCACAAATGAATCTGCTGCAGCCATAAAACTATTTATTCATTACATGGCTGAGTTTGCTAAGACAGGTGGCTACATGTTCATTCCATGATAGGCTATGTAAATAGAAATAAACCTAAATGATAAACAACTCTAAAATTACTTGTAAAGTAATTTTCTTAATAAAAATATTAAAACCCTAAGCCTGAAACAAAAAATGGCATATAAGACCGACGCTATGAATTTTAACAAACGTAGTCAACAACCAAACCTTCTTCGAAAATGGAAATCCTTCATGCATTGCAGTACTCCTTCACGCGCTGCAACCCTTGATCTAATTTTCGTGTAAAAATGAAATCAGAAATGAAATCTTTTTTTTCTAAGTTATAGCCATGTTTGTCAATATTTTGACGTACATGGTATTGGTTGAAATTTCGACCAACACAGGCATGGATTTAAAAAAAAAGAAAGTTTTCCTTCTATAATCCAACCAACCTAAACCTTTTTAAGTGATGGTCAAAAATTTTGGTAGAAAAATAAGGTCAAATGTACTAGTGGTAGTAAAAATTTTACTCGGTTACAGCTACAATGATAGATATTTCTGATAGCTTACCTTGTTAAGATTATTATTTGTGTTGAGATTCTAATGACTATTTAAGTCTACCTTGCTAAAGGATTTTACAATTCTAATCTAAGAAATGTACCCTGTTAAAGGATTTACAAACTAATATCTATTAGGATATGCTAAGTTAAGAGATTTTACAATTTTATTTACATACTAACTCAGTACATAAACTGTCTGTAGTACTTACATATATCTTATACTTATTAGACTCAATATGCACATAGGTTGTTTACCTCAACATGTTCTCTTCTCACAATAATAATTATGTACTTGGTAGCTTCAAATCTAAATCACAATTACACTCTTATCTTTGCTTCTTTGTTACTCGGTGGATTCTATGCTCATCACCTTCTATCCAAAATTTCTCCTTTGCATATGTAAATTCTATTAATCTCACACAAACTATGATCTTCACATTCTGATCTATTTATACTTAATTCTAGAAGTGGTGGAAATGTTCTAGAATCACCTCTTTAAGTGGTGGAAGCATTGGTTACTCCTCCAATGTATAGATCTCATTTAATTCTTATTATTCAATCTCACCTTATAATTAAGCATATAATCATTGTTTTTAAATCTCTAATTCTCTATCAAAAAATATCCTTGAGATTTATAAACTATTTTCTACTTGGTGTCCAGGTTCAATGTATTTATAGATTCTCCTTGTGTTGGCCTGAGATTCTCATTAATACATTTTATTTGTTTCTCGATAACTATATCATCTCTCAATTTGGTGACTATTGTAGCTCGGTACAACTTAGTATTTAGTGTTTGGTGCTCGATTTTCCTTGCTTGGTATCTTCTCCTTATTTCCTTTACCAAAAAAATGTCTTTCCTTTATTTCCTTTAATGACTATCTTTTTTCTCTTACCAACTTGACTTTCCCTCTTTACTGAATGACTTTGACAATCAATATGACTTTATGATAACTAATGACAAAAAAAATAAATCTATAGGAATATCAAAGTTGACATTCTATTTTTCTATTTATATTCTAGATCTGATATATTTCCTTAATCACTTCATTATTCTTAATTTCTTAGTTAAATCTTTTAGGCTCATAGAAGAAGTGAACCTTTTACTTAGCACTTGATTAGATTCATATTTGATATCATTGCCCCTACATCCTCTTGGTGGCATCAATCTTATTTGGACAAGATTTGGGCATTGTTTGAAAGGTCTCATTCCTTCTAAGACCCTTCTGAGGTAGATGTTCCCTATGAAAAGGGTGTAGTGGATTTCACTTTCTATCTTCCCCTTTACTTCCCTTTTCACCATATACATTTCTGTGAACCTGCTTGCAACAACTCTTTATTTTTGGTGTTAGATTATAAGCCTTCTCTTCCTTTTATGGATAGGATAAATATTGAGTTTATATTGGAAAAATAGAAAACATAAACATTTATTTTACTTTCTTTCATAATAGATTAGTTTTCTTTTATGTTCTTGCATGTCATTTATATTAAGAAAATACAAAAAAAAATTAAAAAAATTCTTGCATTTTATTTTGTTGGTTTAGTTTACTTTCAAGATGTTTGACTTCTTTTATCATAATTTTGATGATATATTCATTAGCTATGAGGATATAAACCCTATTGAGGTGCATGGATGTTATGTTATTATATTGGGTAAGGTCTCACAAGATCCTATCCCTACTTTGTCTTCCCCTACATCTCTTCCTACAAACCTTTACAATAGGTTGTGTTCTTGGCTTCCTTCTTGTGGGGTTCATGGATGTGAAGATGTTATGTTTGATATGGTCTTACAAGATCCTATCCCTACTTCATCTTCTTCTACATCTCTTCCTAAAAATGTTTACAATTGGTTGTGTGCTTGGATTCCTTCTTGTGAATTTATTTATAAAATTGAGACACCTAAGGTGGTTTATGCTAAACCGTTGTTGACTATCAAAGGTTTTCCTTGAATAAAAATAAAACATAAACCTAGGGAGTCTTTAGTTTTTTTAAATGATCAATATTTGGCAGCCCATACCTATTTTACAAGGAATAACCCTCAACCTACTATTTTGTTTCCTTTACCACCTTCTCAACCTATGCTTCGTCAATCACCTAGATTGCCTACTTTTCTTGGAAATGAGTATGATTTGGTTGAACAATTGTGTGCTACTACTGCTAAGATATCTTTATGGGAGATTCTTAAATCCTCACCTACATATCATGAATATTTTCAAAAGGATTTAACTCTTTTGACTTCTCCACCTAATGAAGATAACATTAACTCCTTTTTGGAGTGTGTGTATGCTAGGACTTTTGTCCCTCTGATTGTATTTACTAAAGACTAACTACCTCCTCAAGAGGTGTAGAATCAATATGATGCTCTTATCTAGTTTTTATTATTATTAACAAAAATATTTTTCAAAGAACCTCAATTGATAATGAATTTTTCTTGAATGTCTTTAATCTTGACATTTTAAAGGAAATAAAATATGATCTAGCAACTACTTGACTTGATAACATACCTATATGAGGCTTTGATAACATCACTAAGAAGACATTTGGTATCATAAATTTTACTATTAAAGTTGGTTCATTTATCTTAGACACTTCTATTAATGTGATGTCTAGACCTTTATATTATAACCTTCTTTTAGGAAGACCATGGTAGCATAACATACATGTTATTACTTCAACTCTTCACTGTAAGGTTAAGTTTATTCATAACAATCTGATGTATACTCTTCATGTAGATGATCAACCAAACCCTTGTTTCATCGCGCAGTCAACTAAGGATCCTAAACCTAGAGAAGAGACAAAGTACCCTGAGATTAGATATGAACGTAAACCAATAGAAGAACCTTATTCTTCTCTTTCAAAAGATTATTGGGGAACATTAGTGTAACACCCCTATCAAAACTAAAAGATAAAAGATGATACTAAAGAAGAAACAACCATAAATAAATTCACATAAAACCACAGTAATAATTTTTTTTCCTTAAAATTACAAACGATTACATATAATCATAGCAACTGCTTCTAAGAGCTTTATAGTTTACAATCGATTTACATCAGAGTATTAATAATACTCTTTATTCAAAGATTAAGTCTCAAAACAAAATTTCCTTCTTTCCAAATCCATTACATTGTACGAATAGATCTGATAACTAATAACCATGAAATGATCTCTTTCCCATAAAACTTAACAACTGCTATCCACTGTCCCATACTCATTGATTTATCCATCTAAAACCTGAAAATCAAAATGAACACAAATGCAAACAACAGATAGGGCTCAGTCACATTGATAAAGAAAATGAATCACCTCCAAATATTTGCAATCATATAAGTTAGTACAATATAATATTTATGCAGATTTAGATACAGATGTAATTGAAAACTAAATAACATAATTTTCATTCTTTTACACCAAAATCATCAAGCACTAAATTTCTTTCTAACAGAAATAAACTCACAAAGAAAATGACAAAGTAATGATCGAATAGTTCATGGGTGTCCACATAAGGACCTACGCTATGTATCCGTAAGGAACCTCATAGTAGTCCATTATGTCTGATGAAACCATAATGTTTTATCTTGTTAATTGAAACCCATAACCCTTGAATTTATAATTATCACTTAATTAAACAACTGACAGAAATTCTTTCCCATAAGGATATAGACTAGTGTCAGTCACAACTGATAGAAATTCTATCATCACAAGGTACTAGACTAGTGTCAGCCCCCATTCTAAGGATCATACTTGCATTATCTTAAAAACACTTGATCTAGCAATCAATGAAAGTAGTGAAATGAACTACATTACACAATTTCACTAAGAATCCATTTCTAATGTATCAATTTACAAAATTGAAACAGCAAATAGAAAACCATTATAAAACCATATTACCATATTCCTTAACATACATTCATAAACATGATGTTTCACGAAAGATGAAAAGATCACAACTCTTTCTCCATAACAAATCCAATCAAAATAATTTCCACATTAACTTAACATTAAATCTGAAACCGTACATTAAAATGTCTATATCAAATTCATGTTTCCCAATAAATAGAAAAGAACTAACATAATCATACATCAACTGAAACAACTCAACACCCATTAATTTTAACAAACATACTAGTTTTCCATGACCGAATTATTAAACAAATTGGCCATACACCCTGCTCTATTAATTACAAGTTTATACCATTTATATACATGTTGGCATATGTACATGTATACACCATGGCTTGTGTATACATATACATATCCCAGCAGGTATATATATATATATATATATATATGTTTATATAATTACATAAGCTTGAAAGTAATAGTTCAGAATGACAGTCATAACATCTATTATATACATGTTGGTGTATGTACATGTATACACCACGGCTTGTGTATATATATACATATCCCAGCAGGTATATATATTTATATATCTAATTGCATAAACTTGCAATTAATAGTTTAAGTCCATAAATATGCAATAGAAAAACCATACTAATCTTCATAGTTCTATCACAGAAAACAACTACCTTATTATACTACTAATCTGCCGAATGCATAAAATAATGACAGAATAATAATAATAACCGACTTCTACCTCTTAAACAAATACCAAAGTGTTTCTTTCTTACTATCTGAACAAGATAGTAATTGTCTTTCCTATAAATCCCTTAACATTTCCTAATGTCGTAACAACTGTAATACATACTGGTGTTAATTACTAAAGATCATAAAGCTCGCAAACAAGTTTGGCATATCGACTGATACATACAGTGACAAACACTTTTTTTTAACCAAACATCGACATCAGAAAACTAAAGAAATACACCCAAAAAATACTTCAATTCCACACCTATATGCAAATGTAAATACAAAATACGACAGGTATCTAAAACACTAAGAAATACCACTAATTCCCTTTTGCACAATACAGCTCAAAGAAAACATCAACTTTGGTTAATGACAGTGATAGAGAAACCTGATTTCAACATATAACCAAGTCTATAAAAACTATATACATTATGATGCTACAGTGCTCCTAATAGTAGGTACAGTGCGAGAAGATCAAAAGAAATTTTAAACACAAAAACTCATGTTGGTTCCATACTGTATTGATATGTTGATCATTCAATCCGACTAACTCCCTTAACACTGTCCAAAGCAAGTAAACATCGACACCAAAACACACAAAGAAATAACCACATAACATCTACATATCTATACTCCATAGATTGACATAGACTTAACTAAAACATTGCCAACTTCATACTCAGAACAGAGATATCCCTTATTACATTATGCTCGAAACAGCATATCAAAAACAAGTGTTAAATACCACACTAAAACCAAACAATTACTAAACAGTCATTTTGTTACCAATTTTCTCCACTAATCACAACATTTATAACTAGATTTACTTCTTAACCCTTCCAAGAAAGAAAAAGACTGATTCGTGACCGAACTCACAAAATAAACAAACACAAAGCTTCACATTTCATCGACCAACAAATAGTGATATCCAACATTCCATTAATACATTTGCAGAATCTTAAAATGGAAATAGAGGTTAAGGTAAGAGATGCCCCTACTTGGTATTTGTATGGAGAAGATATCCAGAACTGGAATGCTAGAGCTAGCCCCTGCCTGGTGAGCTTCACAAATGAATCCCAAACTCAACCATGAAGATCCCTTATCACAGATTACCAAAATGTCGTGCAAGAGAGCCCAAAATGCAGAGATAACAGTATGAAACTCCCAACTTCCTAAATAAACATGAACAAAAGGGTTTATCTTTGCCGTGACAACCCCTTTCTTTCCAAGCCACTTATTAAGAAGGATACAACAGTAACATGGGTCCATAACCAACTATTTACCCAAAATGCCACAGCATAACATGGTAAAAAAAATGGAGTCATATACGAACTGCACTCCTTAACTAGAGCAAATGGCAGACTTCAAACTCAACAATGAATTGCCATCGATAAGTTCATTCAATGCAAACTTATCTCTTGCAGTGAACACAACTCAATACCTACCAAATGTCCAACATAGTACATTTCCACAACCTGAAAAATAGCTTAAACCCCACTAACACCTCAAAGCAATGCAAGTGCATTAAAACCCTGTTGTAAGTCATGTCTTTGAGCCAGTTTAAAATATGAAGACTTAGCGATAGGTTAATACATGTCTTTGCCAATAACATTAGTCATTAACTAACTTAATTATCTAAGATAACAACGCATGGCATTGCCAATTAACTAACACTTCATCACACTAACCTCCTACTAACATACAACATAGGATATACTAACTTAGATAATTCATATAATTTCAGTAAATGAAATACCACATACTTACTAAAACATTCACTCATCATTTTATGTATAAAAATACATATATTCAAATTCATTTACTTTGAATTCAAAATTTGATTATCATTAAATAACAATAATTCTCTGTATACCGTCTATAATCATAAGATACAATTAACCATAATAACATAACCATTTCTAATTACGTCTAACATATTATTAAGGATTCCAAAACAATGAATAAATAATTAGACAATTGACTAACCATATAGTTTGTCCTTATTTCATAATCAAACCAATGTTCAAAATTCAGTCTAAGCCAATTCTGTCATCAGAATAGGACTCATAAAGTGACAGAAATAGACATAATTCCCTGAATGTCTGGTAGAATAATAGAGATAACATATTTAATCTAAATAACAAAGTTCAAAATAACGCAGTCAGAGTTCAAACTCAAAGAAATCTAACATAACATAACATAACATAGAAAAGTAAAGTCTGGAACTGTCAGGGGCATGACACCCTTCCCCACCAGACTAGGCTTACTCCTGAAAGCCTGAAAACAAAAGAGGATGTGCAGCTCTCATAGCTCCTACATCTTCCCAAGTTGCAGAAGCTACATCATCAAGATCCCATAACACCTTTACCTGCTCCACCTTGCGTCCTCTGAGATTTAGCTCTCTTTGCTGGATGATCTGCACTAGTTCCAGCATCAGTTGACCATCTACCACCTGTAAATTTTTCCAATTTAACATGTGTGCAATGTCAAGTATATATTTCTTTAAGACAGAAATGTGAAATACATCATGAATTCGTGAAAGACTGGGTGGCAAAGCAAGTCTGTAGGCAACTGGACCCACTCGTTCTAGGATCTCAAATGGTCCCACAAACCTTGGAGACAATTTTGACCCTTTACCATACTTAATAGGACTTTTCTAGGGTCTAACCCAAAGAAATACCTTATTCCCAACTTCAAATTGACGTTCAATCCTATGCAGGTCTACATACTTTTTCTGCCTATCCTGAGCTGTAGACAGGTGTTCTCTGATGCACTTAACCTGCTGTTCTAAATCCTGAAGCATCTCGGGACCCAAAAGAATTCTATCTTCAAGATTGTCCCAGCTTGAAGGTGTTCTACAAGGTCTTCCATACAAAGCCTGGAAAGGAGCCATACCTATAGAACTATGGTAACCATTGTTGTAAGCAAATTCAACCAGATGCAAGTACTCTTCCCATCTATTTTGCCTATCCATCATGTACATTCTAAGCATGTCTTCCAAAATATGATTGACACGCTCAGTCTGTCTGTCATTTTTGGGATGATATGCTGAACTAAAGTTCAGCTGAGTACCTAATTCATGCTGCAAAGACCTCCATAGAGATGAAGTAAAAATTGAACCCCTATCAAATATGATCTTCTTAGGAATACCATGTAGCTTAACAACCTGTTCCATATAAATCCGTGCCATAGATGCAGCATTATAATTGGATCTTATAGGAATAAAATGGGCAACTTTGGTTAACCGGTCAACAAAAACCATAATGGCATCATGTCACCTAGCTGAAAATGGTAACCCCACTATGAAATCTATGGATATGGTATCCCATTTCCATTTAGGTATGCTGTGAGATTGAAGTAAACCAGCTAGATGTTGATGCTCAGCTTTAACTCTCTGACACTCCAAGCATCTAGCCACAAAATCAGCAATATCCCTCTTCATACCCAGCCAGTAGTGATGCTGCCTAAGATCAGCATGCATCTTCTTCACACGAGGATGTGCTGAATAAGGTGCCTTATGTGCTTCAGTCATAACTAGGTTCCAAAGATCCCTGACTTCTGGCACATATATTCTGCCTCGATAAGTCATTAATTCTTCAGTGTTGATAGAGTAACCCTCAAATCTGCCTTCTAATACACTGCCACTATCAATCACTGCTTTGACATTTAAATACCAAGAATCAGTAGCCAAATTCAGAAGTATTCTCTCTTTCAAATCAATTGTGAGGGTCAAAGAAGAGAGTTCATGACGCCTTCTGCTAAGAGCATCTACTACTTTGTTCTCTTGGCCCTGAATATACTTCATTTTGAAGTCATATTCACACAAAAACTCCATCCATCTGCACTGACATGCATTAAGATTGGGTTGTATGAACAAATATTGTAGACTTCTATGATTGGTATGAAGCTCAAAATGTTGACCAAGAAGAAAATGCCACCATTTGGTCAAAGCATGGATCACTACTGCGAGTTCCAAACCATGAGTAGGATAATTAATTTCATGATCCTTTAGTTTCCTAGAATCATAAGTAATGACCCTATCATCCTGTATCAAGACAGCCCCTAAACCATCCATTGAGGCATCGGTGCACACAACAAATTCCTTAGAAGGATCAGGTACCGCTAAAATTGGTGCACTATTCAAACGTTCCTTTAGATGTTGGAATGCTTCTTCACATTTATCTAACCAGATGAATTTCTTACCCTTTCTCTGGAGAGAAGTAATGGAATGGGCTATCTTTGAAAAATTAGCCACAAATCTTCTGTTGTAGCTAGCTAGACCCATAAAACTTTGTACTTCAGATACATTGGTAGGAGTTGGCCACTCTACAATTGCCCTGATCTTAGCAGAATCAATAGCTATTCCATCTCCTATAATAATGTGACCCAAATAACTTATTTCAGTTTTGAAAAATTCACATTTTTTAGGGTTGGCATATAGCTTGTTCCTGCGGAGACATTCAAAGACTTGCCTCAAATGCTGCTCATGCTCCTCCAAGGAGTTAGAATATACCAAAATGTCATCAAGGAACACTACCACAAACTTGTCTAAGAAAGTCCTGAATACTCCCTGCATCAAACTCATGAATACTGCTGGTGCATTAGTCAACCCAAATGGCACTACCATGAATTCATAATGCCCATACCTTGTGCGAAAAAGCTATTTTATGAATGTCAGCTTCTTGAATCCTTAACTCATGGTATCCAGATTTGAGATCAATCTTGGAAAACACCTTGGCACCCTTCACTTGATCAAACAAATCATCGATGCGAGGCAAAGGATATCTATTTTTGATGGTAGCTTTGTTTAGTTGTCTATAGTCAATACAAAGCCTCAAAGATCCATCCTTCTTCTTGATGAAGATAACAGGTGCTCCCCAAGGTGAAACACTAGGTCTAATAAGTCCCTTCTCAAGGAGTTCTTCAAGTTGAACCTTGAGTTCCACTAATTCTTGAGCGGTCATACAGTAAGGAGTCTTGGAAATCGGTTCAGTTCCCAGCAAAAGATCAATCCTAAAATCAATTTCTCTTTTAGGTGGGATTCCCAGACTCTCTATAATAAATACATCTGAGAATTCCTTCAAAATTAGATGATCTAAGCTGGTGTTCCATGCAACTGGTTCATCAAAATCATTGATAGAAATAGAAAACAATTTGCATCCCTTTTGAAAACATCTCTGTAGTTGCTTAGTAGAAATAGTTCTGACTGACATAGGCCTCTTAACACCTGCAATAATCTTGATGGTTCTATTATCATCGATGCACCTAATAGTCTTCTCCCTACAATCGATGACAGCTTGGTGTTGCTCTAACCAATCCATACCCAGAATAATGTCATAAGAACCTAAAGGAATAATCCTAAGGTTAACTGTAGTAGTAAAAGCCGTAAATTGAACCTTACAATTTTCAGCTATAAACCCCGATTCAACCTTTGTCCCTAATGCTAACTTGACTTGCCATACCAATTCAGCTTTACTCACAGGAATTCCACATTGCTTAACCAAATTGGAAGAAATAAAAGAGCCAGTGGCACCAGAGTCAAATAAAATAGAGATCTTCTTACCTTGGTAATTACCTCTAGCTTCAATCATAGTGTTCTGATGATCTGCTTGTTTCTGATCCACAGTAGCAAAGATGCGATGATTCCTTCCAGAATCACCAATAGTAGCCTCTGAACATGTGGCTTTAGACCTGACCTGACTATTGCCTCGAAGGGGACAATTCCATTGCAAATGCCCCAATTGCCCAAATTGCCAACACTCTTCTCCTCTCTTGGTACTTTTATCCTATGATGAGTTCACTGGAGGTGATGCATAACTCTGTTGTACACTCTGAGTTGGTTTAAAAGACTTAGGTTGCTCAGGAACCTTGAAACTCTTCTTTGATTCGGAAAACTTTTCAAACTTCCTCTTCTAAAATTTACCACTCGATCCACTAGAAAATGCCTTGATATTATCTTGATAAGGTTTCTAATTCTTCCCACTGCTTTGAGCTGGTGGATTCACAGATCCTTTGACTGAAAATCCTGATTTTAATTCAGTGAGCTTGGCTTGATCAGTAGCTTCTTTCACTATCTTAGGTTTGAAAGTGCTCACTTCTTCTCCAATTTTAGGGTTCAAACCCCTAATGAAGTGTTGTACCAAAGGCTTATCATTCTCTAACCAACCAGAATATTTCTTTAGTTGGAAAAACCTCCTCTCATACATTTCCACTGTTGAGTTACCTTGAGAAATGCTAAAGAATTCTTCAGATCTAGTTTGCTGCCAATAATCCGACATGAATCTCTCATGGAATCTTTCTATGAAAAGTTCCCATGTAACCTAAGAGATGAGAATTCCAAGTTGTTCTAGTTCCATATTCCACCATATGGAAGCAAAGGATCTAAGCTACATTACAGTCCAACGAACCTTCACATTACTATGATAATCATGGAGAATAAAACACCTTTCGATGTTCAAGAGCCATGCTTTAGCTTTAGCACCACCCTCTGTTCCATTGAAATATGGTCCTTTGAGCTTAGAAAGGTCTTTTAACTGAGTCCTGATAACAGGATCTTCTGCCACTGGGACTCGTATAACATGAGCATTTGCTACACCATCTGGAACATTGTTCCTAGCTTCAATGTTATCCAACCTATCAAGGATCCATTGGAGAACTTCAACCTGAGGTACCTCTCGATCTTCCTACTCCATTCCTATTAAAGGATCAACTTGTTCATCACCAAGTATTCCTTGGCGACCTCATCCTCTACCTCGGCCATGACCATGACCGTGTTGTCCACCCCTACCTCTACCTAAATTGGCATCAACTGGGTCACCACATCTTTGTGCTCCTCATGTAATAGGAGGCATGCTTGAAATCCTATAGAAAAGTTTAATAAAATCACTAACGGAAGCATAATGATAAAACCCTTTTTAAAAACCCTCAAGCCCTGAGTGTTTAAACCTGGCACTGATACCAACTGTAACACCCCTATCAAAACTAAAAGATAAAATATGATACTAAAGAAGAAACAACCATAAATAAATTCACATAAAACCACAGTAATAATTTTTTTTCCTTAAAATTACAAACTATTACATATAATCATAGCAACTACTTCTAAGAGCTTTATAGTTTACAATCAATTTACATCAGAGTATTAATAATACTCTTTATTCAAAGATTAAGTCTCAAAACAAAATTTCCTTCTTTCCAAATCCATTACATTCTACAAATAGATCTGATAACTAATAACCATGAAATGATCTGTTTCCCATAAAACTTAACAACTGCTATCCACTGTCCCATACTCATTGATTTATCCATCTAAAACTTGAAAATCAAAATGAACACAAATGCAAACAGCAGACAGGGCTCAGTCACATTGATAAAGAAAATGAATCACCTCCAAATATCTGCAATCATATAAGTCAGTACAATATAACATTTATGCAGATTTAGATACAGATGTAATTGAAAACTAAATAACATAATTTTCATTCTTTTACACCAAAATCATCAAGCACTAAATTTCTTTCTAACAAAAATAAACTCGCAAAGAAAATGAAAAAGTAATGATCCAATAGTTCATGGGTGTCCACATAAGGACCTACGCTATGTATCCGTAAGGAACCTCGTAGTAAACCATTATGTTTGATGAAACCATAATGTTTTATCTTGTTAATTGAAACCCATAACCCTTGAATTTATAATTATCACTTAATTAAACAACTGACAGAAATTCTTTCCCATAAGGATATAGACTAGTGTCAGTCACAACTGATAGAAATTCTATCATCACAATGTACTAGACTAGTGTCAGCCCCCATTCTAAGGATCATACTTGCATTATCTTAAAAACACTTGATCTAGCAATCAATGAAAGTAGTGAAATGAACTACATTACACAATTTCACTAACAATCTGTTTCTAATGTATCAATTTACAAAATTGAAACAGTAAACAGAAAACCATTATAAAACCATATTACCATATTCCTTAACATACATTCATAAACATGATGTTTCACGAAAGATGAAAAGATCACAACTCTTTCTCCATGACAAATCCAATCAAAATAATTTCCACATTAACTTAACATTAAATCTGAAACCGTACATTAAAATGTCCACATCAAATTCATGTTTCCCAATAAATAGAAAAGAACTAACATAATCATACATCAACTGAAACAACTCAACACCCATTAATTTTAACAAACATACTAGTTTTCCATGACCGAATTATTAAACAAATTTTCCATACACCCTGCTCTATTAATTACAAGTTTATACCATTTATATACATGTTGGCATATGTACATGTATACACCACGGCTTGTGTATACATATACATATCCCAGTAGGTATATATATATATATGTTTATATAATTACATAAGCTTGAAATTAATAGTTTAGAATGATAGTCATAACATCTATTATATACATGTTGGCGTATGTACATGTATACACCACGGCTTGTGTATATATATACATATCCCAGCAGGTATATATATTTATATATCTAATTGCATAAACTTGCAATTAATAGTTTAAGTCCATAAATATGCAATAGAAAAACCATACTAATCTTCATAGTTTTGTCATAGAAAATAACTACCTTATTATACTACTAATCTGTCGAATGCATAAAATAATCACAGAATAATAATAATAACCAACTTCTACCTCTTAAACAAATACCAAAGTGTTTCTTTCTTACTATCTGAACAAGATAGTAATTGTCTTTCCTATAAATCCCTTAACATTTCCTAATGTCGTAACAACTGTAATACATATTGGTGTTAATTACTAAAGATCATAAAGCTCGCAAACAAGTTTGACATAACCAAGACATCCACATTCCTCTATCGACTAATACATACAGTGACAAACACTTTTTTTTTAACCAAACATCGACATCAGAAAACTAAAGAAATACACCCAAAAAATACTTCAATTCCACATCTATATGCAAATGTAAATACAAAATACGACAGGTATCTAAAACACTAAGAAATACCACTAATTCCCTTTTCCACAATACAGCTCAAAGAAAACATCAACTTCGGTTAATGACAGTGATAGAGAAACCCGATTTCAACATATAACCAAGTCTATAAAAACTATATACATTATGATGCTACAGTGCTCCTAATAGCAGGTACAGTGTGAGAAGATCAAAAGAAATTTTAAACACAAAAACTCATGCTGGTTCCATACTGTATTGATATGTTGATCATTCAACCCAACTAACTCCCTTAACACTGTCCAAAGCAAGTAAACATCGACACCAAAACACACAAAGAAATAACCACATAAAATCTACATATCTATATTCCATAGATTGACACAGACTTAACTAAAACATTGCCAACTTCATACTCAGAACAGAGATATCCCTTATTACATTATGCTCGAAACAGTATATCAAAAATAAGTGTTAAATACCACACTAAAACCAAACACTTACTAAACAGTCATTTTGTTACCAAGTTTCTCCACTAATCACAACATTTATAACTAGATTTACTTCTTAACCCTTCCAAGAAAGAAAAAGACCGATTCGTGACCGAACTCACAAAATAAACAAACACAAAGCTTCACATTTCATCGACCAAAAAATAGTGATATCCAACATTCCATTAATACATTTGTAGAATCTTAAAATGGAAATAGAGGTTAAGGTAAGAGATGCCCCTGCCTGGTATTCGTATGGAGAAGATATCCAGAACCGGAATGTTAGAGCTAGCCCCTGCCTGGTGAGCTTCACAAATGAATCCCAAACTCAACCACGAAGATCCCTTATCACAGATTACCAAAATGCCATGCAAGAGAGCCCAAAATGCAGAGATAATAGTATGAAACTCCCAACTTCCTAAATGACCATGAACAGAAGGGTTTATCTTTGCCATGAAAACCCCTTTCTTTACAAGCCACTTATTAAGAAGGATACAATAGTAACACGGGTCCATAACCAACTGTTTACCCAAAATGCCGCAGCATAACATGGTAAAAAAAATGGAGTCATATACGAACTGCACTCCTTAACCAGAGCAAATGGCGGACTTAAAACTCAACAATGAATTGCCATCGATAAGTTCATTCAATGCAAACTTATCTCTTGCAGTGAACACAACTCAATACCTACCAAATGTCCAACATAGTACATTTCCACAACTTGAAAAATAGCTTAAACCCCACTAACACCTCAAAGCAATGCAAGTGCATTAAAACCCTGCCGTAAGTCATGTCTTTGAGTTAGTTTAAAATATGAAGACTTAGGGATAGGTTAATACATGTCTTTGCCAATAACATTAGTCATTAACTAACTTACTCATCTAAGATAACAGCACATGGCATTGCCAATTAACTAACACTTCATCGCACTAACCTCCTACTAACATACAACATAGGATATACTAACTTAGATAATTCATATAATTTTAGTAAATGAAATACCACATACTTACTAAAACATTCACTCATCATTTTATGTATAAAAATACATATATTCAAATTCATTTACTTTGAATTTAGAATTTGATTATCATTAAATAACAATAATTCTCTGTATACCGTCTATAATCATAAGATACAATTAACCATAATAGCATAACCATTTCTAATTATGTCTAACATATTATTAAGGATTCCAAAACAATTAATCAATAATCAAACAATTGACTAACCATATAGTTTGTCCTTATTTCATAATCAAACCAATGTTCAAAATTCAGTCTAAGCCAATTCTGTCATCAGAATAGGACTCATAAAGCGACAGAAATAGACATAATTCCCTGAATGTCTGGCAGAATAACAGAGATAACATATTTAATCTAAATATGATGCAGGAGCATCCCAGGGTAGTTGGCTATCCTGCATGTTTGGGAGATTTGGAGTCATGTGGACTTATTTTCATATGTGAGGGGTTTGGTATAATTGGATAAACTTACTTGGGTCTTCGGTAATTGGATTTGATGGAACTTGGCATGGTCTTGGTTGCTCAGCATGGCCTTGGGGAGCTCGGCCTTGCTTAGGAATTTGGTGCCTATTGAAGGCTATATAAGTAATTTTCCATAAAGAGTTAGAGGCTGCAAATTTTAGGGATTGAAGAGGGCCTATATTTCTACCTGTGGTTCAAAGCACGAGTTCTAATTTATCCTGAGCTAGGAGATATCATGATTTTACTAAGACATCAATTTTGGGAATTTAATTGTTGTTGTTGGCCGACTTGTGGCATTTAATTTCAGTATTTGTATTTAATTTATTTTCAGGGCCGACCTGTGGCTTAGATTGGTATAAGTAGGGGTTGTGGGGGAACTCTTGAGGCATCATTCATCCATCTTGGAGAAGAGGAAGAGGCAGAGGAGTGAATTTGGAGGAGAACTAGTAGCTGTGGCTTGGGAACAAGGAGATTGCTTGTAGGGCTTGTGGGCACAAGTTTAGATCTTCCTAGGGGTTTCTACCATAGTGTGGCTAGGGTTTGGATTGGATCTTGAGGGATCTTGCAAAGTACTATTGGAATTGCATTGTATTTGGCCGTAACCTGGAAGGCCTTATAGCCGGGCATGTTGGATGAAAACATGATAATTCCATAATGAGTTTTGGCATTGTATGGTTCTAAATCTTTGTATTGTCATTATATTCTATTGTGTGGTTATTTGCTGGGGGCTAGGACATCTCCATTGGGGATTCTCCTACCTTGCACTACATCAAGTGGTATCAGAGCAAAGTTTGGACCTAGTTGGTGATTTGCTGCAAAGGGTTTGCGAAGATCTTGGAAGATGCCTCCGAGAAGATTGGACCCTAGGGCAATTGATGATCTTACTGATACTGTAGAAGAATGAATCTCAGAGAAGATTAAGGCTCAAATAGAGGAGGTTAAAGCCAGTCTTATATCTGAGATGGAGTCGATGAAGAGTGATATGATTGCTGAGATTATAAGTGCCTTGGGTGGTATACCTAGGCATGTGGGTACTGAAGATGGTTATGAGGAAGCTGCTGAAGAATTTGAGACTACTAGATCTAATGGTAGAGCTAAGCAAGATGAGAGACCTAGAGGAAATAGGATTGTTCAGTTTGATAGATCTGGACCTCAGTTGAAGCTAAAGCATAAGATGGAGGTTTCTAATTTCTCAGGTACTTTGAATCCTGAAGACCTGATTGATTGGATTGGTGAATTGGAAGACTATTTTGAACTCGAGGATATTGAACATCCACTCAGAGTGAGGATAGCACAGACCAAGCTAAAGGGACATGCTGCTCTTTGGTGGAAAGAGTTACAACGAGATAGAGAAGAGGAGGGTGAAATGAAGATCACTAGATGGAGATTGATGGTGACTAAACTGAAGGCTAAGTTCATTCCTGTTGATTATGAACTTGAGTTGTTTAAGAGGTTGCAGAATTTAAAACAGAAGGATATGACTGTGAAAGATTATACAGAGGAGTTTTACAAGTTGACTATTCATTCTGGACATAGAGAGTTTTCTAAGGAGAAGGTGGCTAGATACATTAATGGTTTGAGATTCAATATTCAAGATGAGGTTGGTATGCTGAATATTTCTTCAATTGAGGATGCCTATCAGTATGCTTTGAGGGTGGAAGAAAAGTTGAAGAGGAAGAATCAAGGTGGTTCCCGAGGGAAGGAGAAGCAGGATTATTCGGCAAAACCAAATGCAGAAGCTGAACCAAAACTTGTTGATCAAAAGCAAAGGACAGGTCAAGGTGAATTTAAGGGTACTTGTTTCAAATGTCATGAAGAAGGGCATAGAGCTTATCAGTGTCCATGGAAGGATGGTGACAAAAGAGCTGCTATTGTGGATGAGGTTGAAGACCAAGAACCTGAGCAAGGAGAGAGTTTGCTAGCTCGACGAGTACTGATGGGTCAAAGGACATGGGAATCTTGTCAAAGGTCTAATTTTTTCAGGACTCGTTGCAAGTCTGGTGGCAAAGTCTGTAATGTGATTGTGGATGGTGGTAGTACTGATAACCTTGTTGCTAAAGAGATGGTTCAGAAACTTGGTTTGAAAAGAACAAGACATCCTTATCCTTATAGGATTGGTTGGTTGCAAGGTGAGCATGCTTTGGAAGTAAGGGAGCAGTACCTTGTTGGTATCCAGATTGGGAAGTATAAGGATCAAGTGTTGTGTGATATTGTGGACATGAACAGTTGTCATTTGTTGCTTGGTAGACCTTGGCAATATGATTGTAGGGCTATGCATGATTATGTCAAGAATGTGTTTACAATTGTGAAAGATGGCAAGAATTATTCCCTAATTCCCTTGCAAAATGAAGAGGTTGGTAGAAGGAACCTGAGCATTGGTAGCCGAGTTGAGTTGGCAGATTCTGAAAGGGTTAGAGATCAGTGTGGACAGCAAACCTGTGAGACATCGAGGATGGATATGAAGACGCAGTAGCGGAACAAGGGAAAGAATGTGCAAGTTGAAGACTTGGAGGACATGTATGTGAAGAACTATTCAGGGATTTATGTGTTGAATCCCAGACGATGTTCTTCCAGCTATTGAGAACATCTTTTCGCACCTGGGGAGTCTGATGCAGGAGCATCCTAGGGTAGTTGGCTATCCTACATGTTTGGGAGATTTGGAGTCATGTGGACTTATTTTCATATGTAAGGGGTTTGGTATAATTGGATAAACTTACTTGGGTCTTCGGTAATTGGATTTGATGGAACTTGGCATGGTCTTGGTTGCTCAACATGGCCTTGGGGAGCTCGGCCTTGCTTAGGAATTTGGTGCCTATTGAAGGCTGTATAAGTAATTTTCCATAAAGAGTTAGAGGCTGAAAATTTCAGGGATTGAAGAGGGCCTATATTTCTACCTGTGGTTCAAAGCACGAGTTCTAATTTATCCGGAGCTAGGAGATATCACGATTTTACTAAGACATCAATTTTGGGAATTTAATTGTTGTTGTTGACCGACTTGTGGCATTTAATTTTCGTATTTGTATTTAATTTATTTTCAGGGCCGACCTGTGGCTTAGATTGGTATAAGTAGGGGTTGTGGGGGAACTCTTGAAGCATCATTCATCCATCTTGGAGAAGAGGAAGAGGCAAAGGAGCGAATTTGGAGGAGAACTAGTAGCTATGGCTTGGGAACAAGGAGATTGCTTGGAGGGCTTGTGGGCACAAGTTTAGATCTTCCTGGGGGTTTCTACCATATTGTGGCTAGGGTTTGGATTGGATCTTGAGGGATCTTGCAAAGTACTATTGGAATTACATTGTATTTGGCTGTAACCCGGAAGGCCTTATAGCCGGGCATGTTGGATGAAAACATGATAATTCCATAATGAGTTTTGGCATTGTGTGGTTCTAAATCTTTGTATTGTCATTATATTCTATTGTGTGGTTATTTGCTGGGGGCTAGGACATCTCCATTGGGGATTCTCCTACCTTGCACTGCATCAAAATAACAAAGTTCAAAAGAACACAGTCAGAGTTCAAACTCAAAGAAATCTAACATAACATAACATAACATAGAAAAGTAAAGTCTGGAACTATCAGGGGGATGACAATTAGACTTTATTCCTACCTTTATTGGTGATAGGATCACACTAGGTACACAAACACATTTGTCAGGATCGCTAAGATTCCCAACTCTCAAACCTCCAAATGGCATAATTAGGGGTTCAACAAGGTTCCTCCTTTTCATCTAAGGAAATCTTCAATGTCCACAAATTGAGAAAACTAATCTCCAACTCCTAGGTGATTTATCACTGATTAAGTTTTCCTTCTCTTCTCGAGTATTCTTCTATCCTTCCTTGTGTAGCTTATCTCCTAAGAAAGTGGTGAGTCTTGCAAGGGTGTGGAGGTAATAAAAATCTAACCTTGATTCAATTATTTAAACATTTTTCAAGATCTTCTCAACTCCTCCTTACCGGTCTCATCAAACTCTATGTTTTGGCCTTCTAGCCCTGGAGCCCCCAATTAGGTCTCCTAGTCCAAGTTTTTAGGATTTTCTACAAATTATTCTTGAAGAACTTCCCAAAAAAATTATGGATTATTTGATCATTTAAGATACCCCAATATAATTTTTGGGTCTTGGGTTCCTATGCATCTGTATAGTACACTAACTCAACTATAAGGGTTTTGTAAGGGTTTTAGTGTCTTCTAGGAGCTCACTATACTCAGTAAGGTTTTGCTTTCCAAATAGATTGGTAAAGCCTCTAGCTTTCCATAATGTATTTTTATGATCATCATTATCATCTCCCAAGTCTTGGATTGTATTTTATTGGTCACCCCTAAAAGAAAACTTACAACTTCACCTCCTTGTCCCTAGCCGGGAAATGACTGTACTCGTCTACGGAAAGGTTACAACAATGGCCATGTTGAATGCTAGAACACCAAAGTGTCTATGTAAACTATACATAGGCTCCACTTCTAGGTCCCAACTTTTTGTTATGAACACACAGTGGGATTTCATGGGGAAGCCATGTTTTTACGCTATGCTATTTATAGGACAGCGAACTGGCTAAACCAAAATAATTACACCTAAGGTAATGAAAAAATAAGGAAAAACACATAATAATTCATAATGGAAACAAAATGAAGTTTCTTGACCAATTCCTTCTTTAAAAACATAAACTAAACTAGTATCTTCTACTATTTCATAGAAACAAAGGACTGTGTCCTCAATTGACTATAATAGTGTTAGTGAAAGTGTAAGGTGAAAATGAAATAACAGGTGGTCCATTTATATTTTTTCCTCAATTAGGGTTTCCAATGGGTATAATTTTATCATTAAATTCATATTGCCGACTCTCTTTTAACTTATTACCAAATGCACTTCCTTTCACTGTATGAAAAAAATAACTTATTCTCTCACTAATCAAAAAAATGAAATGTCAACGTTAATCATATATCCAAATACATCTTAATATGCTTATGTGGATCTTAACATTTTCCTTGAATTTGGATGATATATTCATTAGGTGTGAGGATAGAAACCCTAATGAGGTACATGGATGTGAAGATGTTATTATATTGGGTAAGGTCTCACAAGATCCTATCCCTACTTTGTCTTCCTCTACATCTCTTCCTACAAACCTTTACAATAGGTTGTGTTGTTGGCTTCCTTCTTCTAGGGTTCATGGATGTGAAAATGTTATGTTTGATATGGTCTTACAAGATCCTATCCCTACTTCATCTTCGTCTACATCTCCTCCTACAAACCTTTACAATTGGTTGTGTTCTTGGATTCCTTCTTGTGAATTTATTTATAACATTGAGACACCTAAGCTGGTTTATGCTAAACCATTGTTGTCTATCAAAGGTTTTCCTTGAATAAAAATAAAAGATAAATGTAGGGAGTCTTTATTTTTTTCAATGATCAATATTTGGTAGCCCATACCTATTGTACAAGAAATAACCCTCAACCTACTATTTGTTAGAAATTAAAGTCCACCAAGATAACTAAGAGGGAGGGGTGAATCAGTTATCTAATAATTATAACTTTTATCAACTTCAATAGCATTTAACCATGTAAGCAATATAATTACCAACCATAGAAAGATATTCATACACAATGACACAATAACACAACATATGTTGACTAGGGAACCTCTTGATCAAAGACTAAACCCCAGTGGGAATGATGCCCACAAAAGATGCACTAATATGAATATTCCTTGTGAAAGGATGGACTCTATTAGGAGTCTTATGAAATACATTCAATACATATGAATCCCTGTTAGGAGATTTTGAATCCCTGTTAAAATATTCTAACCCTGTTAGGAGTTATGGAAGATAGAAGGACCCACTACCCAAACAACTTCAATGGTAAGATCATTGAACACACTGTCCAACTGACCTTAAGATTATTCAGTAGAATAATATTAAATATATTACCTCCTCACTATGCCAAACTACACTCACTGCTACACCAGATCTCAATTTCAGATCTTTGTACTTTGCATGTCTTCCTTCACAACTTCATTGGCTCTTTTCTTCACTTTATGCATACATTCGCATTCATTCATACCATTCTTACATTGCATACACATTACAACAAGGGAAAAAATTCCTTCCTTTATACCACACTCAAATAATTACAAATGAGTCGGCACACAATTACAAAGTAAAAGCTTCCACATGCTACATCAAAATTACACAAAACTATTAGCTTCCAAATACAATAAATCTTCACTCGTGTGACCTCAAAGTTTGTGCTATGAAATAAATCACTATCAATGTGTCTCAAACTTCCCTTTAACTACACAAAACCAGATTCCATCTCAATTAGGAGATATCATCCGATTTCCACAAACCGCTACTTAGGAACATTGCCTGAATACTGCTTCCACCAAAATGCTCATAACTTTCATGAATAAATGAATTACTATCTGCACTCTTAACCATAGACATATAATATATCAAAGAATATAACCTCAACATAACATAGCTCCAACTACAATATCCCACGTGTGCTAATCAAAACAATGTCTGCTTCTCTGCGAGTCTCCAGAAGATCACTATGTTGACATCAATGACAATCATAGTCATGAATGCAACAACAACTACTATAGAATGACTATCAAGAATTCATTCCTAACAATCTCCCCCATTGGTATTGATGGCAACATAGATGAAAAACATCCAATGTTCCAAAAATCCAATACTGCAACACTGCTGCTCTGACAAACATTTCCAAGTCCTCTTCATCAATCAAATCTTGCTTCATTTTCCTATTCAGTTCTCTCCAATAGATGGTACAACTAGTACAAATAGTTTTTCATGTATACTTCTTCCCCATTGACATCAAAGATAGAAATTTCATCACTATGTCAACAACAACTCAATGTCAAAAGACACTATTCAGAAAATACATTCACAAGAGTCCTCATGACTCAGCTCAGATACACATACTCCCCCATAGAGGAAGTACCAACATCCAATCTAGAAGAAAGATAGGGCTCATATACCACTGGACGGATGTAACCAACTACATCATTACTCAAAATTAGGCTGGGGCATAACCCCAAGCACACCTCTCAAATACCCAAGTGTATCCTCAGGAAAAGGCTTTGTAAATATGTCTTCTATCTATTCCTTTGTTCTTATGTACTCTAGTCTGACTTCTTTATCAACAACTTTCTCTCTTACAACATGATACTTGTGTAAAAGCATAATCAGGTGTCACCTTTTAGGCTAACTTATCAGCACAGCTAAATTTTAGTATTTCTAACTAAAAATTAATTTTGGTCAAACATGTGGTCTAGCTAGATTCATTGTAGCTAAGTTAGATAAGTTCTTTAACTTTTCCAATTGGAAATATCTATTAAATGCATGTTTTATACCACTTTGGGTCCAATTATCATAAAAATAAAATTATTTCAAAAAAGTGGCCTTTCAATAACTCCTTATCTTTTTAATGATATTTTTTTAAAAATAAAAAAATACTCTTTTGTAAAGATCAGAGTTAAGAATATCCTCATATAGAGTTTATAGTGTTTTAATTAGACATAGTTTATTGTAATTAAAAAATATTGCAAATAGGTATTTTAACAGTCAGGGAGATGTTGATTAGGAGAAAGAAAAAAAATAGTAAATCATATTAAATAAATTTTAAAAACATATGGTGCACTAGAGGAGAGAGTCCTCTTCAAGAATAGATGTTTCTTTTTTTGATTGGGATAGATTTGTTATGAAAAATATGTTGCGAGATGAAAACTGTCGATTTCAGTGAGTTGGAATTTGAATTGTTATAAAAGAGAAAATATAGGTCAAAAACCAATTTTTATTTCTTCATGCACTAGCTATGTATGTCATCTATGACATATTTTGAAATTGGGGGAAAAAGTGTTTATTTACATATAATTTTTTGGTGGGAACTAGACCCCTAATTTTCAGCATTTTTCAACAACTAAAAAATTGTCTTTAAAAATTAAAAAAACATATCAATTCTTATTCAAAAAAATTATTAAAAATATTAATCATAAACTTCATCCATTTTATTACACTTAGTTTACATCATCTTAAAATTCCAAACATAATTGCCATTTTTATACTATTGAAGTTGAACAACTTTGATTTTTTTAGCCTCTTCCTTTGTAAAAGGGTGACAACTTATTGTGCTTTTACTCACTTGTTCTCTATATTCTTTGTCTTAGAATGTAATACAAGATTCTTAGACATACTAATTGTGCTGGTGTTGTCACAATGTATGACAACAAGCTCAAAAAACTTAATTCCAAAATCTTTCAGCATTTGCTTCATCCAAATTATTTGGTTACAATTGTTTTCTGCTACTACATACTCTGCTTCTATTGTGCTCTGTGAAATACAATTATGCTTCTTGCTCAATCAAGAAACTAATCTTCCTCCAAGAAAAAAGGCTCCACCATTGGTGCTTTTCTTATCATCAACACTACCTCCCCAATCAGCATCTGCATATGCACATAGGGTAAAATCATCATATTTTTCATACCACAATCCATATTCCATTGTGCCCCTTAAATATCTCAGTATCCTCTTTACTGCTGCATAATGTGATTCTCTAGGTTCAGCTTGAAATCTTGCTACCATTCCAACTGAATGTGCTATATCTGGTCTTGTGTGTGTCAAGTACTACAATACTCCAATCATGGATCTATATTTCTTCTACTCAACTGTCGGTGTTTCATCTTTGCTAGATAGTTTGTGTCCTGTAACCATAGGTGTTCCAATTGGTTTATAGTTCTCCATTCCAAATCTTTTCAGCAAATCATTCAAGTACTTTGTCTGACTTACAAATATACCATCATTGTTCTAAGTTATCTGTAATCCAAAAAAGTATTTCATCTCACCAATCATACTCATTTCAAATTTTGTCTTCATTTAATCAGCAAATTTGTCACTAGCTTCATCTTCTCCTCCAAAAATAATGTCATCAACAAAAATAACTATAACTAACAAACCATTTTCAATATCTTTTGTGTATAGATTGCTATCAGCTGTTCCTTTAGTAAATCCCAAATTTAACAAATACTTATCCAGTCTTGCATACCAAGTTCTAGGTGCTTGCTTTAGTCCATATAATGCTTTCTTCAGTTTACATACATTGTCTCCTTCTTGAGTCAAAGGAAAACCTTCAGGCTGCTCAATGTAGACTTCTTCTTCCAATTCACCATTCAGAAATGCAGACTTCACATCCATCTAATATACTTTGAATTTCATAAAAGCTGCATAGGCCAAAAACATTCTTACTACTTCAAGTCTTGCTACTGGTGCAAAAGTTTCATCATAGTCAATTCCTTCTTGCTATGAGTATCCCTTACATACCAATCTTGCTTTGTTTCTTACTACTTCTCCTTGTTCATTCATCTTGTTTCTAAATACTGATTTAGTTCCAATCTCATTCTTTTCTTTAGGTCTAGGAACCAATTCCCATGTCTTGTTCTTTTCAATCTAATTTAGTTCTTCTTTCATAGAATTAATCCAATGTTCATCTTCACAAGCTTCACTATTAGATTTAGGTTCAATTTGAGAAATCAAACATAAATGTACCTTATTCTGAGTTAGAAATCCTCTGTCCAAACTTCCAATAACTTGTTCAATAGGATGATGTCTTGATAAATACATGTTCAGTGTCATAGTCTCAGATCTTGCTTCAACTGTAGATTCTTCTCTAGATTCCTCTCTGGTTTCTTCAGCATGACTCTCATTCAACAATTCACTATCAGTCTCATAGAATAACTCACTAGTTTCAGTGTTAGGCTTAGGATGAGCTTCTTCATCAGATTCATAATCAAGCATTCTTTCCTAAATTTTGAACTTCTCATCAACTTTAACATTTGCACTCTCAACAATAGTTTTAGTTCTCTTATTATAACATCTATATGCTTTTCTCTTCAAAGAATATCCAAGAAAAATTCCTTCATCAATTATAGGATCAAACTTTCCAATATCATCATCTCTCTTTATATAACATTTTCTTCCAAAACTTCTAAAATACTTAACTAAGGGTGCATGTCCAAACCATAATTCATAAGGTGTCTTGTCTATGTCTGCTCTGATTTGTACTCTGTTCATTGTATATACTATTGTATTCATTGCTTCTCTCCAGAATGTAGTTGCCAAATCATTCTCAAATAACATAGCTCTTGCTACTTCAGTCACTGATATGTTTCTTCTTTCTACAATACCATTTTCTTCAAGTGTTCTAGGGGCTGAAAACTATCTCTTAATACCATTCACTTCACAAAAAGTGTTAAACTCTCTAGAAGTAAATTCTCCACCTCTATTAGATCTCAAACATTTAATCTTCATTCCAGATTCATTCTCAACTTTATTCTTAGTGATCTTAAACTTATCAAATGCTTTAGATTTTTCTTTAAGAAATGCAATCCACATCGTTCTTCTAAAATCATCAACAAGAATCATAAAATACCTTTCTCCATAGAATCCTCTAGTCCTTGTAGGACCGCTCAATTCTGTATGAACAATCTCCAACTTCTCTACCAATGTGAACTTCTTACTAGGAAATGAACTTCTCTTCTGCTTAGCCATCACACATTCTTTGCAAATCATGTTAGTAGGCTTCATAATTTTAGGCAAATCCCTTACTGCAAGTGTAGTACTCACTTTCAGAATATTATCAAAGTTTATATGAAAAAACCTTCTATGCCATAACCAACTGTCATCAATCTTAGTAATCAAACATGTCATCTAAGTAGGATTCAACTAAAATACATTACCTCTGGTTCTAGATCCAGTTCCAATCAGATTTCCATCTTTATCCATTATCACACAAGTTTTCTCAATAAACCAAACTTGATATCCCTTATCAACTAACTATCCAACACTCAAAAGATTATGTTTCAATCCATCCATAAAGTAAACATCATCAGTATTAGTCTTTCCATCAAGAGTAATAGATCCTATACCTTTAATCAAACAAGGTGCATTCTTACCAACTGTAACAACTCCTCCATCATAATTGTTAAACTTTATGAACTTTTTCATGTCACAAGTCATATGATGTGAACAACCACTGTCTATAATCCAATCAGCTTTCTTTTCAACTTGGGAAACTAGGGCTTTTTCTTCCTTAACATTAGATTCAGGATTCTTTTCTTTAATTGCTACAAATCCTATTTCATCATTATTCTCAGCATAACTTTCACTTAGAGTTTTTTCTATACTAGCTTCAAGATCTTCATCGTTAGCATAATAACATTCCTTAGATCTTCTAGTCTTGAAATTATTTCTGTACTTCTTAAATCTCTTAGGACATTTAGATGCAAAATGACCATATTCTTGACAATTCCAACATTTAAAAATTTTCTTACCATCCGGTTCTCTTTTCACAAGAAAGGCAATACCTTCTTCAATCTTCTTGTCTTCTTCATTTCTAGATCTTCTACTACCAGCATAATCTCCACTCACACTAATGCTTCTTGAAAAAGTAGGGTGAACACTAAGAGCATAGAATGTTGTCTCCATTCTAGGAAAGTCTCCTAATAACTTCAGGTTCATTTATGTTCCTTCCAATCTTCCAAGAATAGTCTCTCTTGCAAAGTTTGAAGTACAAGGTATAACTTGTTCAATCATCTGTGTTGTCTACTTAAATACAGGAGTCAATGTCCTCAAAATTTTCCATATCACTTCATTCTCTATCTTTGTTCCTCCACAAGATTTTATCCCTACAACAATTTCTGACATTCTACCAATATAGATTCTAACAGATTCATCTTCCTCATTCTTATATCTTCAAATGCACATATCCAATTATGTAATCTAGCTTTCTTTGCATGTTCATCACCTTCAAAAGTAGAGTGTAAAGCTTTCCAAATTTCATGAGATTTTGTTAAACATTTTACTTGACTATATTCATTCTTCGGAAGTGTTGTCAAAAGTGCTTCTCTTGCAAGTATGTTACACATGAATAAATCTCTCTCATCATTAGAACATGTCTCAAGATTATCTTCTTCAATTATATTCTTATCATTCTTTGTAATCAACCAATAACCTGGTCCTAAACATAGTAGATGTGTCTTCATCTTCTCTTTCTAGCTATCAAAATTTACTCCATCAAACTTAGGGCTTTCTTTCCTAAACTTTTCCATGGATCTCCTTAAGTTGTTAAACTTTCCTTTCAAGGACCTGCCACTCTGATACCAATTGTTAGAAAGTAAAGTCCACCAAGATAACTGAGAGGTTGGGGTGAATCAGTTATCTGATAATTATAACTTTTATCAACTTCAATAGAATTTAACCATGTAAGCAATATAATTACCAACCATAGAAAGATATTCATACACAGTGACACAATAACACAACATATGTTGACTAGGGAACCTCTTGATCAAAGAGTGAACCCCAGTGGGGATGATGCCCACAAAAGATGCCCTAATATGAATATTCCTTATGATAGGATGGACTCTATTAGGAGTCTTGTGAAATACATTCAGTACATATGAATCCCTGTTAGGAGATTTTGAATCCCTGTTAAAATATTCTAACCCTATTAGGAGTTATGGAAGACATAAGGACCCACTGCCCAAACAACTTCAATGGTAAGATCAATGAACACACTCTCCAACTAACCTTAAGATTATTCAGCATAATAATATGAAATATGTTACCTCCTCATTGTACCAAACCGCACTCACTGCTACACCATATCTCAATTTTAGATCTTTGTACTTCGCATGTCTTCCTTCATAATTTCACTTTCACAACTTCATTGGCTCTTTTCTTCACTTCATGCATACATTCACATTCAACCATACCATGCTTACATTGTATACACATTAAAACAAGGAAAAAAATTCCTTCCTTTATACCACACTCAAATAATTACAAATGAGTTGGCACACAATTACAAAGTAAAAGTTTCCACACGCTACATCAAAATTACACAAAACTGTCAGCTTCCAAATACAATAAATCTTCACTCATGTGACCTCAAAGTTTGCACTATGAACCACTTCACTATCAATGCGTCTCAAACTTCCCTTTAACTGCACAAAACTAGATTCCATCTTGATTAGGAGATATAATCCAATTTCCACAAACTGCTACTCAGGAACACTGCTTGAATACTGCTTCCATGAAAATGCTCATAACTTTCATGAATAAATAAATTACTATCTGTTCTCTTAACCATAGACATATAATATATCAAATAATATAACCTCAACATCGCATAGCTCCAACTACAATATCCCAAGTACGCTAATCAAAACATTGTCTGCTTCTCTGCGAGTCTCCAGAAGATCACTATGTTGACATCAATGACAATCATAGTCATGAATGCAACAACAACTACTACAAAATGACTACCAAGCATTCATTCCTAACACTATTTTGGTTCCTTTACCACCTTCTCAACCTATGCTTCCTCAATCACCTAGATTGCCTACTTTTCTTGTAAATAAGTACGATTTGGCTAAACAATTGTGTGCTACTACTGCTAAGATCTCTTTATGGGAGATTCTTCAAACCCCGCATACATATCATGAATATTTTCAAAAGGATTTAACTCTTCTAACTTCTCCACCTAATGAAGGTAACATTTACTCCTTTTTGGAGTGTATGCATGCTAGGACTTTTGTCCCTCCAATTGTATTTACTAAAGAATAACTACCTCCTCAGGAGGTGTAGAATCAATATGACGCTCTTATCTAGTTGCTATTGTTATTAACAAAAAAAAAATTCAAAGAACCTTGATTGATAATGAATTTGGCTAGAATGTCTTTAATCTTGACATTTTAAAAGAAATAAAATCTGATCTAACAACTATTCGACCTGATAAAATACCTATTTGAGGCTTTGATAACATCACTAAGAAGACATTTAGTGTCATAACTTTTCCTGTTAAAGTTAGTTCATTTATCTTGGACACTACTATTCATGTGATGCCTAGACCTGTGTATTATAACCTTCTTTTAGGAAGACCATGGTAGCATAACATGGATGTTATTACTTCAAGTCTTCACCATAAGGTTAAGTTTATTCATAACAATCAGATGTATACTCTTCATGTGGATGATAAACCAAACTCTTGTTTCATCACGCAGTCCACTAAGGCTCCTAAACCTAGAGAAGTGACACAGTAACCTGAGATTAGAGATGAATGTAAACCAATAGAAGAGCCTTATTCTTCTCTTTCAAAAGATGATTGGGGAATATTAGACTTTATTCCTACCTTTATTGGTGATAGGATCGCACTAGGTACACAAACACATTTGTTAGGATAGCTAAGATTCCCAACTCTCCAACCTCCCAATGGCTTGAATAGGGGTTCAAAAAGGTTCTTCCTTTTCTTCTAAGGAAATATTCAATGTCCTCAAATTGAGAAAACTACTTTCCAACTCCTAGGTGATCCATCACTGATTGAGTTTTCCTTCTCTTCTCAAGTATTCTTTTATCCTTCCTTGTGTACCTTACATCCTAAGAAAGTGGTGAGTCTTGAAAGGGTGTCGAGGTAATAAAAATCTAACCTTGATTCAATTATTTACACATTTTTCAAGATCTTCTAGACTCCTCCTTACCAGTCTCATCAAACTCTATGTTTTGGCCTTCTAGCCCTGGAGCCCCCAATTAGGTCTCCTAGTCCAAGTTTTTAGGATTTTTTTCAAATTAGTCTTGAAGGGCTTCCAAAAAAATTATGGATTCTTTGATCATTTAGGATACCCTAATATATTTTTTTGATCTTGGGTTCCTATGCATTCGTATAGTACCCTAACTCAACTAGAAGGGTTTAGTAAGGGTTTTAGTGGCTTCTAGGAGCTCACTATACTCAGTAAGGTTATGATTTCCAAATAGATTGGTAAGTCCTACATCTTTCCATCATGGATTTTTATGATCATCATTATCATCTCCTAGGTCTTGGATTGTATTTTATTGGTCAACCCTACAAGAAAACTTACAACTTCACCTCCTTGTCCCTAGCTAGGAAATGACTATACTCGTCTAGGGAAAGGTTACAAAAATGGCCATGCTCAATGCTAGACCTCAAAGTGTCTATGTAAACTATACATATGATCCACTTCTAGGTCCCAACTTTTTTTTATGAACATACGGTGGGATTTCATGGGGGATCCATGTTTTAACACTGTACTATTTATAGGCCAGTGAACAAGCTAAACCAAAATAATTACACCTAAGGTAATGAAAAAATAAGGAAAAAAACATAATAATGCATAATGGAAACAAAATTAAGTTTCTTTAATAATTGATTCTTTAAAAAAAAAAACTAAACCATTATCTTCTACTATTTCATAGAAACAAAATACTATGTCCTGAATTGACTGTAACAGTGCCTAGTATCTTAATGCCAGTAATTGCAAAATGAACCAACCTTGGTATTCAAGCCATTTAGGGATGATATAGCCTCTTACCATGATTTTTGGGTGTTTAGGACCTATATTTGACCTAAATCATTGGTTGGTTCCCTTAAGAAAAAAAATTTTCATGCAACTTTGAAAAATTGCAAAAGTTGTTGTGACAACTTTTTAGCAACTTTTGCATAGTTGCTCACCTTTCTTCCCAAATATCTTCTAAACTCCCAAAGTGTTGTAGAAACATTGTCAAGGATATTTTTGACCATTTTTTTCCATATCCTAACACTATGAGGACTTTTCCATCCTTGAGTCCTTTTACCAATTCCTAGGACTAAGCTAGTTCCTAGGGACACCTTAGATTCTACACTAGGCTCTATTAACACATCACAAAAATAACTTAACCAAATATCATCCTATGACACCTAGGCTCTCTTGGATCCTTTACTAGTCTCCTCATCTCGCTAAAACTAGTACAAGCCAAAACTAGGGTAAGACTCTTAACTAAGGTCCTAGGTTTTCCTACACCATTCTCCCCTAAACAAAATAAATCAAGTGCCATTGTTGGCGACTGAATCACAATCAATACCTAACTTCTACAACTATATCTTACAAAACCATGTAGCCTCTACATCTTCTTTTTCTTTTCATTTGATAAGGTACTCTATATGTATGTAATGTTCCTTGTCTTCTTGGTGACCCAAGAGCTTAAGACATTCTCTTCTTGGGGTCTTGGATTGATTGGTAACTTCAAAGTTTCAAGACCCTATTCTACATCAACATGTTCACTACCTTCTACTAGGATTGGTCCTTTAGAAGGCACCAATTTTGCAACATTAAAAATTTGCAATAGTCCCATGTCTTTTGGAAACTCCACCTTTTAAGAATTACTCCCATACCTTGCTAGGATGGCACAAGGGCCAATCCTTACCATCTAAAGCTTGTTAGGGATCCCCTTATACAATCTAGACTTATTCCAATGGACAATCAAAATATATCCTATTTGGAAGTGTAGTTCTCTCTTCTTCTCATCCACTTTATTCTTTGTCTTGGTTGTACTATCTATAAGAGCTTTCTTAACTGTATCATGCACCTCTTTCATGGACTGAGAAAAGTCTTTAGCATATCCACTCCTTGTTTTTGTATCTCCAAGTTCTTTGAGCTCATGGATACCTCTTGGGTGTATCCCATAGACCATTTCAAATGGACTTTTACCAGAGGTCCTATTGATGGTGTCATTATAACAAAAATTTTCTTGTGTAATGAATTGGTCCCATGTTTGACCATATTCCTTAGTTAGGAACCTTAAGATGTTTTCCAAGATTCTATTAGCCACCTCATCCAATCCATCTATTTGGGGATGGTTAGAATACCCAAAAGATAAGTTGGTACCAAGCTTGTGCCACAAAGTTTTCCAAAAATGACTCATGAATTAAGAGTCCTTGTTAAATGCAATACTCAAAGGTAACCCATGGATCCAGACTACTTCCCTGAAGAACAAATTTTCTATTTAGAAAGCATCATGAGTGGTTTTTCATGGCACAAAGTGGGCCATCTTGCTAAACCTATCTAAAATCACAACTATGTTGTCAAATCCCTTTTTACTCTTGGGAAACCCTACAACAAAATCCATGCTAAGATATTCCCAAGGCTTATTGGGGATTGGAAGGTATTAATACAACCCTGTATAGGATGAAGTGCCTTTATCTTTTGGGTAGACCATACAAATCTCTATATACCTTTTTTTGTCTTGATTCATTTTAGGCTAAAAATAGAACCTTTTAACTAGTTCCAAGGCCTTATGGACTCCGAAGTGTCCACTAAAAGATCCATTACTCTTCTCTTGAATGAGGTTCTCTCTCATTGAGCCTCTAGGCACACAAAGTTTCCCTCCCATGAAAAAAAGACCTTCTTGTATTATGTAGTCATAATATTCACCATGGAAATGGTTTTGGAACTCTGTGCATACCTTATAAGCTGTTGAGAAGTCTTCATCCTCTAGGTACAGTTCCTTAAAGCTATCTATACTAATTCTTCTCCATTGGATTTCTTGGTTTGTCAAGAATCTTTGACTCAAAGAATCTGCCACTTTGTTTTATTTCCCCTTCTTATGCTTAATTTTAAATGTTTATGATTGAATATATTCTACTCAATGCATGTTCTTGTGGCTTAGCTTGTCTTGGGAATTGAGAAAGATTAAATCTTAGTTATCTTTGTACACCAAAAATTCCTTCGGAAGGAGGTATTTCCTCCACTTCCTTATGGCTTGAACCAATGCATATAACTCCAATTCATATGACAAGTACTTCTTCTTGTCTTCACTCAACTTCTCACTATGGAAAGCTACTGGTTTATTTTCTTGACTTAGGACTACTCCTATAGTAATATTTCTAGCATCACATTCAATAGTAAATAACTTCTCAAAGATAGGTAGCACCAAGATTTGTTGGGTAGCTATCCTCCTCTTCAAGGTTTCAAAAAATTTTGAGCTTTCTCATTCCATTTTAATTTTTCTTTCATGTCTTCCTTGATAGTATCTAGAACTGGTGCACAAATCTTACCAAAGTGTCTGATAGACTTCCTATAAAACTATGCCAAACCATGGAATCTTATCACTTCTATATTAGACTTAGGTACATTCCAATTTATGATTTCTTCTACTTTTCTAATGTGTATTTTTAGGCTACCTTGTGAGATTACAAAGCCTAGGTACATGAATTCATATTTCATAAATTCACACTTGTCTAGGTTGATCGTTAGCTTCTCTTCATGCAGCATTTGCAACACAACTTGTAACTACATCAAGTGATCTTACTTGGTCTTTCTGAAGATGATGATATCATCTATGTATACCTAAACCCACTTACCTATGAAGTATTTTAACACTTCATTCATTATCCTTATGAAGGTTATATGGGAATTGGATAGCCCAAAGGGCATGACTAACCATTCATATAGGCCTTCTGTGGTTTTGAAATAATTTTCCCACTCATCTCCCTCCTTAATCCATATTTGGAGGTATCCACTTTTAATGTCAATCTTTGAAAAGTATTTGGCTCCTCCTAGGCAATCCATCAAGTCTTCTATTCTTGGGAGTTGAAACCTATACCTTATGGTAATACTATTAATGGCCCTAGAGTCCATACCTAACCTCCAATTTCTTCCTTTCTTTAGTGCTAGGATATTAGGGACTGCACAAGGACTTATTCCTTTTCTTACGAGGCCTTGGTCAAGTAGTTCTTGGATCTATTTATCAATTTCCTAATTTTTTTGAGGAGTCATCTTGTATGTAGCTTTGTTAGGTAGGGATGATCCAAGTATGAAGTCTATTTGATGTCTTATGGCTCTTTTATGGGGTAGGGTGGTTGGCTTTACATTACTCACTATCTCTTTATATTATTCCAATAACTCTTGAACTTTTGTGAGTACCTCTAACTTCTTGACTTCTTTCTCCTCTTTAGGCTTCAACACCAAAGCATAACCCACTCCTTCACCTTCTTCTAAGGTGTTTAAGATATCCTTTCCTCCCACCAAGAGTGCATTGGGACTAGATGTTTTCACTTCTCCCTCTTCTAGGATTGACTAGATTCTAAAAGTGACTCCATCTCTCTTAAATGAGTAGGAGCTATTAGCCCCATCATGGATAGTTTTCCTATCAAATTTCCAAGTTCTTCACAATAAGAGATGGCAAGCATCGATGGGTAAGACATCACACAACACCTTGTCCTTATACCTCCCAATGGTGAAGTCTACCCAAGCTTGTTCATTTACCAAGACATGTTGACCCTTATTCAACCAAGTGACTCTATAGGGATTGGTATGTGGGATCCTTTTAAGATTCAACTTGTTGACTACTTCATTGGAGACTATATTGTTTGTGGATCTAGAGTCTATAATGATCTTTCAAAATTTTCCTAGTATCTTGAACTTAATTCTAAATAATGACCTTCTTTGGCTTGGCTCTTCTCTGATCGGCTCTTTAATCAGTGTCCTCCTTCTCATAATGTTATCTCCCACTTTAAAATCTAACACCACTTTTGTAGGCTTACTACTTGAGGATTTTTCTCCAATATAGTTTACCCTCTTCTATCCACCTTGAGATGTTGAACCTATATGTAAGATGTCCATATTGGTCAAAATTATAGCACCTCATGGAAGAGAGGTAGGATCCTCTCCCATGGCCACTTGACCTTCCTCCATAGTTGTGTCTTGATCCTTTACCTCTATTATTGTAACCTCCTCTATTGCTAAGGAATTCTCCTCACTAATATGTGAGCTTGGTCTCACCTTGACTTATTTATTCTAAGGTTATTCCTCCATATCTACATCTATGACCTCTATTATCTCTACCTTTGTCTATACCTTGGCTGCTTGATTCATGTCTCTTTTTGAGCTTCTCTTCTAGCTTGAGAGCTAATTGATAACATTGGTGAACTATTTTTGGGCTCAAGAGACTTATCTCTTTTTATATTTTTCACCTTAGAGAATTTATGTAATTATCCACCTTTAGGCTCTCCTCCATCACATGTGCTCTAAGACATAATTTATGGAACTTCTCAGTGTAGGAACCTACTTCTAGGTCCTTTTGCCTCAAAATTTTGTCTTTTCTTATACAATTTCACCTCATAATCATTAGGGAGGTATGTTTCCCTAACTTTTTCCACCATACCTTTCCAATTGGTAATAGGGTTATTTCCTTCCTTTACCCTTTCATCTTGCATAAATTTCCACCATGTGAGGGAAGCTCCTCCCATCCTTGATTTTTCTACACTGACTCTTTGAGCTTCACTGATGCCTTCACACTCAAAATGATTCTCTATGACTTTAGTCCATTCCATAACTAGCTCTGCCTCCATCTTTACACTAAAGAGTGGTATTCCCTTTGAATATTTACCACTCATGGATTTTAATGCTCTCAAGAAGGGTTCCTCTTCTCGAATAGGGTCTAGTTCAAGGACCTTTTCCTCTTCTTTGAACTCTTTATCCTTGTATTATACCACTCTAACTTTCTCTATAACCAATTCAATCTCAATCACCACCACACCAACTTTACTCTCTATTTATGATAACCTTTCCCTAAGGATTATATTCTCCTCCTCCTAGTCTTCCACCTTCTTGGTCAAGTCTATATTTGTCACCATCCATGAAGAATATACTGACTTAGCTGAATATAACATCAACTATCCACTAGCCCAAACTTGTCTATGCTCTAATACCAATCTGATAGGATCACACTAGGTGCACAAAAACATTTGTTAAGATCACTAAGATTACCAACTCTGCAACTGCCCAATGGATTTATTATGGGTTCAACTGTTAGAAATAGGAAATACTAAGAGGGGGGGGGTGAATCAGTATTTCACAAACTTTTTCTTTTTCCCACTTATGGATATAATAGATTACTTTAGTGCATACAAAGATTATCAAGCTGATTAACAAACATAGCAGTAAATAGAAAGAACTCATAACACATCATATGTTCTTGAGGAAACCCTGGCCAAGGGAAAACCCCAGTGGGGATGGTACCCACAAAGATCACTAATCAAAAGTATCATGTTAAGGATATTGGACCCTTTTAGGAGTTAATTTACAATATATAGTAGATCTGTCCTGGTTAAAGGACTTTAGGCCTTGTTAGAAGCCTTAACCCTGTTAGGAGTTAGATTACAAAACCTAATCACCAGCTGAGCTCACTACCCAAACAGGTAATACAAAATCTTTCTGACTATAATATGGTACTACTTACAACTTCACATCAATAGCCTTTTCTGCTATCACAATATACAACTATCACAAGTTATCTTTTCTTTCTTTTTTTTTTTACATATCACACTTGTATATTTCATTACATTTCAAGTATGCCTAATATATGGGTTATTAAAGCTAATAACTTTACATGATCGGCTTCCAAAATCTTTGTCCAAGAGTAAACATCTATGATGTCATCCCTTCATAATGTTAAGTCATTATTTTGACAAGAAAAAATAATCCCTTAACTCTTTCGCTAAAACTGTCTCCAAAAACTATTCTGTCTGCAAAACTATCTTCGGTAAACTTTGAATAACTTTGTTCGTACTACTCCAAACTTTATGCATACTAAGATGGGGTATCCTCATACTCTATAGAAGCTTTAGTTAACTACGCAAACAAAAATATTTCTCCAATGGATGTCACCAACTAAATCTTCATCAGGTACTCTGTTAGGATCACTGTATCCATACTTAGACAATTTCTTCCTTCAACTTGCCATACTTGCATTCTAGATTCTGCGCTCTCAATAGAGATCATATGTTTCCATAATGACAACATCTATGCATCCACATTAGCCAAATTCCCAACATCAAAAAGGTGCCTCATTTTCTTCTAAGGACTTCTTCAATGTCCTCAAATTAAGAAAACTACTCTCCAACTCCTAGTGTATCTATCATTGATTAAGTGTTCCTTCTCTTCTTAAGTATCATTCTATCCTTCATTGTGTACCTTACCTCCTAAGAAAGTGGTGAGTCTTGTAGAAGTGTGTAGGTAATAAAAATATAACCTTTATTCAATTATTGACACATTTTTTCAAGATCTTCTCAATTCCTCCTTAGCAATCTCATCAAACTCTATGTTTTGGCCTTATAGTCCTAGAGCCACCAATTAGTTCTCCTAGTCTAGGTTTTTAGGATTTTATGCAAATTACTCCTGAAGGAATTTCTAAAAAACATATGGATTATTTGACCATTTATGATACCCTGAGAAATTTTTTGGGTCTTGGGTTCCAATGCATTCATACAGTACCCTAACTCAACTAGGGGTTTAGTAAGGGTTTTAGTGGCTCCTAGGAGCTCATTGTACTCATTACAGTTATGCTTTCCAAATGAATTGGCCAAGTCTCTAAATTTACATCATGGCTCTATCTGATCATAATTCTCATCTCTAAATTCTTGGATTGCATTTTCTTAGTCTCCCTTGCAAGAAAACTTACAACTTCACCTCATTGTCCCTAGTTAGGAAATGATTATGCTTGCCTAGGGAAAAGTTACAAAAATGGCCATGATCAATGCTAGACCTATAAAGTGACTATGTACACTATGCATGGGTTCCACTTCAATTTCTCAATTGGTCGTGATGAATAGGCACTAGTATTTCATGGGGGGTCCATGTTTTCACACTCTGATGTTTACAGGCCAGTGAATTGGCTAAACCAAAATAATTACACATAAGCTAATGAAAAAATAAAAAATCCCACAAAATTATGCATAATATAAAAAAATGAAGGTTCTTGACTAATTCCTTTTTTACAAATTAAAACTAAACCATTATCTTCTAATATTGCATAGAAACAAATGATTGTGTCTTGAATTAACTATAACAGTTCCTGATATCTTAATGTCAATAATTGCAAAATGAACCAACCTTGGTATTCAATCCATTTAGCATTTATATAGCTTCTCTCAATGAGTGCTAGATTTTTAGGACCTCTGTTTGACCTAAATTATTGGTCGGTCTCCTTAAGACAAGAAATTGTCATGCAACTTTATAAAATTGTTAAAGTTGTCATGACAACATTTTAACAAGTTTTGCATAATTGCTCACCTTACTTCCCAAAACATTTCTAAACTCCCAAAGTGTTTTAAAAATACTCTCAAGTCTATTTTGGACCATGTTTGGCCATATCCTAACACTATGAGGACTTTTCCATCCTTTAGTCCTTTTACCACTTCCTAAGACTAAGCTAGTTCCTAGGGACACCTTAGCTTCCACACTAGGTTCTATTTACGTAACCCAAAACTAACTTAACCAACTATCCTACTATGACACCAAGGATCTCTTTGAGACTTTATTAACCTCCTAGTCTTTCAAGGACCACTACAAGCCAAAACTAGGGTAGGACTCTTAGCCAAGGTCCTAGGTGTTCTTGCATAAATTGGGGAATATAGAGTCTATGATCATGCTTTAATGAAGAAACAAAAAGAAATTGAACAACAAGTTTTTAATCCTACTCCTCTTTCTAGTGAGTTAATCAATAAATTTTTAAATTCTTTAGCTAAGGAGACCATCAAAACTATTAAACATGATTTTTATGACATAGTTTCTTATGAAAAACTATTGACTCCTTCAGATATGGCTGATTTTTACGGTCCTGGTTATAATTTTCTTACACAATGTGTTTTAATGGTAAAGGATCTGGAAAGTTTGAACAATGGATTCAAGTACCTTTAGGTAATGACATTTATGATCATACTTATGGATTTGGTTTTAACCATTATACGAAACCTTCCATGTTTACTCTGAATGTTAATCACATTTTTAGCCAACCTCTTAAGCTTGTTAATCCTACTCTCATTGACTTCGATAAAATTTTAATAGTGGATATCTTTATTGATGATGATGCCGTAGTGGGTTTCTTGGTGGCATATGATGATCTCCCTCCTTTTTATCATAAAAAGAGAAAGCCTTATTATTTGAATGTTGAAGATTTTTTGGAGAAAATTTTGATCTTGATAGTCAATCTAATTTTTATGTACCTATGGAACAATGTAAAAAGAGTAACTTATTGATTACAGAGACAATTGATGTGAAAATGGACCCTAGTGATCCTGAAAAATTTATTAATGGTTGTAAATGCTTGAATGAAGAATAATGTAAAAAACTCACTATAGTTCTCCTTCAGTTTCGAGACATATTTGCTTGGATTTATTCAGATATTCTTGGTATTGATCCTAATATTGTTACTCACAATATTCTTCTTTCTCCTAATTCTAAGCCGGTTAAACAAAATATAGGAAAGATGAACCCAAGTGTTTCCCTTCTGGTTAAGGTTGAAATTGAAAATCTCTTAGATGATGGTTTTATCCATTCTATTGATTATTCTCCTTGGATTTCAAATATTGTTTCTATTTCTAAAAGAGAGAATAAGATGAGATGTGTACTGATTTTTGAGACTTGAATGAAGCATCCTTGAATGATGATTTTCATCTTCCTAATATTGATATGATAGTGGATTATACAACAAGACATGCTTTTTTATCCTTCATGGATGAATTTTTCCTAGATACAACCAAATTTTCCTCCCTTCTGAAGATCAATATAAGACCGCATTTATAAAACCTTGGGGAAGCTTTTGTTGGGTGATGATGCCTTCTAGATTAAATAATATAGTTGTAACTTATCAGTGTCCTATGGCATTGATTTTTCATGAGTACATTCTGATGGAGGAGCATCCAAGCATGGAAAGAGATTGATGAAGACTAAAGATCAAATAAAAAACATAGATATGCCTCAAGAAGTGGATTGGGATACTTTAGGACCTATTCTATCCTTTTAAGGCACAAGATGTAATAAATTGGTAAATAATCCTTAAGGTCTTGGTAAGGACCTTAGGATCATTAATGGTGGCTCTTTGGAAAAGTGATCAATTGGTGTAACATGGATCTATATAGGTCTTAGGTTTATTTTAGAATTATGAAAAATTTCTTATGAATCCATTGGATATGTGTGTGAAGTTATTTTCATGTTTCGTTCAATAAATTAGAAGTTGGCAAATTCAAATTTAAATGCCAACGACTAGTAGGGAGTTTGGAAGGAAAGTAGTTTGATGGTTTTTAATATTTTTAGACAATCCAATAGATCCAAATTGGTTTGGATGGTTACTAGGAAGTTTATAAATCCCATTTTGGGAATCTATGTAGGAGAGAGAAATCAGACAATTAACTGGCATGTACAAAAGAGAGGAAAACCCAATAAAGTTTAGATTTCTCAAATTTGTAATGCCTTATTTTGCATAATTTGTATCTTGATTGTTCAAACTGGTACTTAGATGTAGTAGGAGTATAATTTTGATCACTAAAATCCATTTTATGCTTTGCTAAGATATTTATTCAAAGTTTTCTCCATTTACATTGATTGTTGCTAATGGAAGACTAGTTTTAGGAGATAGCTTTGAGTTTAAACCAAGGAATGGAATATTCCATGAATTCCATGCACTAATTCTCATGGAGTGGTCATTTCCTAATGTGTAATATATTTTATAAAAAAATTATGTAGAAGAGTGAAAGTACAAGGTTGGTGATCACCAGATAAGGGATTGAAGAGTCATAAAGTTGCTTGCTACGCTATAGTAGCACATAAAATAATCAAAGGATATAGTGTTTTAATGATATGGATGGCCTTATATTGACCATCTAAAGTTGAAACAAATCACAGTTGGATCAGGGAGTGAGTGGAAGGACAAGTTTAAAGAAACCCTTGGTGTAAGGGCTTATTTGAGTGCACATTTGGGATTTGGTGTTTGGATTGGTCTAAGAACCAAATTAGTTTCATTTTCCTTGCATTTGGGAAATTTTGGAATACTTTTGAAATTATTGATGGATAGGGGTTATTACTTCTATAACTTGGTTTGTAAAAGTGCCTAGTTTTAGGCTTATTTAGGGGGGTACAGTTAGCAATAGGGTATCTGGTAAAAAACCAACTCATATTTAGTTTGAGGTATTTTTTATAGTGAGGAAAAATTTATTTGAATCCATTTTTATTTTTTGTTTTGTTTTGGAAAAATTGAGAGAAAAGTGTCACTTTACACTGGTGGACACCTAGTTGGAATCAATTAGGCCTGTTTGGGATTTTCACAACTTTTGAGTGTTGGGTGTTGTGTGAGAACCCCAAATAACTTGAAACAAGTTTAATCCATTCTATATTCATAAATTACAACTAGATTGGATAGTAGGGGTGGTTTTGTCAAGTTGCAAGTTATTCTAGGCTTGTATGGTGTTGGGTAATGGGCTTAACCTTCTTACCTTTTTGAAACTTTGGAGTGTTTGATCATCCCACAACCCAACCTCTACATCAGGTGGTATTAGAGCCTAGGAGTTGTTAGGAATGAATACAAAGTGTTTTTGTAGTCATTCTATAGCATTTTTTGTTACATTCATGACTTGGATTGTCATTGATGTCAACACAGTGATATTCTGGATATTAGCAGGAAAGTAGGTACAATTTTGCTTTGCGCACATGTTGCATTGTAGATTGTATTTTTCACAATTGATGGTATGTTCTTTGGTGTGTTATTAACCTATGGTTAATAGCACAAAAAGAAATTCATTCATTTGTAAGAGTTATGAGCATTTTGGTGAAAGTAGTGTTTAGACAGTGTTTCTATGTAGTGATGTTCAAAAATTGGAGGATATCTCTGAGCTGGGATGGAATCTGATTTTGCACAGTTAAAGGGATGTTGGAGACTCATTAATGATGATGTGGTTCATAGTGAAAACTTTGAGGATATGTTTGGAGAAAGTTACAGTAACTGGAAGCCAATAGTTTTATGTGAATTTTGTGTGTAGCATGTAGAATTTATTATTTTGTAATTGAGGACCGACTCATTTGTAATTATTTGACTTTGGTATATAAGAAGGAATTTTTTCCTTATTATAATGTGTACTATGAAGAGTGAGATGGGAATATATGCATGAAGTGAAGAAAAGAGCTAATTCAGTGATGAAGGAAGATTTGTGAGTACAAAGATCTGGAATTGTGATCTTGTGTAGCAGAGAGTGCAGTTTTGGCATAGTGTGAAGGAGGTAATATATTTCATATTATTCTATTGAATAATTCTAAGATCTTTTGGGTAGTGGGTTCAGAGATCTTGCCTTGAAGCTGTTTGGGTAGTGGGTCCTTCTGTCTTCCATAAACTCTTAACCGGGTTAGAATCTTTTAACAGGGATTCAAAATCTCCTAACAAGGATTTATATGTACTGAATGTATTTCATAAGACTCCTAATAGGGTCCATCCTCTAACAAGGAACCTTCATATTAGTGTATCATTTTGTGGGCATCATTCCCACCGGGGTTTACTCTTTTCAAGAGGTTCCCTATTTAACATATCTTGTGTTATTGTGCAATTGTGTATGATTATCTTTCTATGGTTGATTAGTACATTGATTATATTGTTTAAAGCTATTGAATGGATAAATTATCTGATAACTGATTCACCCCCCCCCCCCTCTCAGTTATCTTGGGGATCTTTACTTTCTAACAATTGGTATCAGAGTGGCAGGTCCTTGAAAGAAAAGTTTAACAACTTAAGGAGATCCATGGTGAATTTCAGAAAAGAAAGCCCTAAGTTTGATGGAGTAAATTTTGACAGCTAGAAAGAAAAGATGAAGACACATCTATTGTGTTTAGGACCAAGTTATTAGTTGATTACAAAGAATGAGAAGACTATCATTGAGGAAGACAATCTAGAGGCAGGAACTAAAGATGAACTAGATCTATTCATGTGTAACATACTTGCAAGAGAAGCACTTTTATCAGAACTACCGGAGAATGAATATAGTCAGGTAAGATGTTTGAAAACATCTCATGCAATTTGGAAAGCTTTACATTCTACTTTTGAAGGTGACGAACATGCAAAGAAGGCTAGATTACATAATTGGATTTGTGCATTTGAAGATATCAAAATGAAGGAATATGAATCTATTAGAAGTTATATTGGTAGGATGTCTGAGATTATGACAGGAATAAAGTCTTGTGGAGGTGATAAGATAGAGAATGAAGTGATATGGAAATTTTTGAGAACTTTGACACCAGTATTCAAGCAGACAACGCAGATGATTGAACAAGTGATACCTTGTACATCAAAATTTTCAAGAGAGACTCTTCTTGGAAGATTAGAAACAATAGAGATGAACTTGAGATTATTAGGAGAGCTACCTAGAATGGAAACAACATTCAGTGCTCTTAGCATTAGACCTACAAGAAGTACTAGTGTGAATGGAGATTATGCCAGTAGTAGCAGATTTGAGGAAGATAAGAAGATTGAAGAAGGTATTGCATTACTTATAAAAAGAGAACCAGATGGTAAGAAAATCTTTAAATGTTGGACTTGTCAAGAATATGGTCATTTTGCATCTAAATGTCCTAAAAGAGTTAAGAAGTATAGAAGCAACTTTAAACCTAGGAGATCTAAAGAATGTTATTATGCAAATGATGAAGATTTTGAAGCAAGAATTGAAAAATATTTAAATGACAGTGATAATGATAACTTTGAGGAAATAGGATTTGTAGCAATTAAAGAAGAAAGTTTTGAATCTGATAAAAGGGAAGAAAAAGCATTAGTTTCACAAGTTGAAAAGAAATCTAATTGGATTATAGACAGTGGTTGTTCACATCATATGACTAGAGATAAAAGAAAGTTTGTTTAAGTTAGATAATTATGATGGAGGAATTGTTAGGGTTGGTAACAATGCACCTTGTTTGATTAAGGGTATAGGATCTATTACTCTTGATGGAAAGACTAACATTGATGATGTTTACTTTGTTGATAGACTAAGACATAATCTACTAAGCATTGAACAATTGGCTGATAAAGGTTATCAAGTTTGGTTTTCTGAGAAAACTTGTGTGATAAAAGATAAAGATGGAAATCTGATTGGAAAAGGATCCAGAACTAGAGGTAATGTATTTCAGTTGAATCCTACTGAGATGACATGTTTGATAACTAGGATTGATGATAGTTGGTTATGGCATAAAAGGTTTTGTCATATAAACTTTGATAATATTGTCAAGGTGAGCACTACACTTGCGGTAAGAGATTTACCTAGAATTATGAAACCTACTAACATGATTTGCAAACAATGTATGATGGCAAAGCAGAAAAGGAGTTCATTTCCCAACAAGAAGTTCACATCGGCAGAGAAGTTGGAGATTGTTCATATAGACTTGAGTGGTCCTACTAGGACTAGAGGATTCTATGGTGAAAGGTATTTTATGATTCTTGTTGATGATTTTACAAGAATGATGTGGACTACATTTTTGAAAGAAAAATCTGAAGCATTTGATAAATTTAAGATCATGAAAAGCAAAATTGAGAATGAATCTGGAATGAAGATTAAGTGTCTAAGATCTGATAGAGGTGGTGAATTTACATCTAGAGAGTTTAACACTTTTTGTGAAATGAATGGTATTAAGAGACAACTTTCAGCCCCTAGAACACCAGAACAAAATGGTATTGCAGAATGAAGGAACAAGTCAATAACTGAAGCAGCAAGAGCTATGTTGTTTGAAAATGATTTGGCTAAAACTTTTTGGAGAGAAGCAGTGAACACAACAGTATACACTATGAACAGAGTACAAATCAAAGCAGATACAAACAAGACACCTTATGAATTATAGTTTGGACATACACCCTCAGTTAAGTATTTTAGAATTTTTGGAAGTAAATGTTATATAAAGAGAGATGATGATATAGGAAAGTTTGATCCTAGAAGTGATGAAGGAATATTTCTAGGATATTCTTTAAAAAGAAAAGCATATAGATGTTATAATAAAAGAACTAAGACTATTGTTGAAAGTGCAAATGTAAAAGTTGATGAGAAGTTTAAAATTTAGGAAAGAATGCTTGATTATGAATCTAATGGAGAAGCACAACCTCAGCCTAACATTGAAAATGCAGAATATTTTTTGAAACTAACAGTGATTTGCTGAATGAAAGTCATACTGAAGAAGATAAAGAAGAAAATAGAGAACAAAATAGAGAAGAAAATAGAGAAGAAAATAGAGAAGAAAGCAGAGAAGAATCTACAGTCGGAATAAGATCAGTAACTATGACACCAAATAGGTATACTTCAAGACATCACCCTGTTGAGCAAGTTATTGGAAGTTTAGATAGAGGAGTTTTGACTTGAAATAAGGTACATTTATGTTTGATTTATCAAATTGAACCTAAGACTACTAATGAAGCTTGTGAAGATGAATATTGGATCAATGCTATGAAAGAAGAACTAGAGTAGATTGAAAAAAATGAGACATGGGAATTGGTCCCTAGACCTAAAGACAAGAATGTGATTGGAACAAAGTGGGTATTCAGAAACAAGATGAATGAACAAGGAGAAGTGATAAGAAACAAAGCAAGATTGGTATGTAAAGGATATTCACAACAAGAAGGAATTGACTATGAAGAAACTTTTGCCCCTGTGGCCAGACTTGAAGCAGTGAGAATGTTTCTAGCATATTCAACTTACAAGAAATTTAGAGTGTATCAGATGGATGTGAAGTCAACATTTTTGAATGGTGAATTGGAAGAAGAAGTCTACATTGAGCAGCCTGAAGGTTTTCCTTTGACACAAGAAGGAGATATGGTATGTAAGTTAAAGAAAGCTTTATATGGATTAAAACAAGCACCTACAACCTAGTATGCAAGATTGGATAAGTATTTATTGAAATTAGGATTTATAAAAGGAACAACAGATAGTAACTTATACACAAAAGAAATTGAGAATGGTTTGTTGGTTATAGTTATATTTGTTGATGATATTATCTTTGGAGGAGAAGATGAAGCTAGTGACAAATTTGCAGATGAAATGAAGACTAAATTTGAGATGAGCATGATTGGAGAAATGAAATATTTTTTTGGGATTATAGATAACACAAAGCAAGGAAGGTATATTTGTAAGTCAGACTAAGTATTTGAATGAATTATTGAAAAGATTTGGAATGGAAGATTCTAAACCTGTTGGAACACCTATGGTAACCAGACATAAGTTATCTAGCAAAGATGAGACACCAGCAGTTGAGCAGAAAAAGTATAGATCTATGATTGGAGGATTGTAGTACTTGACACATACAAGACCTGATATAGCACATTCAGTGGGGATTGTAGCAAGATTTCAAGCAGAACCTAGAGAATCACATTATGCAGTAGTAAAGAGGATAGTGAGATATCTGAAAGGAACAATGGATTATGGATTATGGTATGAGAATTCTGATGATTTTACCTTATGTGCCTATACTGATGCAGATTGGGGAGGCAACATTGATGACAAGAAAAGCACCAGTGGTGGAGCCTTTTTTCTTGGAGGTAAATTGGTCTCTTGGCTAAGTAAGAAGTAGAATTGTACTTCACAAAGCATAGCAAAAGTAGAATATGTTGTAGCAGCAAATAATTGTAATCAGATTATTTGGATGAAGCAGATGTTGAAAGATATTGGAATAAAGTTTGATGAACTTGTTGTTATACATTGTGATAACACCAGTATAGTGAGTATGTCAAAAAGTCATGTTTTACATTCTAAGACTAAACATATTGAGATCAAGTATCATGTTGTAAGAGAGAAAGTTGTAGAAAAAGAAGTAAGATTGGAGTACATAAGTACAAAGGAGCAGATAGCAGATATATTTACAAAGCCTTTACCTAAGGGTACATTTGTGTATCTAAGAGGTATGCTTGGGGTTATACCCCAACTTATTTTTGAGAATTGATGCAGATGATTGCATCCGTCCAGTGGTATATGAGCCCTATCTTTCTTCTGGATTAGATGTTGGAACTTCCTCTATGGGGGATTTTATGAGCTGAGTCATGAGGACTCTTGTTATTGTATTCTTCTGAAAAGTGTCTTTTGACATTAAGTTGTTGTTGACGTAGTGATCAATTTTCTATCACTGATGTCAATGGGGGAGAGATATACATGAAAAACATTATGGATTGTATGAGGGAGCTAAATATGAAAATGAAGCAAGATTTGATTTGATAGTTTGCAGTGATGTTGCAGTATTGGATTTTTGGAACATTGGATGTTTTTCATCTATGTTGCCATCAATGCCAATGGGGGAGATTTTTAGGAATGAATGCAAAGTGTTTTGGCAGTCATTCTGTAGTAGTTGTTGTTGCATTCATGACTTGGATTGTCATTGATGTCAACACAGTGATATTCTGGATATTAGCAGGAAAGTAGGTACAGTTTTGTTTTGTGAACATGTTGTATTGTAGATTGGAGTTTGTGTAGTTTATGGTATTTTATTTGGTGTGTTATTAACCTATGGTTAATAGTGAAAAAATAAATTCATTCATTTGTAAGAGTTATGAGCATTTTGGTGAAAGCAGTGTTTAGACAGTGTTTCTGTGTAGCGATGTTCAGAAATTGGAGGATATCTCTTAGCTGGGATGGAATCTGATTTTGCATAGTTAAAGGGATGTTGGAGACTCATTAATGATGACATGGTTCATAGCACAAACTTTGAGGATATGTTTGGAGAAAGTTACAGTAACTGGAAGCCAACAATTTTATGTGAATTCTGTGTGTAGCGTGTAGAATTTATTATTTTGTAATTGAGGACCGACTCATTTGTAATTATTTGAGTTTGGTATATAGGAAGGAATTTTTTCCTTATTGTAATGTGTACTATGAAGAGTGAGATGTGAATATATGCATGAAGTGAAGAAAAGAGCTAATTCAGTGATGAAGGAAGACTTGTGAGTACAGAGATCTGGAATTGTGATCTTGTGTAGCAGAGAATGTAGTTTTGGCATAGTGTGAAGGAGGTAATATATTTCATATTATTCTATTGAATAATTCTAAGATCTTTTGGACAGTGGGTTCAGAGATCTTGCCTTGAAGCTGTTTGGGCAGTGGGTCCTTCTGTCTTCCATAAACTCTTAATCGGGTTAGAATCTTTTAACAGGGATTCAAAATCTCCTAATAGGGATTTATATGTACTGAATGTATTTCATAAGACTCCTAATAGGGTCCATCCTCTAACAAGGAACTTTCATATTAGTGCATCATTTTGTGGGCATCATTCCCACTGGGGTTTACTCTTTTCAAGAGGTTCCCTATTTAACATATCTTGTGTTATTGTGCAATTATGTATGATTATCTTTCTATGGTTGATCAGTACATTGATTATATTGTTTAAAGTTGTTGAATGGATAAATTATCTGATAACTAATTCACGCCCCCCCTCTTAGTTATCTTGGGGATCTTTACTTTCTAACAGGAGTATCATAGGTTAAATGGGAAGGAGATCATTTCTTTCCCTTTGATGTACTAGGAGCCTTGGAGAACCCTTAGAGTTGAGCATATCCTTTGAGGTGTTCCCAAGTTGAACCTTGCATTGAAGAGAAAGAGATAAGGGAGTAAGGATAGAGGATCTAAAGATTTGATAGCATCAAGGAAGAAAGAAAAAGAAATGGAACCTAAGAATCAGTTGGAAAGGGATTTGGAAATGAGAATAGTTAGAGAATGAAAGGAGAGTGAAGAGGGAACTTGAGGCCACTAGAGAGAGGGAAGAAAGACAAACAAGGAGAGAAAGGTTGCAATTGATTGAAAGGATTGAAGCCTTGGAGAAGGAGAATAGAGAGCCAAGGAGAGAAGAGAATCATGAGGAGAATAATGAAGGAGAAGAAGGAAACATTGAGGGACAATCAAATAGGGGTCATGGACAAGCAATTGATCCTAAGGAGACTAAGTTTATTAGATTGATCAAGCCAGTTCAAGGTAAAAGACACAATGGGATTTCTAATTTTCCTTTGTATTAGGGAGGAATGGAGAGTGAATAATTCTTGGGTTGGTTAGAATCCCTTGAATTTTTTTTTTACTAGAGGACATGGATGAGGATAAGAAGGTTAACTTTGAAAAATCAAGGATGAGGGGTTCAAATTTGACATGGTGGTAAGTGTACAATTAGAAAGGATGGCTAGAGGTTTGGGAAGAATAACCAATTGTGAAAGGACAAAAGGCATGGCTAAGAGTCAATTATTACCTATGGAATTTGTGATTCAAACCAAGAGGATGAGAGAAAACTTAAAGCAAATAGAATTGGATGTGATGGCATATATTGAGTAGTTTCGCAAGATGAGCATCTAAGGAGGTTATGAGAATGAGGATGAGAAGATAGAAAGGTATATTAATGAACTAAGATTGAATGTTCAAGATGAGATTGGGCTAAGCTTACCATAATCCATGGGAGAATGCTTTCAGCTTGATGTGAGGAGTGACGAAAAGATCAAAAGGAAGTAGAAAGACAAGGTAACAATAGGGGAGGATCTTCTATGAGAGGAAGAGGGGGTTAGGATCAATCTTGATTATCAGGGAAGTATGGATAAAGACAAGGACAAGACATCTACTTCTGAGACAAGGGGAGACTAGTCATAGAGGTGGACGATTTAGAGGAGGAAGAGGAAGTGGAGTATTTACAAAGAGATGTTTACATTGCAATGAAGCAGGTCACCAATCAGTCTGGTGTCCTAAATGAACTTATTTAAGGAAGAAGGATGAGAGAGTGTACTTGTCTCATGAAGATGAGGGGGAAGAAGCACCAAACACACTATTGGCAGACCCTAAGGTAGGAGAATTTCTACTTACGAGGAAGGGAGAGGCATTTCCACAAATAAGCATTTTTAGATCAAGGTGTTTGGTTAAAGGAAATGTATGTACTCTCATTATTATTCAGGGGCACATAATAACATGGTTTCAGTTGATATGGTTAAAAATTTGGGATTGACATTAGTAGATTATCCTAACCCTTACAAGGCCACTTGGGTTAATCAAGTGATAAATGTAGAGGTTAGTCAGAGAGCTTGTGTTAATTTTTCAATAGGACCATATACTAACTAGGTAATGTGTGATGTCATACCAATGACTTGTGGACATATGATTTTGGGTAGAGCTTGGTAGTAGGCTAGGAGGACTTTTCATGATGGCTACTCTAATACTTATATTGTTCATAAAGATGGAGAGAGGTACACAATGAAACATTTGACTTGCAAGGAGACTTATAATATCCTCATGAACTTTGGGGAAAATATTTTATAGGGTAAAGATCAATCTGATACTGGTTGGGGGTATAAGGAAGAGAAACACAAAATTCTATTCATGACTAAGTATTAGGACAGTCCTAGAAATCATAATAATTTTGAGTTTGAATGCATCAAGGTGGGAGACATTGATTTCCCTATCCAAAGGGGTAATAATAGGGATGTTTATAAGACAATGAAGGATCAGAAATGGAAAGGTGATGGCAGGAATGATAGGATACAAGGAGTATAATGGACAAGGCAACAAGGTCCTAGTGTTGGAAACTAAATTGAAACAATTGTTACATTATCATTGATGTCAAACCTTAATTGGTAAGACTGTTGCTACTTAGGAAAGTACTATATCTTTTTGAGTGTTTCTAAGGGGCTAAGCAAGGTTGGTAGCAATAGCACCCAGGGAAAGGTTGAGTTATCTTGATACTACAAAGTGTACTTGACTATGTTGCACTATGATGAGATAATGTATTGTTTATCTTAGTAAGACTGAAGACTAAACTAGTAGGCTTAACCGAGCAAAGAATGGAAAAATCATGTTTAAGCCAAGTGATGTTAGTGTTGACCGAGTTAGTATATGCCGAACAAAATTATAGTGTCGACCGAGCATCAGTAAATTGTCGAGGAAGATAGTGTAAGCCAAGGAAACAATTTTAGTAACGACTGAGCATTCTACATGAAGACTGAGTGAACAATCACAATATTGACCAAGCATCAGCAATTTTATATTTGAAGAGAATTTAATTTTGGAGCCAACATTGTTGAATTCTTGGATTATGTAAAATGTGTTGACTTTATTTATTGATTGTTTGGAAGCATTAAATGCATTGTAAAACATTTTATTGTAAATTTTTAAGAGATTTGAGATGATTCTAGAAAAGGAGCCGAACAACATGAAGTGGGTAGATTCAATGAATCTGACCTAACCCTAAGATCTACGAAGGAGATTGAGCGGAAAAAGAAGAGTTAACCTAATTGAAGAAAATATAAGGGAACCTGAGCATTTTGATATGTATGCACATGGAGAACAGAGAATGCTGGAAGAGGAAAGTTTTATTGATTGAATAAGAAGAAAAGGCTAAAGGAGAATGGTGGTGATTTCTTGAAGAAAAGTTCCAAGCAGATTAGAGATGGAAATGGAAAAGTTTCAAAGTCAGTAAACCAACATTAGTGTATGGAATCGGATTTGATATTTGCAAAGTGAGTTGTATATTTTTTAGATAATACTGCTGCTACTTTCTAACCATTGTAATAGTCAAAATCCTTTTAATAGAGGTTGACCTAACAGTCATATGTTAAATCCTTTGAACAAGGTTGCATTCTAATGGAGTGTATGTAAGTCATATGACTAGGATCACTTTTAACAGGGTGATTGAAATCCTTTAATCGGGTCACATTTGACAGTGTGTATTGTAACCTTTGACAGGGTTGGCTTTTTACCCAGCTCACTTTAGAAGAGTGAAAATAATAGTAGCATGTTACAAAGTGGTTTTTCCCAAATTGGATTTCCACTATAAATCCTAGTGTTTATACTTGTGTGAATGTTTAGATTTGAACATTACTATGTTTTGCAAGTTAAGTTATAGCTAGGTAGTGGACTGCATTGTTAGATGTTTCTATTATTGAATCAGTGATGATCGAGTTTGTTTTAGTTTCGGATCTGATTTAAGGATAAGTTTTTTTGAGATTGTTTTATACATCAGGACCTAAGAACAACTGATTCACATCCCCCTCTCTATTGTTCTAAATCATATTAACAATTGGTATCAGAGCTAAGTTTCTTATTATTAGTGTTGACAGAAATCAAGTTTAAAGGGGCTTGAAGCAAATGATTAGGATGTATAAGAAGGAGGTATCGAAGCTGAACAAAGAAAACTTCCCTATATGGAAAAGCTTGATGAAGCTGCATCTAGCCGGTATTGGTGACTCTACAAAGTACTACATTGAAAATAGTTATGTCTCACCTATCACACCTTTGACTACTGAAGAAATGAGAGCTAAGCAAGAACATAATCAGGGAATGCTATAAATTGCATCTACCCTAAGCTATCTAGAATTTGAGGACATTAAGGACTGCACAACTGCAAAGGATATGTGGGACACTCTTTCAAGGATCTATGGTGGTGACTTGAATGTGCTGAAAGTAAAGGCCAAGAGTCTTAGAGGTAAGTTTGATGAAATGAGAATGCAAGAAGGTGAAAACATTGCACAATATTGTGGTAGAATAAAAGAAGTTGTGAATGCTATTAGAGGAGAAAATGGGGCTATTGATGATGAAACTATAATTGGGAAAGTACTAAGAACCCTACATCCTATATATGCTATTAAGATCTCAGCTATTCAGGAATCTAGATGTAACTCTGCTAATGTGCTTACTTTGGAAACTTTGGTTGGTAAGATAACTACTTTTGAACTCTCTAACTATGATAATTTCACTATTGGAAGCATTGGAAATGTTGAATCTGTTTTTAAGTCACAGCTAGTTCTAAATAAGCCAAAGAAAGAAAAAGAAAGATGCATCAGTGAAAGTGAAAGTGAAAGTGACAGTGACACTTTTGATGAAGACCTAGAAGATCTAGAAGCTCTTATGGCTAGAAGACTAAGAAGGGGAAAATGAAAGTATAAAGGTAAGCTCCCTATTATATGTTTTGCATGTAATAAAGCTGGTCATATAGCTGCTAGATGTCCTGAAAGGAAGAATAAAGATGATGAATGGAAAAGCAAACACAAAGATAGAAAAGATGACAGAAGCTATCGATGGAACAAAGACTACAAGGGAAAAGGTAAGAAATCTTGTTATATTACTGAAAAAGAGACTGACACTGATAGTGATGATTTTGAAATTGAGGTAGTTTATGTGGCAATGAAAGATGAATCTGATGAGGATGAGAAAACTGCATTAATATCCTATGTGAACAAGAATGATAAATAGATTATTGATAGTGGCTGTTCAGATCATATGACTACTAACAAAAATAAGTTTGAGACCTTACATTATTATAGAGGTAAAAGTGTAAAATCTGGTAATGATGCACCATGTCTTGTTAGAGGAAAATGTTTGATTAAACTGACTGATAAGATATCTTGTGAAAATGCATATTGGGTTGAAGGTCTTAATTACAATTTTTTAAGTGTTGCTCAGCTTAACAAAACTAGTTACTGAGAGGAATTTCATCACAAAAAAGATAAAATATTTAATGCTACTGGAGAACTGATTAGAAGTGGAGATCAGACTAGAGGTAATTTGTTCTATCTTGACCTATCTGAAGAAACATGTTTAATTGCACAACTTGATGATATTTGGTTATGGCATAAAAGGTTGTGTCATGTTAACTTTGACAATCTGGTAGAGATAAGTAAGAAGAAAATGGTAAGAGGTCTACCTAGATTGAAGAAACTTGAGAATGTGATGTGCAAGGAATGCCAGTTAGGAAAAATGACAAAGTCAAGTTTCAAGAGAAAATCCTTTACTTCTGAAAACATTTTAGATTTGGTTCATACTAACCTTTGTGGACCCATGGTTGTACAAAGTTACTATGGTGCTAGATACTTTATCTTATTTGTTGATGATCATACTAGGATGATGCATGTGATGTTTCTAAAAGAAAAATCTGGAGCTTTTCAATATTTTAAGTGGTATTTGGCTAAGGTTGAAAAAGAGACAAGTAGGAACTTGAAATGTCTTAGATCTGACCGAGGTAGAGAATTTACATCAAATAAATTTAATCTATTTTGCAATGATAGAGGAATTAAAAGATAGATGTCTGCACCTAGAACACCTCCACAGAATGGTATAGTAGAAAGGAGAAATAGATCTATCTTGGATTGTGCAAGGACATTGATGATTGAAAAGAATGTGGCACAAAAATATTGGAAAGAAGCTATAAGCACTGCTATCTACACTCTTAACCAGGTACAGATCAAGAAAGGTACAAATCTGACACCTTATGAATTATGGCATGGACATGCACTGAGTGCTAAATACTTTAGAATCTTTGGAAGTAAGTGCTATATATTAAAAGACACTAGGAATGGAAAGTTTGATGCTAAGAGTGATGAAGACATATTCCTAGGGTACTCCACAAAAAGTAAAGCTTATAAGTGTTTGAACTCTAACACTAACAAAATTGTGGAAAGTGTGAATGTCAAAATTGATGAGTATGCAGAAAGAAATGAAGCTAACAGTAAAAGAGAACCAGAAGATTATACATCTTTTGTGTACATTGAAGAAGAAGAAGAGGCAAGTAACAAACTTGCACCTGATGTCGAGTCTTAGGTAATCAATGCCAAGCGACAGACAGAAGCTGTCGAGCATCAAGAAAATAGTGCCGAGAGAGAATAAGAACATACCAAGCTACAAGAAAATGTTGTTGAGTATCAAGAAGAGGTTGCCAAGCATTCCAAAGTTGAATCTAACAATCTTGTTGAGTAACATGATGAAATAGAGGAGAGAACAATTGAACTTGTTTTGGAAAAATATGTAAGAAGACATCATAAGCTTGAACAGATAATTGGAGACAAAGATATTGGAATCCAAACTAGAAGTAGGACTAAGGATCCAACATGTCTACTATGTGAATTTGAACCGAAGACAACTAGAGAAGCATTGGAGAATGAAGACTGGGTACAAGAAATGAATGGAGAAATTGACCAGATTGAGAAGAATGATACTTGGACTCTGGTGCCAAGACCTGAAAACAAGAATGTTATAGCAACAAAGTGGGTGTTTTGGAATAAGATGAATGAAAATGGAAAAATCACTAGGAATAAAGCTAGGCTGGTATGCAAAAGCTACGCACAAGAAGGAATAGATTATGGGGAGACATTTTCCCCTATAGCTAGATTGGAAGGAGTAAGAACTCTGCTTGCATATGCTACTTATAAAGATTTCAAGGTATATCAAATGGATGTCAAGTTTGCATTTTTGAATGGTATACTAGAAGAAGAAGTTTACATAGAACAACCAGAAGGTTTTATTGATCCAAATAGAAGACACATGGTGTGCAAACTGAACAAAGCATTATATGGATTGAAGCAAGCTCCCAAAGCATGGTATGAGAGGTTGCACAACTACTTGATATAGATTGGATTTTCAAGAACAAATGACACAAGCAATCTGTACATGAAAGATGAAGAAGGTAAAGGTATTTTGTTGGAAAAAAAAATTTTTGATGACATTATTTTTGGTGGACAAGATGCATTATGTAAAAGTTTCTCAAATGAAAAGAAAACTAAATTTGAAATGAGTATGTTTGGTGAGATCAAATTCTTTGTTTGTTTACAAGTATATCAAAGGAAGAATGGAATTTTCATTACACAGTCTAAGTATGTTAATGAAATATTGAAAACTTTTGGGATGGAAGATGCTAAACTAGTGGGAACTCCCATGGTTACTAGACAAAAGTTATCTAAGAATGATGATGCTACAAAAGTAAATCGGACTCTGTACAGGTCCATGATTGGAAAATTGTAGTATGTTGTACATAGTAGACCAGATATTGCTTTAGCTATTGGGATTGTGGCAAGATTCTCTGCCAATCCTAAGGAAACACATATGATGGATGTGAAAAGAATTATGAGATACTTGAAAGGAACTGCTGACTATGGTTTATATTATAAGAAGGATGACAAATTTGAACTCCAAGTTTATACAGATGTTGATTGTGCAGGAAATGTAGATGAAAAAAAGAGTACAAGTGGTGGAGCTTTATTTCTTGGATAGAGATTAGTCTCCTGGACAAGCAAGAAACAAAATTGCATTTCCCAATCTACTATCGAGGCCGAGTATGTTGCTGTTTCAGTAAACTGTTCAAACTTGGTATGGATAAAACAATTGTTGATAGGCATGAAAGAAGAAATCATTGAACCTATTGTTATTTTCTGTGACAACACAAGTTCTATCAATATTTCTAAGAATCCAGTGATGCACACAAAGACCAAAGACATTGCAATCAAGTATCACTACTTGAGAGAATTAGTACAAGACAAAGAAGTCCGAATGGAATATGTGAATACAAAAGAACAATTAGCAGACATATTCACTAAAGCTTTACCCAGAGAAGCTCATGAGTATTTGAGAAGTCAATTAGGGGTTCTTCCCCTAACTGAGGCTACTTAGAAAAGCTAGGAGCACTGCATCAAATGTGCTACAGTAGAACATTTGACAAATTGATGCAGAAGATTGTCACACTGTAGGACTGGCCTAGAGTTGTGAAGAGAAGCAAAGACAAGGAATCAGTCATAAGCAAGATGATAGAGGGAGAAACACTGAGTTGCACAGATATTATCTACATCTGATGGATGTATGTTTTAGTTGCTGCTTTGGTATTTTTGTCAAAGAGGGTGAATGAACTGATATCATTAGATATGATAACACATGATGATGAAAAGTAAAGAAGGAAATGAACTAATGAACTAATAGGAGAATAACTGATGGAATTAAAGATAAGGATGATGAACTAAAATGAAGAATCAAGATAGAGGGAGATCTGAATACTTTTGACGGTTATAGAAGTGAGGCTTACATGATTCTGAATCAGAATGAAGTTAAAGATATTATAAATAATTTTTGATGGACAAATAAGATTTTGGATTGGTTGGTAATCCATGTGTTATTCAGGTGATATCATATGGTGTTGCCATCAATGCCAAATAGGGAGATTGTTGGAAACTAAATTGAAACAATTGTTGTATTGTCATTGATGTCAAACCTTAAGTGGTAAGACTATTGCTACTTAGGAAAGTACTATATCTTTTTGAATGTTGCTGAGGGGATAAGCAAGGTTGGTAACAACAACACCTAGGGAAAGGTTGAGTTATCTTGATACTTCAAAGTGTACTTGACTATGTTGCACTATGATGAGATAATGTATTATTGATCTTAGTAAGACTAAAGACTAAACTGGTAGGCTTAACCGAGAAAAGAATGGAAAAATCATGTTTCATCTGAGTGATGTTAGTGTCAACCGAGTTAGTATATGCTGAGAAAAATTATAGTGTCGACTAAGCATCGATAAATTGCCAAGGAAGACAGTGTAAGCCAAGGAAATAGTTTTAGTGATGACTGAGCATTCTACATGAAGACCAAGTGAACAATCATAGTATTGATTGAGCATCAGCAATTTTATATTTGAAGAGAATTTAATTTTGGAGCCGACATTGTTGAATTCTTGGATTATGTAAAATGTGTTGACTTTATTTATTGATTGTTTGGAAGCATTAAATGCATTGTAAAACATTTTATTGTAAATCTTTAAGAGATTTGAGATGATTCTAGAAAAGGAACCGAAGAACATGAAGCCAATAGATTCAATGAATCTGACCTAACCCTAAGATCTATGAAGGAGATTGAGCGACAAAAGAAGAGTTAACCTAATTGAGTAAAATATAAGGGAACCTAAGCATTTTGATATGTATGCACATCAAAAATAGAGAATGTTGGAAGAGGAAAGTTTTATTGACTAAATAAGAAGAAAAGGCTAAAGGATAATGGTGGTGATTGCTTGAAGAAAAGTTTCGAGCAGATCAGAGATGGAAATGGAAAAGTTTCAAAGTCAGTAAACTAGAATTAGTGTACGAAATCAGATTTGATATTTGCAAAGTGAGTTGTATATTTTTTAGATAATACTGCTGCTACTTTGTAACCATTGTAACAATCAAAATCCTTTTAACAGAGGTTGACCTAATAGTCATATGTTAAATCCTTTGAACAAGGTTGCATTCTAATGGAGTGTATGTAAGTCCTATGACTAGGCTCACTTTTAATAGGGTGATTGAAATCCTTTAACCGGGTCACATTTGATAGTGTGTATTGTAACCTTTGACAGGGTTGGCTTTTTACCTAGCTCACTTTGGAAGAGTAAAAATAATAGTAGCATGTTATGAAGTGGTTGTTCCCAAATTGGGTTTCCACTATAAATCCTGGTGTTTATACTTGTGTGAATGTTTAGATCTGAACATTACTATGTTTTTTAGGTTAAGTTAGAGCTAGGTAGTGGACTGCATTGTTAGATGTTTCTATTATTGAATCAGTGATGACCAAGTTTGTTTTGGTTTTGGATCTATTTTCAGGATAAGTTTTTTTGAGATTTTTTTATACATCAAGACCTGAGAACAACTGATTCACCCCCCCTCTCTGTTGTTCAAATTCATATTAACACCTAGAAGGGGATAGTCAAGGATCTATTTGCAATCTAACTTTTCATATGATAAATGTGCAGGTTGGAATATAAAGAATAAGGTAACTTTCTGGAAATGCATACCTTATTCAAAGATTCAAAGCAAGGAAGACATGTTTCATGGTCCTTGTTGGAGCTTTTCCTTACAGGACCAAACTTGAATCAATAGATGGACTTGATTCTCAGGGTAGGCACTCAAGTTTGACAAGAAAATAGTCCAATTGATGAGGATAAAGAACATCCTCCTTCTTCTTTGAGCTCCACATCACTCAGGTGGGTATTGCCTTATCTGCACACTCAAGACACCTTAATATAAACAACAGGCTTGCGGATAGATTATTGTGGAATAACCTTCAAACCCCTTCGGGTAACTTGTACCCCAATGAAGCCAATTTACATGCAATAGCCCTACTTGCATAGAATGAGTCTGAAGACTAGAAAGGACCTCCTAATACTACTACCAACATGAAAGGGAAAGATATTTGAATTGATGTTGGGTTGGAAGGGCTCCTGAGATACCCCAAGTCTCTCATAGACCAGTGCCTTATCCAATAGGTAGCAGAGTCAAATACCCTATTGCAATAGATAGCTATGAAACAAGAAGACAATATATTCCAATATGTTGATGCCTTACACCAAACATACACCATCAACTAGGTCATACTTCAACAATCCACTTGTGTACCCAAAATGTGCTATCACCTATTTAAAGGATATTAACTCTCCCCTTGGAAGAAACCTATAAACAAGTAATACATTAACCAGCATCCACTGGAAGACAAACATAAGATACCCTTGATACCCCAGTTCATACACACTTGAAAACCAATCCCAAACCTAGTTGCTTCTACGAAAACAACTCTATTGCAGACACAAAGGAAATGCAAATAGAAAGATGGAAACACCCTTGATGCTTCAATCAATAAGTTTGAAACTCAAATGGAGACAATCTGATAACAATAGAAATATATTGAATCTCATACATAAGACAAATCAATTACAATATTTATTGTATTCTCTGAACCAAAAAGGAAGAAAGAACACTCTATATGCAGAGAAGTAGAGAAAATCTATAGGAAAAGGACCCTTCATGGAACCCAAAAGGAAACCTTAGGAACCAAGATTTCAGAACCCTTACAAAGCCAAAAATGCAACCATATATACCCTTGGCTATCTTGGAATCCTACACAAGTTAGGATGCAACAAGCTACAAATAACCATGGTAAGGGCTAGGGTTTCCACCCACCAAAATAATTCAAAAGATCAGAATTTACTGTACTTTGGGGAAAACCAAGCAACCTAGTGAAGAATAGATCAAAAATTGATCTCCAATTATGATAATTCTCATAATAGTGTATAGAAGATCATAAATACACCATGAAAACCAATCTATTCAACCACCTACAACACACCTCAAGCCACTCTTTGTTCACTCCTTACATGGTATAGATCTTTGCAATCAATCATCACACCCTGGACCACACTACAACGGAAAACAAATCATCTCTTACCAGCTCTAGTTTCTTTTGCATTGAATTTTAGTCCTTTCTATCACTGAGAAAACCTTAGAAAATTTAAATTTGAATTTCAACAGTCAAATCAAAGCACCAGTAGCGAATCAGCGATCGTCATTCAAACTTGAATAAACATTATATCGTGACCATTTGATTGTCATGTTTTGCGGGCTTTATGACTTAACTCATCAGATAGCCCTAGGTCAAAACTTAGTGAACACGTGACAAGGCATTTCCTATTCATGAAATGAAAACCTTAACCCAAGCTTAACCCAGCAACCTGGTGACTAAAGGAAACATTCAACCTTGGTCCCATATTTAGCAAACTGGCGACAAAAGGTTAGTGCCTATTCGCTGAATGTTTCACCTTTCCACCAAATCATTTAGCTATTACATGAACACTTGTTCGCTGGATTGCCAGTCAATTTAGAATATCATCACTTTATTGTGCGAATGAGTGAGGCCTTTGAAAATTTGTCGGGTCACCAAACACTTTTATTCGGGCTGCTAAGACCTCAGACCCCACCTAGGCCCGCTTTGTGCCATTTGTCACTACATCATTCACTGTTGCTACTCGGTCACCACTAACACAGGACCCACCTACCTAAGCCTTTGAAAATGGATGGTGGGCATAAGATCTCATGCCTCTGACATAATCGATGAGAACTCACACCAACCATAGATTTTTTCCCAGTCATTGACCTTTCTGACAATGGCCCCACCTTGCAGTATTCCTCATCATCCTCTAGCTCAGCCAATCAGAAACTGACACCTTAGCGATGAATCATCATGTGGTCCCACTTCTTCATAAGCTTATAAATGAACAACTGTCATAAGTTCACATAGCCTCAAAAGATTCTATGCGAACATCAGACAACCATTAGATCAAGAATCTTTCCCTACCCTAACAACCCTTTGACACTAGATGAAATCAATGGCTATCACATAATATCAAGCCTCTGACAAAATTGATGAGAACTTATGCTATTCATCAATTCTCTGACAAGGTCAGGACCCACTCACATCCCAAATACTAGGACCCACTGACACCTGCCAAGTCACTACTACATGGGCCAATCATAGCTTTCCATTTGTACTTATGTGTCACTTTGGACCCACTACTTATTGATCATAACACCTGGATAATCAGATGGATGGTGCACAATTTGAAGGGCTCTTGAGATCCTATGTGCTTATACGCCAACCGTCCATCTGGAATCTACTTGAAAATGGATCCTACTAACACAATGTCCAACTCACTATTCCTGACCAATGAAGAACTACCATTTGTGCTTACATGGCAGTAGACCCACCGATATGAAAGGCTACATCACAAAGAGAATGAATGGTTGTCACAACTTCGCAAGCCTCTCACACATCGCTTGTGCTTTAATGATAGCCATTAGATGTAGATGTTGTCAGAGTCGGGCCTAGGAAACACATAAGCCAAAACATTAGAAAATATTAGCGCATGGACTTAGGGAAAAAATAAAGGCCGCCAAGGTAGAAACTTAGGAAAAATTAAAAGGGACCCTGCCAGACATGAAAACCTAACCATCGAACAACATAAAGGACTTTAATTAGCACATGCAGATTAGGATTCTAAGTCGCCTAAAAAAGTAACATGAAAATAGAATGAGGCCAGGACATTTTAGGTTTTTTCTCATGTAATGGCTAGTAAATATGAATTTTGAACTAGGGTTTCAGCTAGAGACCTAAAAAAAACTGCAGAGACTGGTAGAAAAATGCTAGAGCCATGAAATTTTTTCTAGGTGCTAACAGTGGCTCTAGTTGGGCATGATGGGCAACTTGTGTCCATGCAAGAATTCAGATCTCTGGGAAAGGCATACCACCTACTGGAAGAAGGGCATAGAGACCTCAAAAAATAGAGGAAACACACTAGGGAAAATAGGAAGGGAAACTATATACAAAGTGTACACATTAGTTACAAAAAGCCTAAAACCTCAAAACTTGAACCAATCTTTTCCTTTGTCAAAAATATGGTTTTCATTTCTTTCTTCTTGAGGTAAACTAGATACTTTATTCCCATTTGTTTCACCAGGCATATCAATACTTTCAATCAGCCCTTTAGGCAAAACAAAATATTTATCTTCACCTTCATAGTGCATATAAAAACTTAAAACACTTTCACCATCTTTCTCACTATGAAAGTAAAACTCAGCATGCCAATGAATACTATCATCAAATTGAAACTATTCTCTCTCTACTAATTCATGTATGCCATCAATCTGAAATGCAAAAGTCACATACTTTATCTGATAAAAATCCTCATTCATACCTTGACTTTTCATATCCTTAGGTGCGGTTGGTTGGAGTTCAAATGAGTAATCACATTTGTACCTACACATGTCATCATTATCAAATTCTGCAACATTTGAGACCTCCATGTGTTCTTCAAACAATGGTTTGATAATTCCGTGCCATACAACTTGTTGCACATTATGACAAAAAATGGGCTGATCATCATCATAGCCCTCATCATATAAAGTATTAGAAAACACTTTAAACTCACTACCCATTTCATCTCCATGGAGATTCTCAGCACACAAAGAAAAATCAGAACTATATGAAGATTCACAGTCAATATCACATACCAAGCATATAGTGTCCATAATTGCATCTTCTTCATTATCCTATTTAAGAAAACCATCATAGCAAAACCATGGTTCACTCCTAAACCCTCTATTGTATGCTGCAACCTCATCATCCAATGTAGGACCATTAGATAATCTTTTACTCAAATCTTCATGTTCATCCTCACTGATATCACATTGAATTACCATTTCTTTATCTTCAAACTTTGAGGACAAATCATTCTCAACATCTTCATACTCAAGCTGACTTGTACAATATACAAATTGAGATGCACTTTCATTTTCAGATTCAGAAAGTGAAAACATACCTTCACTAATAAAAGAGTTTTCACTTCCATCATTACTTTCCTCCTCCCATGTTGCATCTGACTCATATGAAGACACCTCAACATCACTACCTTCATCACTCTCACCTGAGTAAACACTTTCAGCACTATGTTCCTCAGACCATGATTGATATATCTATGAATCATATTACTCATCTTGTACAACAAATTCAAACTCATCATTAGAGACACAACTTTTAGCCTCTTAATTTGTATGATATTGAGACATAGAAGCAGCAACCTCATGCCCATTAACATAAGCAAAATCATGCTTATAATCAAAATTACAAGAATTGACAGAAGTGGAAAATTTACAAATCAAAACACCATTACACTACTCAATTCTACCAAGGTCTGGAATATATCTTACTACTGCAGCATTCTAAACACATGTCTCATCAGTAGAAAAAGATTCAACAACATTTATACACATATCTTGATTTGACATTTCAACTTGATTACAAACTACAACAGGAGTGTTGATACACCGATTTGGAATTGTGGTATCAACACTACATTCTTCTCTTCTTTCATATTCATTATACCAGCATATACTCATGGCAAAATGATCTCTGGTCAATCCATATTTCAAATTGTTCTCAATGTCCATCGTAGTTATAAATGTTTGATATAATGACCTAGGTTCTTTATCCCTCAGCAAGTAGTTCATTTTCTTACCAAATGCATCAAAGTAGACATTCATACATACTTGATCATTGGGTCTATAATTCTCAGGGATATCATTCAATACTTTAGCAAATCTGATATTGAAATGAGGAACAAGTTCATCATTCTCAATATGAATCTTTAAAAACTTATCATAGGAATCAGATATGCTTACCCTTTCTCCAAATTGCTCCATGAAGGCTGAATGCATCTCACTCCAAGATGAAATTGAACATGTTGGCAGAAAAGAGAACCAATCTCTAGCATCACCTTCTAAAGTTTGAATAAATAATTTCATCCATAGGTCTTCATGGCAAACATCAAAATCACACATTACATCAACAAAGCATTGAACATGTTTCCTTGTTGACTAATATTAGTCCCTATTGTACTTTGGTAAATATCTCCTAATTCCATCAGAGATCTTATTAGGGAAACCAGGTATGCCATCATAAAAAAATGGCACATATCCTCTGACAAAAGAAACCTTGTGAACATCCATCACTAACTACAGCTTTTGCACATCCACTTGAAAATCTTCAAGACTAATGATAGGAAATCTATACTTGAAACTAATCTTCTTTTGTCACTGAACCCCTCCTACATACTCCACACTTATTCCTTTTCTTAGTGCTTGATCACTTAATAAGGAAACATTTCTAAACATGAAAGCATGATACCTGGAAGTTCTACAACCAAAAAATTTTGTTGACTAGAAGGCAGGGCAAATCTAGAGCTCACCATGCAGCTCCATCATATTCTTTGTTGTGTAGAGTTGCCACCTCCTTGAAGAGGAAAATATTGTTTTTCTTTGTACCTCTTCCAATCAACCAAAACTACAGCAGGATATCACACTGTCTATCAGGAACTACACTGATCAAACAAAGACTTCAGAGCCGCCACTCAATATTTATTGAGAAGATGTTACAAATGTAAATTTTTTTATTTGACTCTTTGATCATATAACCAGACTCTAGGATAGTTTAGCAGAGCAAGGAATTAGACATCTTAAACTTGTTGTCATTTATCATTTCCCCAGCAGAGTTGCCAATTTATTGGGGACTCGGATGGGTAAATCAATCTGGTTCTTAAAATTTTGACTTTACAGTGTAACCACAACCAGAGATTCTAACAAATATGATTCTTCAATGTTGTTCCCCCCAGTAGAGTCAACATTTTGTTGGAGCTTTTCCTTACAAGATGAAACTTGAATCAATAGATGGGCTTGATTCTCAGGGTAGGCACTCAAGTTTGACAAGAAAATAGTCCAATTGATGAGGATAAAGAACATCCTCCTTCTTCTTTAAGCTCCACATCACTCAGGTTGGTATTGCCTTATCTACACACTCAAGACACCTTAATATAAACAATAGGCCTGCAGATAGATTGTTATGGAATAACCTTCAAACCCCTTCAGGTAACTTGTACCCCAATGAAGCCAATTCACATGCAATAGCCCTACTTGCATAGAATGAGTTTGAAGACTAGAAAGGACCTCCTACTACTACTACCAACATGAAAGGGAAATATATTTGATTTGATGTTGGGTTGGAAGGGCTCCTGAGATACCCCAAAAATCTCATAGACCAGTGCCTTATCCAATAGGCAGTAGAGTCAAATACCCTTTTGCAATAGATAGCTATGAAACAAGAAGACAATATATTCTAATATGTTGATGCCTTACACCAAATATACACCATCAACCAGGTCATACTTCAAAAATCTACTTGTGTACCCAAAATGTGCTATCACCTATTTAAAGGATATTAACTCTCCCCTTGGAAGAAACCTATAAACAAGTAATACATTAACCAACATCCACTGGAAGACAAACATAAGATACCTTGATACCCCAATTCATACACACTTGAAAACCAATACCAAACCTAGTTGCTTCTGCAAAAACAACTCTATTGCAGACACAAAGGAAATGCAAATAGAAAGATGGAAACACCCTTGATGCTTCAATCAATAAGTCTGAAACTCAAATGGAGACAATCTGATAACAGTAGAAATGTATTGAATCTCATACATAAGAAAAATCAATTACAATATGTATTGTATTCTCTGAACCAAAAAGGAAGAAAGAACACTCTATATGCAAAGAAGTAGAGAAAATCTACAGGAAAAGGACCCTTCATGGAACTGAAAAGGAACCCTCAGGAACCAGGATTTTAGAACCCTTACAGAGTCAAAAATGCAACCATATATACCCCTAGTTATCTTGGAATCCTACACAAGTTAGGATGCAACAAGCTACATATAACCATGGTAAGGGCTAGGGTTTCCACCCACCAAAACAATTCAAAAGATCAAAATTTACTACACTTTTGGGAAAACCAAGCAACTTGGTGAAGAATAGATCAAAAATTAATCTCCAATTATGATAATTCTCATAACAGTGTACAAAAGATCATAAATCCACCATGAAAACCAGTCTATTCAACCACCTGCAACACACCTCGAGCCACTCTTTATTCACTCCTTACATGGTACAGATCTCTGTAATCGATCATCACACCCTGGACCACACTGCAATGACAAACAAATTGTCTCTTATCAGCTCCATTCACATCTGCATTGAATTTCAGGCCTTTCTGTCACTGAGAAACCCTCAGGAAATTTGAATTTGAATTTCAACGGTCAAATCAAAGTGCCAGCAACAAATCAGCGATTGTCATTCAAACTTCAATCAACATTATATCATGACCATTCGATCATCATGTTTCATGAGCTTTATGACTTAACTCATCAGATAGCCCTAGGTCAACACTTAGTGAACACGTGACAAGAGATTTCCTATTTACAAAATGAAAACCTTAACCTGAGTTTAACCCAGTGACCTGGCGACTAAAGGAAACATTCAACCTTGGTCCCATATTTAGCGAATTGGTGACAAAAGGTTAGTGCCTATTTGTGAAATGTTTCACCTTTTTGCTAATTCATTTAGCTATTATGTGAACACTTGTTTGTTGGATCACCAGTCAATTTAGAATATCACCATTTTATTGCACAAATGAACAAGGCCTTTGAAAATTTGTCAGGCTGCCAAACACTTTTATCTAGGCTGCTAAGACCTTAGACCCCACCTGGGCCTACTTTGTGCCATTTGTCACTACATCATTCATTGTCACTACTCGGTCACCACTGAAATAGGACCCACCCTCCTAAGCCTTTGAAAATGAATGGTGGGCATAAGATCTCATGCCTTTGACACAATCAATGAGAACTGACACCAACCATAGATTTTGTCTCCGTCACTGACCTTTTTGACAATGGCCCCACCCTGCAATATTCCTCGTCATCCTCCAGCTCAGCCAATTAGAAACTGAAACCTTAGTGATGAATCATCATGCGGTCCCACTTCTTCATAAGCTTATAAATGAATGGCTGTCATAAGTTCGCATAGCCTCAAAAGATTCTATGCGAACATCAGACAGTCATTAGATCAAGAATCTTTCCCTGCCTTGACAACCCTCTAACACCAGATGAAATCAATGCCTATCACATAATCTCAAGCCTCTGAGAAAATCGATGGGAACTTATGTCATTCATCGATTCTCTCACAAGGTCAGGACCCGCTCACACGCCAGATACCAGGACCCATTGACACCCACCTAGTCACTGCTACATGGGCCAATCATAGCTTGCCATTTGTACTTATGTGTCACTTTGGACCCACCACTTACTGATCATAACACCTAGGCAATTAGATGGATGGCACTTGATCTAAAGGGCTCTTGAGATCCTATGCATTTATACGCCAACCATCGATCTCGAATCTACTTGAAAATGGGTCCCACTGACAAAATGTCCAACTCATTGTTCCTGACCAATGAAGAACTACCATTTGTGCTTACATGGCAGTGGACCCACCAATATGAAGGGCTACATTATAGAGAGAATGAATGGTTGTCGCAACTTCACAAGCCTCTAACACATCGCTTGCACTTTAACGACAACCGTTAGATGTAGATGTTGTCAGAATCGGGCCCAAGAAACACATAAGCCAAAACATTAGAAAATATTACCAAATGGACTTAGGGAAAAAATAAAGGCCACCAAGGTAGAAACTTAGGAAAAATTAAAAGGGACCGCGCCATACACGAAAACCTAACCGTCGAACAACTTAAAGGTCTTTAATTAGCACATGCAGATTAGGATTCTAAGTCACCTGAAAAAGTAACATGAAAATATAATAAGGCCAGGGCATTTTAGGTTTTTTCTCATGTAACGGCTAGTAAATATGAATTTTGAACTAGGGTTTGTGCCAGAGACCTAAAAACAACTGTAGAGATCAACAGAAAAATGCTAGAGCCATGAAATTTTTTCTAGGTGCTAACAGTCCTAACTCTTGGGACAAGAGTTTCTTTCGAGGCTGACTGTATGATGCAGGAGCATCGAAGCATGGAAGGAGATTGATGAAGACTAAAGATCAAATAAAAAACATAGAGATACCTTAAGAAGTGGATTGTCATTATTTATGACCTATTGTGGCCTTTGAAGGCATAAGATGTAATAAATTGGTAAATAATCGTAAAGGTCCTGGTAAGGACCTTAGGATCATTAATGGTGGATAATTGGAAAAGTGATCAATTGGTGTAACATGGATCCATATAGGTCTTAGGTGTATTTGAGAATGATTTAAAATGTCTTATGAATCCATTGGATAGGTGTGTGGAGTTAATTTCATGTTTTTTTCAATAAATTAGAAGTTGGTAAATTCAAATTTAAATGTCAATGACTAGTAGGTAGTTTGGAGGGAAAGTAGTTTTATAGTGTTTAATAGTTGTTTAGGAAATCCAACTAATCCAAATAGGTTTGGATGGTTACTAGGAATTTTATAAATCCCATTTTGGGAGTCTATGTAGGAGAGACAAACCAAACAATTAACCAGTGTGTACGGAAGAGATGAAAAACCCAATAAAGTTTAGATTTCTCAAATTTGTAAAGTCTTATTTGGCATAATTTGTATCTTGATTGTTCAAACTGGTACTTAGATGTAGTAAGAGTATACTTTTGATCACTAAAATTATTTTTTATTCTTTTCTAAGATATTTTTTCAAAGTTTTCTCCATTTACATTGACCGTTCCTAAAGGAAGATAGGTTTTAGGAGACAAATTTGAGTTTAACCCAAGGAATAGACCCTTCCATGAATGCCATGCCTTGATTATCATGGAGTGGTCCTTTCCTAACATGTAATATATTTTATAACAAATTTTATGAAGAAGAGTGAAGGTACATGGCTGGTGATCATCAGATAAGGCATTGTAGAGTCATAAAGTTTCTTGCTATGGTATAGAAGCAAATAAACTAATCAAAGGAAATAGTGTTTTAATGATTTGGATGTAATTATGTTGACCATCTAAAAGTGAAACAACTCTGAGTTGGATCAGGGAGTGAGTCGAAGGATGAATTTGAAGAAACCCTTAGTGTAAGGGCTTATTTGAGTGCACATTTGGGATTTGGTGTTTGGATTGGTCTAAGGATGAAAGTAGTTTAAATTTCCTTTCATTTGGGACATTTTGGAAGACTGTTTAAAGTCTTAAGGGATAGGGGTTATTACTTCTATAGCTCACTTTGTAAAAGTGCCTAGTTTTAGGCTTATTCAAGGGGTACAGTTAGCAACAAGTTATCTAGTCCAAAACAAATCAGATTGAGTTTGAGGTATGTTGTGAAGTGAGGAAAAGGTTATATGAATCTACTTTTAGTTTTTGTTTTGTTTTGGAAAAATTGAGAGAAAAGTGTCACTTTACACTACTGGAGACCTAGTTGGAATCAATTAGGCATGTTTGGGATTTTCACAACTTATGAGCGTTGGGTGTTGTGTGGTAACTCCAAATCACTTGAAACTAGTTGAATCCATTGCTAGGATTAAGTAATACTGAGAGGGGGGGTGAATTAGTATTATAGTACTTTTAATTGAACTTCAACCAATTACAAATAAACCATATCAATGTTGAAATGAAAAGAAAATAAACACATAACTCATAACACCATTATTTATTTTCAAGGAAACCCTAGCTAAGGGAAAAACCTGGTGGGGATGGTACCCACAACTATGCACTAAAATATTGAATCCTTGTTAGGATATTTAGCCCTATTAGGAGCTGAGTATTACATAGTACATTTCCTTGTTAGAAGAATACAAAACCCTCTTAGAGGTATACAAAAACCCTGTTAAAGGTGTGGTGAGCTTACAACTCATACAATCAAAACTCTATCACAAAAGTGTTCTTCAAGTAGTGAAAAATACAAGCATCTAATATGATTTGATAGTTCCAGTTATAGCTCTATCAATCATAGATCTCACATTCTATATCTTCCTTTACTAATATCCCAAATTTTCATCCATTTCTATCACATAGTTTCACACTTAATGCTATCACAAAACACTCTATACTTATATCAATTCTTCCATCTAGTCAGCTCTCAAATACAATACAAAAACATAACAATTACTTATACAAATGATAAATGTAGAGTCGAAAATATTGTATTACCAAAGTGTCAGCAATATACAAATTTCATCTGACTTAGCATGTTATGATACTGACTAGCCTTCCCTCAATCATCACGATTGTTTACATACCCTGCTACAATGTTTCAATGTATTCACATACCTTCACAATACTATATCTTACTGATATCAACACTAAAACATGTCTGACCTTAATTGAAAGTCTTGCATATCCCAAAATGTCTTCCTCTAAGTTCACAAGCCATAATATATCATATTCTATCTTCATTGACCAAAACTGTACTGTAGAATACTATTATTCTGATTCTATACTTAGTCATTTTCATGACTGTGTCTACGATACCTATACTCACTTCATGCAATCACTCTAGCATAAGTGTTTCCATAAATGAAAACCCTTAAGTGATCTATAGTACTCTCAAACATCACTTTCCAATAATCTCTCCCTTTGGCATTGATGGCAACACTTAGCAAAAAAAAGACTAAGTGTCAAAACACTATCTTTCTTCTACTTCTCTATATACATATCCTTTCTTCTTTTCTTCTTTTTTTATTTAGACATCTCTCTCTCTCTCTCTCTCTCTCTACTATTTAATTCTTTTTCCTCTCCTCATTTTTCTCTTCTCTTCCTCTCCCTTTGACATAAATGGAAAAGGTACTTAAAAAATTTCAAAATATTAAGCACAAAAGACTTAGTGCTTACTCACCAGATTCAGAATGTCTTGGAAAGAGTCTTCCAAGGTCTTCACTTCATCATCCCATGACTTGATCACAAGTTTAATGAAATGGATTAGTCCATTTAGTACATAAGATGCAGTCTATACTGCCTTCATCTCGGTGGGTAAAAAATTTATCATTGATCCTTCTATCTTCTCCATCTATGTGAGATGAGCTTCAAAAATGGAAAGCTTAAGAGTGATTAGATTCTTTAGCAAACTAAATCTTTCCACTGCTCTCCCTTTCTCTTTATTCAAAGCACTTATCTTGTCCAAAATCTTGGATGTCTGCTTTTCCATTTACACCACACTTTGTGAAGAGGTTTCACAACTGTCCATTAAGTTCTCTAATGTAGCCCTATCCTTGGTTATGTCAATATTTGTAACATGTCTGATAGGATTTATAAAATAGCTATATACCTCTCTTTTGTGTGCCACACATCTTTTAGCTTTGATTGTAGTTGTTTTCAGAATACCCAAGTCCCATGATATGGACTGACAAACTTCCTTCAACTTCTTTTCTAACAATTTTTCTTTAGCCTTGTCCTTTGTCATCTTCAATAGTGACTCAAAATGAGTGTCAAATTTTTCCAATGCCAAGTTCAAGTTTTCTATAGCATCCTTTCCTTGAAAAATAAGAGGTGTACGAAGTATTTTATTTATAGTCTCTACTGCCCTAGCAATCACCTTTACCTTCTTGTCTCCCTTTTGTTCTGACATTTCCTTTTCCTTAGCAAAGGCCATGAAGGATAACCTCATGAGATCATCCTCATCCATACTTTCCACATCAGTGCTCACTAGTTTGGCCATACTTGCCAACAATAGAGTGGAGGAGGTATCCTACTCTTTTTTAAGTTTAGTTCTTACCTCTTCTTCTTTTTCTCCTGCTATCTCTTCTTCCTTCTTTTCCTCTTGTTGTTTTTCCTTCTCTTGTTATTTCTCTTCCTATTTTTCTTTTATATGTTCTTCCTCTTTCTATCCTTCCTCTTCTACTACCATCACACTATCTAGATTGTCTTGAAATGAGTCATTTGCATCAAGTGAAGTGTCTAATGATATAGGCATACCAAAAATGAAGAAGTCTAGTTGCTTGTCAAATTTTCTTACTTGCTCACTCACTTCAGTTCTCCTAGAGCTTTCTCCCATTCCTAAAGGTGTAGGCTTGGTAACCTTGGGAGTTGAGGTCTTCTTAGGCATGTTGCAGATAAGAATTTGGTCCAATGCCTTTTGTGTTTCTTCCATAACCTCATCATACTTCCTTTCCATTATCTTCACAAGTCTAGCCTTCATTCTCAGTAGAGGTTTCAACTCTTTAGTGATTCTCTCCCTCTCTTGTATGAAGACTAAAGGTAACATGTCTTCAATAGCCTTATTTCTTATAGTCTCACCTCAGAATGTGCTAACTATTTTCTTATTTCCAACTTTCTATACAATTCCTTAGGAATAGTGCCTTTTATTTCTAGCAAATTCTTCTTGTAAACTAACAAGTTCTCAATTACTATGTCCTCAATTACTACTTGATTATTAGAATCATACCTTTCATAGTATCTAGTTACTATCTTGAGATTTCCATCTCTTATTACTCTCTTTTGTAACATTTGGATATATGGCTTCTGCATACCTTGTGGCCTCTTATGTACTTCTTTTTCTTCTTTCTTCTTAGTCACCTTGTCCTCTTTCTTCTTTATTTCTACTTCTACCTTTTGTTTCTTAGGGTTTCTTGGTTTATTAGATCTTCTAGATCTCCTAGGTGTGCTCACAGGTGCAACCACTTGTTCAATCTTCTCATGTGTAATTGATAAATCAATTATATCAGGAGTAGGAGTTATTGTCTTTTCAGCTTCAGAAGGAGAATGTGCCTCAATTTCCAAGCTAGAGGATCCTTTTGTCTTCTTTGTCCATACTTCTCTCAGCTGCTCCTTTGTAATTCCTTCCTTTGCAGTAATGTCATCAACTATTTTCTCAGTCAACTTTTGTTGAATTTTCCAAGTAAGTTCCCCATCTTTCCTCAAATGTGTCTATCTCAGCTGCTAGTACTGTTATCTCTCTTGAGCATTAAAGGTTGTCATTAATATCAAAGGTTATAAAAGATATCGGTCGGTCACTTACATTGAGAAAATCGGTAACTAGAAGCAAGATAGACTAGTTGATAAAGCTTATACACTGAGCACTACATAGTTTACCAAGAAACAACATCACCAACACCGATAGATAGTAAACACTAAGCATCATAGTATACACCAAGTAGTTTATACAGTGTTTACTGAGGATCACAAAAAATGGCATAGTAATCTGAAATGGTACATTCTTCTATGCAGATTGAGGAATATTTATTGTTATGATATTCATTCAATGTGATGTATATCTTATGTAATAGTCTAATCTAGGTCATTTTTGTGCATCGTAGATCTTAGGGTTATGACTATGTTGTGTAACCTAATTTTGTTAAAGAGAAAAAAGTAGATCGCTATATAAATGTATGTTTACATCATTTGTGATGTGAAATGGTGTGAGAACAGATATATGAATCAAGGAGAAACTTGAAGCATTTTCCTAACTTCATGTCTATCAGTTAACAGAGTAGATTGCAGAGGATATCAGATTAAGCAGAATCAGAAAAGGCTACTGAATGGTTCAGAGTAGAGATTCATCATAGTAAAGGTGAAATACATTCAGTACTTTATAGATCTGTATCAGAAAATTGAGTTTCTAATTAGCAGATAATTTCCTATTGCTTTCTAACAATTGTAATAGAGTTTTGGATAAATCTCTTAACAGAGTAGACTTAACAGTCTTATGTAAATCTCTTAACCGACTGCGCACTTCATTAGTGTTGTTAAAATCCTATAACTAGGTAGATCTAGCAGATCTAATATGTTACTCCTAACAGGGTAAGATCACCAAAAGTGATCAAAACTTGTAGCCCTAATAGGTAAACCTTTTCTATTTGCAGTAGTGAAGAATTTGTGGGTGTCATCCCCACTGCAGGTTTTAGCTTCTAACAAGGGTTTCTGCATTACCAAAATACTTGTGTTATGTGATTGCTATTTTGATTTCATATTGTTTACTTTCATAAGTTAAATGGATGTTTGATACATGCAAACAGATACAAGTTATTTTGCAAGGTTATCACTATTTACAATCATAGATCTAAAAGGTTTACAAGTAAAGTTTTTGAAGGCATTGATTCACCCCTCCCCTCTCAGTACATATCTCTCCTAATTCCAACAATTGGTATCAGAGCACAGTTCTCTTGTTGAACAGTTTAACCATTGAAGGGTAAAGATCTAAGCCATGGAGAGATATATGCTTGACAAGACTATTGAGATTCAAAAGATACAGATGTAGATGTTTGTTGAGTAGTATAAGCAAGCCAATGAAGGACTTAAGAAATTAATGGTTGAAAGAAAGAACCTAGCCATTCTACAAAATGAGATCGGTTACCATGAATAATCTATTGATGAAATGTTTGAGCATATTGGATCTAGTTTTGGAAGTATCTCTGATGGATCTAAAAGTATAATCACTAATTTTTCTAAAAAGAATCAACACTTACTTGATCAAGTGAAAGCACTACAAATTGGTCAAGAATCTTAGATGGTGAGAATGGTAGAAACAATGCACAATGCTAGACAAGCTGAGAAAGAATGGAATCTAGCTATTGATGACCAAAGATAGATGACTGAACAACTTCAAGCTAAAGAAAATGAAATACAAAGACTCACTGATCATCACTTCCAAGTATCTAATCAAATTATGACTGTGAATCAAGAAGTAAACTGAGTAAATAGAGAATTATCAAGGAATCTTGGAGATGTTGCAAGACTCAGAGAGAAGAATGAGAAGCTGAGGAATGAAGTGAAAAATCAATAGAAACACAATGAAATGATGAAATTGGCTGAGGATAGTTCTAAGAAGATTGATGACTTTCTAACTAATCAAAGAAGATTTGGGAGTAGATCTGGGATAGGCTATACCAGTGAAGGAGAAACATCACAACCAGCTAAAAAAGTCAACAACAATCAAAGTCAGAAACCTAAAGTGTTGACATGTTATCACTGTGGAAAACCAAGACATACATCTAATGTGTGTAGAAGAAAAGCACAAGGTAAACCTCCTATCACTCCTAAGTTTAATGGATATTGTTATTACTGTGGTAAGTTTGGACACTAAGCTTATGAGTGTAGAGCTAAACAGAATGATATTGCTAACAATACTACTTTGGAGAAAATATGCTATACTTGTAATAAACATGGACACACAGCACGAGAGTGTAAGGCTAAGATGAAGCAAGTATGGACTCCTAAGCAAAAAACACAATGAAAGCCTTATTAATGAAGGGTGCTCCCCTTAATACCACAAACACATAATAGAAATAGAGAAACAACAACAATATGCAAGAATAGAAAATGAGCTTCTTATTATCTCCACAAATGTGGAATTACAAACTTTTGGAATTACAATATGAAAAGCCACATGGACATTTTCCCTTACAATATTCTGTAGGAAAAAGCCTTGAATTATACCCAGATCTTCTATCCAGAACTATCCTGAACTGCCTAAGATAACACTACGAGCCTTCTTTATATAGGTAATTTCCACCACCCAAGAAGGTTCCAAAATTTTAGCCAATAAGGCTAACCAAACTTAGAATTATTTTATTTTCAATTTTTTACATCAAATTTGGCTCAAAACAACTTTTGAAACCCAAACATAAATTTTGAAGGAAATTTATTTTCCACCATTTCAAGTGGCCCACCTTTCGAAGACCATAATTCATCACCTATTGACCTGATTGACTATTATGACCCCATTTTGGAAAGGGCATGAAGCGTTCTACAATGCCTAAATCAAGCAAGCTTCATTCAACCAAAGTTTTGACCTCATCTGGGGCCTCTAAAGCCTTCAAAACTGAGCTTGAAGTTTATGTACCCTGCTGCCAATACCAAAATTTTTCAATATCTTCAAAACTAGACTTGATCTGGCAATGAAACTTTACTGGCAGGCTGATATAACCAAAATGAACCTCCATGGAAGAAAATAGACCATTCTGAGCATGAATGAAAAATTACTAAAAATAGCAACTTTCTAGAAATAGCAGCTCTACACAAGATAGCCCTTATTGAAAAGAAACTAGAAATATTTTTGGGTGATGCAAGATTGCTCTTACACCCAGGATGCTCTTGTATCACTTATCAACTGAAGAGACAAGGTAATTCTTATATTTGGGATTATAACACTTGGGCTAACTGTACTGCGTGTGGTAGATATTGACATATTGTAGTAAATTGTTATAGAAAGAGTCAAATTGGACAATCAAGAAGCTGGACAAGCACTGGAATGGCATGTATGCACTGTCACAGGGTCAGTCATTTAAGAAAGGACTACAGAGACCAAGCACTAGATGAAAATCATGTATTTGAGAGTGGACACACTATTGCAGATATCATGAAGATAAGGAACACGGTGTGGAGAAAGGCATCTAATGAGAATACTGAGTCAAGTAATGTTGTCGGTGAAACCTCGTCCACTAGATTAGGTGACATCGGTAACTCCACTTAAGGTGATATAGGTATGTATGGAACTGACATTTTAAAATGATCACATTTTACATATAGTTCCTTATATATGTTGTGCACATACCAAATTTGCATGAATAAAGATGCACTATGGTTTACATGTTTTTGAGCTAACAAAGTTATATAGTCGATAAAAGTTAGACCGAGAGTTGGTTACCCGTCAGTAATCACTATTTAAGGTTAACCGAGGAAACACATCAACCAACAAAGAAATTGTGTTAACCTAGAAGATAAAATTTTAGTTGTCACTGAGCTAATAGCTGTTATGAACTAAAAGTAGGTCAAGAATTTATTGCACTAAAGTTTGAGTGGGAATATCAAAAAATCTATAAATACACGGGAAACAGAATTCATTTTTACATTGCAATTTGAAGAGCGAAGATTTCACAGAAAAGAGTTCAAGCTAAAAGGATTTTTAGAAGGATTCAAGGCTACTGTAGATCGAACCGACATCACTCTTCGATGACTCTGAGTAAGTTCATTTTCTATCATACACTTTATTTACCTGCCGCTAGCCGAAACCCTAAATCGATATATGGCATCTACATCATCCACTAGCCAATATCAAAGTGTCAAGGAAGAAGTTAATTTGATTGTAAGGGAAAATTTTGATGAACCTAAGTTCAAGCCACATCCCAAGGTCACATCACAAATAGATTCAATGGGCACTTTCTCAAGCATACCAGATAGGGTTTTATTGAAAGAAGACGTAAGAGCATATATTCATTGCAAAATTGGAGAAGTAGGAGACTATGAAACTATTGCAGCACATCAACTACTCTGTGGCACTGATGGAAAATTAAAACAAGAATACAAGAAGATTGAGGAATTAGGGTTATCGTTTGTCACTTACTATCTGCACTCATTTAAGATAGACACAATCAAAATCATATTAAGTAGGTATCACGATGGAAAATTATGGCTAGATAAACCAATAGAGGTCACTAAGAAAATGATCAGTAGGGTTACTGGCCTCCCTACAACTAACAAGGCAAAAGCCTTCCATAGTTCATCATGACCTGATGTTGAGAAGAACACTAGAGCTCAATGGGACGGTCAGGCACTAAAGATTTCAACAATCAAAGACCCAGTAGTTAAATTAGCAACACATGTGATCGGGTACAAAATATTTCAATCAAATAGACTCAACAATGTACCCTGCAGCGCAGTAGAAATGACATACAAAATTGTGGAGAAAGGTCACGAGGTTGATCTTGCCGAGGTACTGTTACATCAACTATAAGAAAATATGAAGACTATAAGGTCAAAGATGTTAAACACCTATAAGTTTGGATCACTACTTGTTTGTATATTTTTCTATCTACAAAAGTATGTACCTGGCATTGGTAAAGTAAACTAGACAATAGATAAACCAATAAATGCACAAATTACCGAGATGATAAGAAAATTAGGAAATAAACTGAACATAGAATTTGATGCATACTTCAAAGAATTTCAGACCAAAATGCATCAAAGAAGTAGAATTCCAAGGGAATTAGTTGAAAATTTTGAGAGAGACATTTGTTTTGTAGTAGACACAGATCATTCTGTGATAAAAGCAGTTGAGCCTAGATCAAAATGGTTGGCACCTATGGGTTATGAAATGAACCATGATTTCATATTGAAATGTATTAATGCACTGCTTGCACTACCAAAAGACCCCAATGCCACTAGGTTCGGAACATATGAAGAGGCCAAATTTAGAATCAGTACAGGCATAGACATTGGTAAAATGTCTAGGAGGGAAAAGAAGATGAAGAAAGATCTTACTGCTAGATTTGGAGATTTCTTTGGCTCATTTGAGGAGACACTGGTTGAACAAGAAACTGAAGGTTAGTTAATGCTAGCTGACAAGCCATATGATAGAGAGGAAATTGAGTCTGAAGAAGAAAAAGATCCCACACCAGTTCCTCCTCCCAAAGTTCCTAAGAAGAAGCAGTTACTAGTACAAGAAGGTATAAGGACAAGATCATCAATTTTAGCTTCACCACCACAAAAGAAGGAAGTAGAAAAGGTAATAAAATAAAAGGCAGCTACACCAACTAAGACTTATGTGAAGAAAGGATCCAAGGTTGCAACTGAATCACCCAAGAAGAGGAGAATAATGATAAGAGGTAAAGAAGAACTTGATGACACTAAAAATGAGGATGAAAAAAATCAATTCAAGGTGGTAAAAAACAAGGTAAGGTCCATCGATGAAGTCATTGAATATATAATTGAGACAAAGACCCTACTGATCCAAAAATAGGCAGATTTGACAAGATGTCAATTGAGAATCAAACCAAGTTAGAAGAGGCAGTCGTCCAAATGATGATAAAATTCAAGAGAGTACCATTAGAATTTGCATGTTCATTACTGAAGGATTTGGATGACAGGATAAATCAAAAGTGGGCTTATGCACTTGAAACTGAGAAAAGAAAGAGAGAAAGATCTCTAGTTCGGGCTGCTCCACATCTAAGCCTATCAGAACTTGATGAACTCATGGTTAATCATCAACTAAGATTTTCTGTAAAGAACTGAGCCATGATGATACTGGATGAGAATGTGGTGGATGTAGAGGAGACTAGCGATGCCCTGTGGAGAGCAATCATTAAAGCCAAAGAACAAGCTAAGCAAAAATGCATATTTAAATCTTTCTAAAAAGAGACAAAATTCCAAAGGAAAAGGTATTTACATTGATGATACTACAGAAGAGAAGTCAAAGGATTCCAGTATATCACTTACTGAGGTAATTGATATCACTGAAGAAAAAGAAGACATAAATATCTCACAGGATGCACCAGATCAAGTAGAGATCCAAATGAAGAAGAAAACTGATGACAATGTACTCATTGAGGACATCACAAATGGTGATCTTGATGACAAGGAAGATGAGGATGTAAATATTGCACCCCTAAACAATCAAGTTGAAGAACAAGTCACTGAATGTGCATTTACATCACTATCAGGTGAGCTTCCTATACTTGCAAAAGCAGTAGAAATTCTTTCACAAGAACAACCCGATGGCTCAAACCTCGAGCAACACAAAGACACCATAGGGGTACAAGAAACTAATAAACCTAAAGAGATAGATGAGCCTAACAAAATAGAGGCACCTTCCACTGAGACAAAGGTAATAGATGAAACAAAGGCAACTGAGGTGATCCCATCTGACACCACACTCGAGGTTCCCACTCCATCAACCAAGACAATGGCTATCGAGGAGTAGAAGAAGGAAGAGAGTGTATTAACTGGGAAGGATACTCCTAAGAATAGAGACAAGTCTCTTATTGTTATTGATAAGAAATCACCATTAGTATTAGAGAAGAAGAAGAAAAAGAAAGGAAAAGGGTCGATCACCCTAGATGAAGTGATAATTATTCTTGAGTGTGACCCGAGGACCCTTAGCCCTGAGGAATTAAGAAGATATGGTGAATTATTTTCAAGGAAGGTAGCTCAAGAGAAGCTGAAGCAAGAAACAAAATGAAAAGAAATCTTAACAGATGTGAGGGATATCCTACAATAGGTAGTATCTGAGGTGAATATTGATGAAGACACTCCCATCATAGATCAACTTGCTATATTAATAGAGAAGATCAATGCCCTGGATACCTATGCAGACAAACGGATTGAAGAAAGGGAAAAGTCAAGGATACAAAATAAACTGGTAGAAAGAATTAGCCAAGAAGTGGCAATCAAAAAGGTCAAATTATCTGAGGTAATAACTGAAATAAAATCAATAACCCAGTTAATTTGTCAATTCTTACTGAAGCTATGCACTATGGAAACCTTCACTGTTGAGATTAGTGAAAAGATAAAAGGTCTGAAAGATGAAATCATGACCAGTGCAAATGCCGCTACAAATGAGCCACATGCTTTTTCAAAGAACATTCATTGATTCCAGGAACTCTAACGGTTGATAGAAGATCTCAAGAAACAAGAAGAGCACATAACTAATTAGGTCACTGAGTTACAAACAGAACTCCTGCCATACCCTAAAATTTTTGAGGCACACATTGTCAAAGTAGGACAACTTCTTGCAACACCTAAGATTTTGGTGTTGGAGAACATCTTTGACATGCATGCACAAGTCAATATTGAGCATATTGCTCTCACCAACTTGAAAGAGGAATAGGAAAACCTCTTGGAGTCAGTCAAGAAAACCCACCCGCATATTTTTGACAAGATGTGAGTATACAGTTTAACTTTTTGTATTTGGAATTACTATCAAAAAGGGGGAAATAAATGTATAAGTCATTATGCCAAATATGTACATAGATGCTATGTATACTACATATTACCAGGAGCATGCACGGAGGGGGAGTACTTTAGAAATTTTGATAAGCATATATGTATATGGTGGAGATATAAGTTATATGTAGAAAATTTTATATATACATTCAGTTTCTGATACTAATGCCAAAGGGGGAGATTATTATCTCTATTGAGCATTAAAGGTTGTCATTAGTAACAAAGGTTATCAAAGATATCGGTCGCTCACTTACATTAAGAAAATCGGTAACTAGAAGCAAGACAGACTAATCGGTAAAGCTTATGCACCAAGCATGACACAGTTTACTGAGCAACAACATCACCAACACTAATTGATAGTAAACACCAAGCATCATAGTATACATCAAGAAGTTTATACAATGTTTACCGAGGATCACAGAAAATGGCATAGTAATCTGAAATGGCACATTCTTCTATGCAAATGGTTACAATAGATCAAAAAATGGTTTACCAAGATTGAGGAATATTTATTGTTATGATATTCATTAAATGCAATGTATATCTTATGTAATAGTCTGATCTAGGTCATTTTTGTACATCGTAGATCTTAGGGTTATGACTATGTTGTGTAACCTAATTTTGTTAAAGTGGCAAAAGCAAATCGCTATATAAATGTATGTTTACATCATTTGTGATGTGAACTGATGCAAGAATAGACATATAAATCAAGGAGAAACTTGAAGCATTTTCCTAACTTCAATTCTATCAATTAATAGAGTAGATTGCAGAGGATATCAGATTAAGTAGAATCAAAAAAGGTTGTCGAGTGATTTAGAGCAGGGATTCATCACAGTAAAGGTGAAATACATTCAGTACTTTATAGATTTGTATCAGACAATTGAGTTGTCAATTAGAAAATAATTGCCTGTTGCTTTCTAAAAATTGTAATAGAGTTTTGGATAAATCTCTTAATAGAGTAGACTTAATAGTCTTATGTAAATCTCTTAACCGAGTGCACACTTCATTAGTGTTGTTAAAATCCTATAACTAGGTAGATCTAGCTGATCTAATATGTCACTCCTAACAGGGTAAGATCACTAGAAGTTATCAAAACTTGTAGCCCTAATAGGAAAACCTTTTCTATCTACAGTAGTGAAGAATTTATGGGTGTCATCCCCACCGCAGTTTTTACCTTCTAACAAGGGTTTCTGTGTTACCAAAATACTTGTGTTATGTGATTGCTATTTTGATTTCATATTGTTTACTTCCATAAGTTAAATGGATGATTGATACATGCAATTAGATACAAGTTATTTTGCAAGGTTATAACTATTTACAGTCATAGATCTGAAAGGTTTACAAGTAAAGTTTTTGAAGGCACTGATTCAACCCTTCCCTCTTAGTACCTATCTCTCCTAATTCCAACAAGTACATGTTCAACTTGCATTATGAGAACCTAAAAATTGACCTTGTACTCCATAGGGTAGCACTATTTATTTCATTGTTCAACTACCTCAAAGCATACATAGTTAGTTTCATCCATGAAATAGATTGTCTTTGTATTTCTCAACGATCTCCTCAGGTATCCTACACCTCTCCTTCATTTTCCTTTGAAGAATTTTAGTCATTGCAAACATTTCACCATCTACCCAATTTTTATCTTGTGTTTGGTAGCTTTTTGAGATTTTTATACTAGTACGTACACTGTCCTTCCATGTTGTAGGGTGTATTCTAGGAAATTTATGCTCAATGTGGATGTATATGTGGACTAGAAGTGAACCAAACCTAAATTCCGTTCACTTATCCTTCTTGATAATTTTCACATTCTCCAAGAATTATTGTGCTAGGATCTCGCATAGGTTATATTTTGTGTTTTCCTTCACCATTGTCAAGGCCATCATAATTACTCTTGCTGACATGAAATTAGGTCTTCTATTGTAGAATAACTTGTAACCTAGTAGCATTGCTACCAATCTCACATCTTGCTAAAAGATGTCATTCACAGTCATCACTCTCTTATCTCACTTAGAATGTGTTAGGTTTTCTACTTGTCTCCTGATGTCTTTCTCTGCTACTGGGAGTGCTCCAGTATTGTCCAATCTAGTTATCTCATGAATCAATTGGCTACATATCTTAACAGGCCACTCTCCAATCCAAATGAACTGATCATGGATTATTTTTAGAATGATCTTGAACCATTCAGTTTCATAGAACTCATTTAGGAGGGTTAACTTGATAATAGATTGGTCTTCCAAATGTTTGAACTCTTCTTTCATCTTTCCATCAAAATCTATCATTTCACTTATCTCCCTATAGATCTCTACATCCCCAATAGTCTTATACTTGCAGTGAATATAAGCCCTATTATCTTCAATGAGTAACATGCCATAAGGGGTTTGCAAAAATGCTCCTTCCAGATCATCCTCACAAGGCATAAATGGGTGCCTCTTAAACTTGTACCTCGGTCTATCAACAACATCAAATATCATAGGTGCATTGATAGCTTCTTGAAAGAGTATATAGTCTAAATACCTTTAATACACTAAAATATAGATCTTTTTCTTCAAACGATCATGCAATGTATTTGCTAGATGGCTTTAGTTCTTCATAACTCTATTCTCTTTGGTTGCTGATAATTGAACAATGTTGAAAGGATATGTTTCAAGGTTTTTTATTCATCGCAAGGTGAGTGACTTCATTAATCACATATAGCTCACCTTCACACTGTCTAGTCAAACATAATTTTGTGATCATAGGATATGAATCTCCAAGTGTTGCGATCACAAACATAGACTCCATAGTGTCTGTACACACCATATGTAAGCTTGCATGAGCTTATTTCACATAATCAAGGGTAGGATATATTATGTTGTCTGCATCCAATGCTCCCCCTAAGGCCATGCAGCCTTCTAGGTAGATGTAACAATGTAATCATCATGCAAAGACACAATAGTATCTACTGTCTCTCCCTAAACTAGTACCTTATTGAAATATTTTTCCTTCCATATCTTCTCATCATCTTCATTTTGTGGTTTTTTAAAAATGATTCTTAAACTCATCCATGTACTCATTAAGAATTTTACCATTGTCACCAATATTCTTCTTTATAACCATAGGTGGTGGTCCTCTTCTATTGTTTGTTGCATTATACCTGCAAAATTTTTCTATGTGTCCTAAGTTGTTGCATTTGAAGAATGTAGGTGGTCTTCTATTATGATTTACATGTAGCTTACAATACCTTATAGTATTCCCAAGGTTATTGTACTTGTAGCATATGATCTTGGCTACTGACTCCTCTCTGATGTAATCTTGTTTATATCTAGACTAATCAGGTTTTTGACATTCTACCTTTTTGTTTCCATATGCATAATGGTTATTACAATAACTAGTAAAGGGTTTGAAATGAAGGTTACCTATACAATCTCTTTTCATGTGTCCAAGTTTGTTTCATCCAAAGCATCTACCTTTGAAAGGTCTGATTTGATCTCTAGGGCTCTAGAGAGTAGGTATTTCTTCAATCTTTGCTTCATGATATTCTTCATGAGTTTTAGAACATTATCCTTTATTGTATCCAACTCTAATCATGTCTCCTTTAGGTTTCTATCTTTCTCTCTGTTCATTAATCTTATCACTTCTCATGTGCAACTTCTCAATGTGTAACTTGGATTGAGTGAGTTCTCTTTTTATGATCTGATTGTACTCCAATTCCTACATTTATCCTTGTAGTGATCAAGTCCAATCTTCATTTGTCCTATCTGCACATTTTCTTCTTTTAGTGTCTCTTCAACTTTTTATCTTGCATCATTTTCATGTTGAATTTCTTTAATCATCAGAAGATTGATTTTCTCCTTTTCTTGGTCCAGCTTCTTTACTTGGTCTAATCTATCATTTTCTGAATCCTCTTTGATCTTATCCATAAGGTCTTGTCTTTGAATTTTTAAAATTGCAAGTTGTTCCTTTAGTTTCTTGAGGAAACATTCTAGTCTTCTCAATTTGAATTTCAATTCACCATTCTCAGCCTTTTCTTTCTTCAGGTCATCAAGTGCTCCTTAAAATTTCTCTTGCAAACATTCTGAATCCATTCTAATCTCCCTTAAGTTGTTAGGCTTTCTCTTTGAGGGCCAATAGCTCTGATACAAATTATTAGGATTAAGTAATACTAAGAGGGGGGTTGAATCAATATTAAAACAATTTAAATTAAACTTCAACCAATTACAAATAAACCATATCAATGATGAAATGAAAAGAACATAAACACATAACTCATAACACCATTATTTGTTTTCGAGGAAACCCTGGCCAAGGGACAACCCTGATGGGGGTGGTACCCACAACTATGCACTAAAATATTGAATCCCTGTTAGGAGATCTATCCCTGTTAGGAGCTAAGTATTACATAGTACATTTCCTTGTTAGAGGAATACAAAACCCTGTTAGAGGTATACAAAAACCCTATTAAATGTGTGGTAAGATCATATCTCTTACAATAAAAACTTTGTCACAAAAGTGTTCTTCAAGTAGTGAACAATACAAGCATCTTCTATGCTTTGATGGTTCCAATTATAGCTCTGTTAATCATAGATCTTGCATCTTCTATCTTCCTTTACTAATATCCCAAATTCGCATCCATTTCTATCTCATAGTTTCACACTTATCTCTTTCACAAAATACTCCATACTTATATCAATTCTACCATCCAATCAGCTCTCAAATACATAACAATTACTTATAAAAATGATCAATGTAGAGTCAACAATCTTATATTACCAAATTATCGACAATATACAACTTTCATCTGACTTAGCACATTACCATACCGTCTAGCCTTCTCTCAATCATCGTGACTATTTACATACCCTGTTACACTATTTCTCTATATTCACATACCTTCAAAACATTATATCTTACCGATATCAACACCAAAAAATGTGCAACCTTAATTGAAGGTGCTACATATCCCAAAAAGTCTTCCTCTAAGTTTGCAAGACATAATATACCATATGCTATCTTCACTAACCAAAACTGTACTGCAGAATACTATTATTCTAATTCTATACTTAGTCATTTTCATGAATGTGTCTCCAATACCTATACTCATTTCATGCGATCACTCCAGCATAAGTAATTCCATAAATGAAAACCCTCAAGTGTTCCATAGTACTCTCAAACATCACTTGCCAACATCTATTCTATATTCATCAATTATAACTAGATTGGCTAGTGTATACACCTAAAAATGGTCATCTAGACTATTAGCCCCTTTTGCAAAATCAGCAATTGCTTATTCTTGATCAAATCCTAGCTCTATCATTTATTTGATTATTTTCTATGGGCTAACCATCTTATCCTAAGTCTTTATTTATTAAAAGGAATATTTCCTCCCCTTTTAATAAATAAAAAGCCCCCACTTTTCCTCTTATCCTAAGTTGCACAAATAAAACATTATTCTTATTTTATAAAAAAGGGAAAAAGCACTTTTTGTCTCATATGGACACAAAAGTCAACTCTTATTTTCCTATTGGAGGATATTTGTGCACATGGATTGCTCCTCTTTTAAGCTCCACCATTGATTAAATCTTTTACCTCTTAATCTCCATGGCCCATTCCTTTTTCATTCCCTATAAAAGGAGAGCTCTCTTCCTCATTTGCACACACAACTTTTTATGTTATTGTTATGCTACAGGTTTTCTAGGTCATCTTGGAGCTTTTGGAGATATTCTTGCATCTAGGGTTTGAAGATTTGGAGCATTGTTGGCATTCATCTTGGATCTTCATCAACACTCTATCTTCTTGTCTTCATTCTTGCATCATCATGGCTTTCTTGCTTCATAGTTAGATTTCATTTCTTGCATAGTAGCTTCATTTTCATGGCATTCTTAGCTTAGATTTCCTTTATGCTTTAGATTAATTCATCTAGTTTAACTAGGAGGCTTTGTAATACTTGCATCTTTCATTTCCATAGTTTAGCTTGCATTTCCATTCTTAATCTATCTTGCATTGCATTTCATTCTTGATTCTTGAGGATATTGGCATTCTTGCCCTTGTCTTCATTGAATCTCCCATTGCATGGTTTACTAGCAAGGTTATTGGCTAAATAGCTCTAGCTGAGAGCATTCTTAAAACCCTTGCACTCCATGCCTAGGGAGCTATGGATCAATTTGTGAGGGCTCATTCTTGAGTTTCCTTGCATGTAATGATCCATAGAAGTGTGACACAATTATAGCACACAGCTAGTAGGGGTGGTTGTGTCAAGTTGCAAGTTATTCTAGGCTTTTATGGTGTTGGGGAATGGGCTTAACCTTGTTACTTTTTAAAACTTTAAAGTTTTTGATCATCCCACCACCCAACCTCTGCATCATATTCATAAAATTCTTGAAGATTATTTTGATGACACCCTTGATAAATCCATTCAATGTGGTGATCATATGCCTATCCTGAGAAATATTTTTGAAATTATAAGGAGATTAAATAATATGTGGATGAAACCCAAAAAAATTCTTTTGGGGTATATATTGGAAAAATTCTTGGATTTATAATCTCTGATAGAGGCATAGAGGTTGATAATGAAAAGATTGATGCTATTGTTAAGATGCCTCCCCCTAGAACTATTTCACACCTTTGAATCCTACAAGGGAAAAATAAAAGCTATATGAAGGTTTATTTTGAACTTGGCTGATCATACCATTCATTTTACTTCCTTTCTTAATAAATATATAATGTTCTCTTGGAATGAAGAATGTAACTAGTCATTTGAGAAATTTAAGGAGTGTCTTGCTAATCTTTCTATTTTGCAACATTCTCAGCCTAATAAACCTTTATATCTTTATACATCAGCTTCTTCAAAGGCATTGAGTGCTCTTGTGGGTCAACGTGACGATGAATGGAAATAAAGACCTATGTATTACATTAGTCATACCTTGGTTGATTATGAGACATGATACACAGATATAGAAAAATAATGTCTTGCCTTAGTTTTTTCTTATAAAAAACCTAGACATTATTTGCCTAATGTAGAAGTTAATGTTATTGTCAAATTTGATCCTTTGAAGCATCTCTTTCCCAAAAGGGATGTCTTTTAAAATGGGTTATTATTTTAACTAAATTTGACTTGAAGTATATTTCTTAGAAGTTGATTAAAGAGAAAGCCTTAAATGATTATTTATCTAAGGCTCCTTCTTCTTCACCAAATTCAAATTCTATTAAATTTCCTAATGCAAATATTTTACCTAGATACACATAGATGTTGTTTGTGTTACTATAATTGATGGTGATGATGATGAAGACTGACTAAGATTACAACTATACAAGATAGCAGAAATATTAGATCAGTTATTATCTTGGCATTGATGTCAAGAAATTGATATCTAATTTATATTGTATTTCTATTTCATTCAGAGTATGATATAAGTTGAATGAGTTAAGAAGAAGAAGAAGTGAAATGTTGTGAAGATGAAGAGATTAATTGGGAAACTGATACAAATTGGACAATGTTAATATTATGTTGATATAATTTTTTTCTACCAAAAAAATGTTAATATCAAATTGGTAAAGAAAATTAGTCATGTTGGTAAGAAAAATAGTTTTGGCTAGCAAGTAGAAAATGTCATTCGGTAAAAGGAAAGTAATTTTCAGTAATGGAAAAGGAACTAAGAAGACTGAACAAAAGGTTTTAGTCACCAAGAGAAGTTAACCAAAATTTAGTTGAAGAAAAGAGGTATCCACTGAGTAAGGAACAAAAATTAAGTACAAGGATTAGAATGACATTTAATGTTGAGCTATGATGAGCTGGAAGATTCTAATGATGAGGAAAAGTTAGTTGAAGAGATCTACGATTAGGAAATTTCAAGGTGATGATCTATGGTACAGATCTAAGTGGAAAAAAGAGAAGGAACAAGTTTCAAGAAAGGTCAAGTTCCAAGGTGATGATAAAATATTTTACAAAGCTCTAGATTAATTGAAATAGTTTGTGAGAATGATTAAATAGTTGAAATTAATCAAAATAAAATGTGATAAATGAGATTAAGTGGAAAAAAAAATTATACACAAAGGATGAAAATGTATAGACACATGGTTGGAAAATTGAAGGGTTATTGAGTCACCGACCGATGCAGTGAAGAAGGAAAAGGTTGAATTCCAAGTCAAAAACCTAAAGATTGATGAAGTGTTGAAGCCAGTGGAAAGTGAAGGATTGAAGTGAAGAAGAAGAGGGCACAAAGGATCTAATTATGGAAAGGATAGTTACATATTTATAGGTCAATTTATTTACTATTTCTTATTAATATTTTTAATAGAGAGATCTCTTAACTGAGTGGAATTAGTAGTCTTATTGTAAAACCTTTCCAAAAGGTAATATTCTAAAGAGTGTTTTAATACCTTTAACCAAGCCACTCCTAATAGGGTGAAGATCCTAAAAGATCTAAGGAAAATCCCTAGATCGGGTCACATTTAACAATGTGCATTGTAATATTTAACCAGATTGTCTTTTAACTGAGCATACTTTAGAAGAGTATTTCTTTAGTGGGTAACAAATCCCATAGTGTTTTTTTATCAAATTGGGTTTCCATGTTAAATACTAGTGTTATATGTATTGAATGATTATTTTGAATGTTATTGTTGATTGAAAAAGTTAATTTACTATTGTTGGTAAATGTTGAAGTGTGTCTAACCAAGTTGATACTGAGTTTGATTAGAGAAAGTTTTTTAAGGTACCAAGAATTCAAGGATTACTGATTCACCCCCCCCCCCCCCCCCCCACCTCTCCATAATCCAACAATTGGTATTATAACTAAGTACTCTAAAGGGATAAGTTTGAAATACTTGAGTAAAAGATCCAAAGATACATAGGATGGAAGTACCTAAGGTGAATAAATAAATTTTCTCAACATGGAAAAGCTAGATGAGGTTATATCTATCTAGAATTGGAGATTCTACACTTAATCTTTTGGATAATGAATACACTCCACTACCTCTTGGACCTATGAAAATTGATCAAATGAGATAAAAGAAGGAATACAACTTGGTGATGATTGAAATTACTTCCTCCATGACTAATGCTAAATTCAATGACATTAAGGACTATATTACTACAAAAGAGATGTGGGACAAGCTTGTATTATTTTATGGAGTTGATTGAGATGTACAAAAAGAAAAGCTTGATAGTCAGAGAGGAAAATTTAAGGAAATAAGAATGAAGGATGAAGAGAACATTACTCAATATAGTTTCAAAATCAAGGAAATTGTAAGTGCCATCCGAGGTGTTCATGGAACATTGACTAGAAATGAAAAGAACATAGACACATAAACACATAACTCATAGTGCCATCTAAGTATGTTATTTGGGTATCTTCTATTCAAGAACTGATCCATACCAAATAACATTATTACTCTTGATGCTTTGATTGGTAAGCTAAATAAATTTGAACTTAGTAATTATGATAATAGTCTATCAACTATTGAAATAACTTTTAAGTCATTGAGATAACTATTGGTAATTCAAGAAGAGAAAGAGATATTCATGAAAGCACGGGAAAATGTGACTATGATAGTATCCTAACCGAAGATAAAGAACAAGAAGAGTTGGAATCGTTGTTGACAAAGAGGCTATTGAGAGGTAAAGGAAAGTATAAAGGTAAACTGCCTTTGAAATGTTTTAATTGCAACAAAATTTGTTACATTGAATCTAGATGTCCTGACAATGATGGGAATGATAAAAGTGACAAGAAGGAGAATCAATACCGAAGGTTTAGAGACTAAAAGGAATAAGAAAAGAAATATTGCTACTTAGTGAAGGAAGGAGTAATTGATGATGAATATAATGACACATAAGAATGTGTGGAAGTTGTCTATGCTACTATGAAGGATGATTCAGAAGAAGAGAGGTATGAAGATGAAAAAGCCCTTATTTATCATGTTAGTAAAACTGACCCATGGATAATTGATAGTGGTTTTTCATATCATATGACTGGTGACATTGATAAGTTTCACAACCTAGAAGAGTATGATGGAGGATTTGTTAAATTTGGCAATGATACTCCATGTTCTGTAAAAGGAAAAGGATCCATTATATTGAATGAAAAGATCAGATTGGATGATGCTTATTGGGTTCAAGGACTAAACTAGAATTTGTTGAGTGTTGCATAATTGAACAACACTGCTCACCAACTAGAGTTGCAAAATAGAAAAGTGAACATTTAAGGTGTTGATGAAGATTTGATTGGAACCAGTGAAAAATCCAAAGGTAATCTATTCTACCTTGATACTACAACAAAGAGTTTCTTGTTTGTTAAAGTTGAGGATGTTTTCTTATGGCATATAAGTCTCTGTCATGTAAATTTTGATAACATGATTAAGGTGAGAAAAAAGAATAGAGTCAGAGGTCTACTGAAATTAAGAAAACCTAATAAAGTGATATGCAAGGAATGTCAGTTTGGTAAGATAACAAAATCAAGTATCTCGAGAAATTCTTACTCATCTAATGGTATTTTGAAACTCTAGTTCATATTGATCTCTATGGCCTTATGAGAATTCAAAGATACTATGGTGATCGGTATTTCATTTTGTTTATTGATGACTACTCAAGAATGATATCAGTAATATTTCTTAAGGAAAATTATGATGCTTTCCAAATGTTTAAATGGTATAAGGCAAGATTTGAGAAGGAAACAAGTAAGAAGATGAAAATTTTAAGATCAGACAGAGAAGGTGAATTTATCTCTGATGAATTTACTATCTTCTGTAATGAAAATGGAATTAAAAGGCAAGTATCTACATTGAAAACTCCACAATAAAATGACATAGATGAAAGAAGGAACAGATCAATATTTGATTGTGCTATAACATTGTTGATTGACAAGGGGGTTGCACAAACATTCTAGAGAGAAGCCATGATGCTGGAGCGTCCTAGGTGTAAGAGCAATCTTGTATCACCCAAAAAAAAATATTTTTAGTTTCTTTTCAATAAGGGATATCTTATGTAGAGGTTCTATTTTTGGGAAATTTACTATTTTTAGTATGTTTTTCATTTGACCTCAATGGTCTATTTTCTTCTATAAAGGTTCATTTTGGTCATATCAGCCTGCCAGTAAAGTTTCATTGCCAGATCAAGTTTAGTTTTGAAGATATTGTAACTTTTTGGTACTGGCAAATGGGTACAAAAACTTTGAACTCAGTTTATAAGGTTGTAGTACCCCACCCCTAGTCCAATTTTATAAATGTTATGATTATTTTAGGATGATAGATTATATGTTAGGAAATCATTGATGCTTATGATTTTACTGACCCCATACTTACATGTGTATGGTTGATGTGTTTGTTTTATATTTCTGTTTCACATGCCTGGTGTGGTTGAGGGATGTAGTAGTTACTTGCTTGTGAGATCCACATGATCGACCGATCCCCTCCATTGTCTATTATATATTTATATATGTATGTACATGCAGGTTTTGTATGCAGGTTTGCAAGTACAGGGCATCATCTTCCCTAAATTGGTAGGAGTGAGCATGCCCATAAATATTCATCTCAATGGTAAAGAGGGGAGATAATACACAGACCCAAAACCCTAACCTAAGCCTAATTGTCCTAGGATTGGACAAGAATTACTTTGACTACCCTACTCGAATTCGTCTAGTTGACATGAATTCATGGACCCCTTCTCCCGAGTTTGTTTGGTTTTATGTTATTTGGTCTCAGTTGATTTATTGCTTATGTGGGTGATTTTTATGTGATTTATTGATTAATGATTATAGTTTAAATTTAATATTAATCATGTTCCTAAGTTTATTTGAGGAAATTTAATTAAAATTCAAATAAGTAATTATTTGGATTTAATTGATTATTGAATTGGTAATTAGATTTAATTATGCATGTGTGCATTATTAAATAATTAAATATTTAATTGCATGGTTTTAGGATGCTTTAAATATTTAATCTATTTAATATGAATTTATAATTATTAACATGTGCATTATTGAAAGTGAATTGTTCCAAAAAATAACAACTTGTTTTCAAAAGCCAAAGTTAAGTTCTACAAAATAAAGCTATTTTAATTTATTAATTTGGATTTACTTTCAAATTGTAATTGGAGTTTGATTGGGAGTTAACTGTTGAGTCATCTCTAGGGTTGCATGAAAGGGGGAATTGAATCCCTAAGAGGGGTAATTGCATTCATTGGGAAATTAGATAGGTTTTGGTGGAGAATTTTTGGAGAGCTTATGTGCTTGGATTTTGGAGTTTTTGGATTGTTGTGGTTTCTTGTTGTTTTGGCTACATTGTGCATCTAGATTTTTGGTGTTTGCATCATTCATGGATTCTGATCTACAGGTTGGATTCTTACACAAAGGAATAAGGTGTTTATAGGTTTCCATTTTAGTTTCTTCCTTTGGATCTGATGTAGGTTTTGGAAAGCCCTTTCTGCGATTTCCGTTTTGTAGTTTCATGGATTTTTATTTCTAAATGATTTCATGATTATCTCCTTAGATCTGTCAGTGATTTCCTTGTTTTGGGTACTAGAGAAACCCTTGTATCTGATATTTTAGGTTTTATTAAATTTTAGCATAGTAATGTTATGCTGGCAAAATTTCATTGAAAGATTGTTTATAGATTTCTTGGAAAACAATAAATTAAATCTGGACTATAGTCTGACTATAGGGTTTTAAGAAATAAGTTTACCCATTAGAGAGAAAATCTATTTGTGTGGGAAAAAACCTAGTTTGGGTATAAAAGTCAATCCTGGTTAAAAAAAATGAGCTTGCTGGAAATTATGTGGAAAATATGCACAATCAAATTAAAATAAACTCAGAAAAGACAAAAAATAAAAGAGGCAATCACATGCATGATTTTTTTAGTATATGCTTTAATTGTTTTAAAAAAAATATGATACATTTCCTTTAATTAATTTTGTTTTTTCAGAATTTATTATAAAAAAAAACTTTGTACGTTGGAAACGATTGTATTTTTAATAAATAAATTAAAAAAATAAAATTTTAAAGATTAAATTTTAAATTAAAAAAATAAATTAAAAAGTGGTTTGAGGAGGGGTGGGGGCCACCACCTCCCCCACCCCTTGGCAGTCGTGCGCAAGCACAATATGCTTGTGGCAGGCTGTCGTGTGCAGGCACAGTACACCTGCCATGCGTAGGGCCATGCACTGCGGCAGACCTGCAAAAAGGCTTAGGTAAGTTTTTTTTTTTTAAAGAGTTTTTTGAATTTATTTTCTTTAATATGTTTTATTTTATATATTAAAAATGTTATTTATAATTTTAAATTAAATTAATTTAGTTTATTTTTAATTATTAATCAGTTTATTTAATTTTATTAATTAGTTTAGTTTAAATTAATTTTTCCTTTTAATTTAGTTTGATCACCTTATTAATTTGGTTAAATTAATTTTACTTATTAACTTAGTTTAATTAAGTAATTTATTATTTTTAGTTAGATAAACTTATCCATTGATTTTGGTTTAACGTAAATTATGTTCTAATTTATTTAAATCAAATTTCATATTAACTTTGTTTAAATAGATTTAATTAAATATTAGTTAAGCAATTAATATTTAGTTAAAAGATATTCATTTTATGGAGTGGTTATTTGTAAATTTATATTTGATAAATCTGAACTGTTATGATTAGAAACAATTACTTGTTAAGTGGTTATGTTTGTACTGAAATTGGGTGCTTTCATTCTATTGAAATCCTAGATCGTATTTAGGGAATATTCTTTCAATAAGGCTTTGTCGCAACATTATGTTAGAAGATTTATGTAATTCTATACTTAGATTCATTTATGATTAATATGGAACTTTAAATGCCTATGGATTATATATCAGGTTTCTATGATGCAATTGTGTATTCTTCATTCATAGTGTGTCTTCTTTTGCTTAATGTGTTATCAGACACTAGATGACCTAGGGGGGAAATAGAGGTCAGGCATGTATCAGTTGTACATGATTTCAACATTATTTTTTGATGTGTGTGTATATTTTGATCATCACCTGATGTGATTGTTACGCAAAATTTCCCATCTTTTAATTCTGGCCTATGCAAATGTCTAGTTCCTGCTGCATCTTATTTTCTTGCAAAGTTGATCCATAGGTTTTTATGCTTTGCACTCTGAACTCCTTGTCCTTTGATGTGTCACCTTGCCCCAGTTTAGATCACATCACTTAATTCGCAAAACCCTCAGAGATATTCAAGTTTGAATGGTTGCAGGAAATATTGTTGCAGGGTTTCAAAAAAAAGGTTCAGTGTCGAAAACCCTCTGTGTTTTCTTTCTTTTGGTCCAAAAGCTTAGGATGTTTTCGACCTTCACCCTGAAAGCCTAGTGTGTTTTTGACCTTCAGTTTGAAAACCCTCTATGTTTTTGACCCCTTCGGCTCTTTGTTATTCTTCTTTGGTATCAACATTTTCCATGTGTGTAACTCCGATCAGGTGGGCCCAGTGGTTGTTTTCGAAGAATGCTAGCGGTCTGTTGCATGATTACATAGCCCCTTTTTAGGCTATGCAAACATGCAAAAAACTATTAGCCACACTGATAAGGGCCTACAGTTTGGTGACATGCCTGTGTTTCATTGGTCAGCTGGTGACCAGGTTTTACAGTGGGCCCAGGATGCAAGTGTGTTAAAGATCTGATGGTGGTCGCATGTTCGCATGGGATCTTCTGACCCCATGCGATCATGCGACAACTGTTCAATGAGATCCTTCTATCGTGGGTCCGATGTGCTATGTCACACTAATGTGTTTGAGTATGGTTGGTCACCGTGTGCTGATGAGGATTTGCAGGTGGGCCTGAGGTTGGTAAAGCGGATGCACGGTTGCACGGTTAAGAGATTTCACATGGTCACTGGATGTAACCGAGATTAAGGAAAAGATTAAATGACTTGGTGAGTAAGGGGAAGAAATGAACCCGAGGTAAGCTAGGGTTAATCTTGCAGTGCAGTCTTGTGGGCCCAGATGTCTTACGTGGCAGCGGAGATAGTTTTAAGTGGCTAGTCGCTTGATCACATGCAGCCTTTTGGGCTCATGTGATCATGCGACCAATGACATTTTCAAAGCGGTGCAACTATTTTTCATGGGGCTTTCTTCTGAGGGAGATGTTTGCAGGTGCAGATAGCTAAAGATTTATGAATTTGGAGGTGGTTGTAGTTGGGAGAATTTGCAGAGATCTAGATTGTCATTTTGGGGTCCTTTCGAGGATCTGAGATCAGATTTGAGCATTCATGGTGAGACTTTTGTGTAGAAAATTGATGAGTCCAGGTTGCTTGTCTACAGGTAATTTGCAGTATAGGGATGGGTCATTTATCTGATTAGTTGAGATGTTGCAGTAGTGTATTCATGATTAGATTTGATCGATCGGTACCCCGGGGTTGATTATTAAATTGTAAATCTTGTAACCCTGGTTAGTTTTAACTCCTGCCTACATGCAATGAGTGTTGTATATATTATTTTTTGGAGCCTTAGTGCTTAGAATTCACATTTTGTAAAAAAGAAAGACTCTTTCTTGGGAAGCTATCCATGGCATTTCTTCTTGTCCCTTGGTTTCCCACATTTTGTAATTCCCATTGATAGATAAAAACATTGCAGAGGTATTTTGTGACAGTTCTTCATGTCCTTATGCTTCCTTGTCTTTGTTTATTTCTTATTGGATTGAAGTCTATGAATGTTGTTAATGGAAACTGGGGTTCCTAGTCCCTCTTACTTTCTACATTTTGTGTGTTACTATGCTTGATCTGATTTAAATGTTTTGTGGGTATGCTATAGCCCCTAGCAGTCTTGTCTCATTCCTACACTGAGTTGCAGAAGAGGATGTTTGTTTGCAGGTCATAGGTTGAGTCTTCTATTCCGGCCTTCCTATGAAATACTTATGCAAGCCTATCTAGTGAGTGGTGACTTATTAGACCTGATTCCTCCATTGATCTCATTCCTCTATACTAAGATCCAAACCCTAATTTTGGTGCATCACCCAGTAGGATAGTTTGCTTTCAGTTATTTCCATTTTTATGCACTCCTTCTATCCCTTTCCCTCAAAAGATTTAATTTCCTATTTAAGAGCGAACTAAGGTGATAATCCAAGAGGAACCAGCCTAGAACTTGGAGGTCTCATCTTGTTTAGCAAAGGTCCCACAACTTAGAGATGATTCCCATGTTATACTGAGTTATCAAGACTAAGAGAGCTTGGGAAAAGGTGCAAACTTAGTGTATAATAGTGATCATATGGGCTCATGTTGCTTTGTTTCCTATTTATGGTATCTTTGTAATCATTTCTAGTTCTTGTGTGTGAAACTAGATCTAAGTTTACCTGGTTGTATACCTATTTGATCTCTGTGAGATTTGTGAGTCTAGGAGAGGTTAAATAGGTGCATCTTAGGGAAGTGGCTTACAATAGGGGTATAGGGCTCAAAAGGGGTCAGTACCAGGATAACCTATCATAAATTGATTAATAAGTGATAACCTAATAATAAAAATTTGAGAATAACATTAAATACAATATTGATATTCTGGTTCCGCATGCATTATGTTGAGGGTCCAGTGTCCAGAGTCCAGAGTGGCCAATCCAGGGTAACTCAACTTGATAGATGCTTGAGGGTTTGGGGTCCAGAGAGACTAGTCTAGGGTAACTCAAGTAGTTGTCCATGTGATGACACTCCCATATTATGTAGCCTAAGTCCCCTCCATAGTTATTCTTCATGTATTAGAATGCCTCTGGATCAGTGAATCTTACCTATCACTGCATTTTGTATACCTTGAGTTAGCGATCTTTTAGGATCCTCTTGCTTAGAGTTCTATCCTTGTTTGGTTTTGGTTATCTGATTGGGGTTTGTTGTTATCTCCTTAGCATGGTGGGGTAGACCTTTGTGGATCTACATGGACAGGTGGTAGTGATTCTTTACCATTTGAGATTCAACGTCTTGGTGTCGGTGCTTGATGGTGCTTCTGCAGTTGGATTCCTTATGATTCTTCATTGATGTTTCTTTTCTTATCTTCATTATTTGTAATCTTATATTAGAGTATCACATGTGGTACCTAATCTGGACATTGTAATATATTTGTTAGAATGATTACCACATACCCTGTGACATGTGCAGTGGATGTGAGTTTATGTAGATATCATGGATGTCCATGAGGATTATAATTTATTGTTATATGATGTAATTGTATTTTTTTATGTTATGGATTCTTTTGTTGATGATATTTTAGTTGTATTTTGTTCTTAAGTAATTCTACATCATGGGACCATTGAGTTCTATAATATGTGATGGTTGTTGGCTTAATGTGAGTAGATGGTAATTTCTTTTGCACTAATGTTTATCTTGTATGTTAACTTTAGAAAAAAAAATTATTCACCAAACTTAGTAGCATATTTTAGGTTAATCTCTCTTGGGTTCCCTGGTGGGGTGTTACAAATGCTTTGGAGGCCTCGAATGAGGTCAAAAAATTGGCTGATTATAGGTTGCATGAGTGAAGCATTGTAGAGAACTTCATGCCCTTTCCGAAATGGGGTGATAATAGCCAATCAGGCTAATAGGAAATTACTTATGGTCTCTGGAAGTTGGGCCACCTAAAATGGAAGAAAATAAATTTCCTTCAAAATTTCTCTTTGAGTTTTGAAAGTTGTTTTGAGCCGACTCTAATGTAATAATATGAAAAATAAAATAATTCTAGGGTTGGGCGGCCTTAAGGGCTAAAATTTGTAGAACCTTCTCTGGTGGTGGAAATTGTCTATATAAGGAAGGCCCATAGTGTTGTCTAAGGGAGTTTTGAAAGTTTTATGTAATAATTAGATGATTTGTCCTACAGAGTATCATAAGGGAAGTCCCCATGTGGATTAGCATATTATAATTCTAAAATTTATAGTTCCATGCTTGTGGAGATAATAAGAAGCCCATTTTATGTTCTTAAAAATTGTTGATGTTTCTTTGTTTCTTTTATGTCTTTGTGGTATTAAGGGGAGTACCAATCATCAAGTGATATCCAAGGAGTTTCTAAGTGTCTAGATAGGTCACCAACTATGAGGTAATTTTCACTAGGACTGTCATTTAGGGTTTGAGTGATAAGCGTGAAAATACCTTCATGAAGGGAACATGGTGGAAGAGATGGTGGTGCGTCACCTAAGGTTAGAGACCTCTAGACAAAAGTGTGATCATTGTAGGAAGAGATTCATAGGTGAATGAATCTTATAGTCATAGATGAAAGAGATGATGAAGGTGAAGAAGAATGAAATTTTGATCAGGAAGGAGAAGGTGTAAGTTTGAATCAAGAGGAAGAAAGGATTTTTCGGGCTATTTCCAAGATTGGGAAAATACCTAAGATTGAGGTTCCCACATTTTCTAGAAATTTTAACCTAGAGGAGTTGATCAACTAGATCAATGAACTAGAAGAATATTTTGAATATGAAGATATTGAGGATCCTGATTGGGTCAAGATTGTGAAGGTCAGACTGAAGGGTCATGTGAAGATCTAGTGGCAAGAGATTTAATTGGAGTGAGATAGAAGAGGAAAGGAGAAAATCACAAGATGGGATCAGATGGTGGATAAATTGAAGTAACATTTCATTCTTTTTTATTATGAGCTTGATCTATTGAAGAAAATGCAAGATTTGAAGAAACAAAGGAGATATGTTCAAGAGTATATGGAGGATTTCTATCTAATACTCATTAGAATAGGTTGTGTGGAAGATGAAAAGGAGAAATTTATTAATTTTCTTAATAGGTTGGGGCCAAGCATTAAGTAGGAGTTGAATTAGGTCTCAATGAACAATATTGAAGAGGCATACCAGTTTTCCCTAAAAGTAGAGGAAAAGTTGAACAAGAAGTTTGAGAGTAGACAAAGTGGAAGAGATCGTGGTGGAAGATCCAGTGGACGGTCTTATGGAGGCCAAAATGAAGATCAAAAAAAGAAGGATGAGGCTAGTAGTAGTCAGAATCAAAGAGGAAAAAATGATAAAAATAATAGACATCAAAGAGGAAGGGATGATGACAACGACCAAGAAGAGGAGGCTTCCATGGAACATGTTTTCACTTTGGAGAAGAAGTTCATAGGGCATTTGAATATCCTCAACACCAAGGAAGGACACACAAGAGAACTAAAGGCCAGGCTAGAGTTGCACATGTGGATGAAGATGCCAAATCATCACATTCCTAAGATGTTGAAAGAGGAGAAACACTAATCAACAAAAGAGTCCTACCGAGTGGTGATAATGAACCTGAGAAAAGGAGAGGATTGTTTCGCACTAGGTGCAAGTGTGACAATACGTGTTTTGATGTGATTTTTGATAGTGGAAGCACTGACAATTTGGTGTCAGAAGAGAAAGTCACAAAATTAAAGCTCAAGACACAGAAAAACCCACATCCATACCGGATCGCCTACATGTAGGATGACCATAAGGTCATGGTTAATGAATAGTGACTAGTAAAGTTCAATATTGGAGGATACCATGATGAGGTACTATTTGATATCATACCTATGGATGCATGTCATATGTTGTTGGGTAGACCCTGATAGTTTGACAGGCATTTTGTACATGATGGTCATGCGATTAATTTTTCTCTGACAAAGGATGGAGTTTGACATAAGATAAATTCATTGATGGACATAGAAGAAAAGGTATGTGGTAATGCAAGAATAAGTTTTATTGATGGAAGAAAGCTCCTAGAGGGTATGAGGCATGAGCATATGTGTTTTTCTTTAATTCTTAAAGCTAGTAAAGAGGAACTAGAAGATGTACCTATAAAAGTTGTAGATCTATTGAATGAGTGTCAGGATATTGTATCCAATCATGTGCTTGATGGATTACCACTAGTAAGGAATATCAGTCATCAGATGGACTTGATTTTTAGGAGCCAATTTGTGAAATACGGAAGCACATAGAATGACACCAATAGAAAGTGAAGAGTTGAATAGATAAGTAGAATAGTTGTTGCAAAAGGGGTTGATTTGTGAGAGTCTGAGTCCCTGTGTTGTACCAGTAGTATTAGCACCAAAGAATAATGGAGAATGGAGGATGTATATAGATTCTAGGGCTATCAATAAGATCACAATCATGTATAGGTTTCCATTACCATAGATGGATGATATTATGGACTATTTGAGTGGAGCTGTGTATTTTTTAAAAATAGATCTAAAGAGTGGATATCATCATATTTGGATCAAAGAAGGCGATAAAAAGAATAATTATTTCAAGATAAAGGAAGGATTGTATGAGTGGTTAGTCACATCTTTTGGGATAAACAGTGCAGTTTTGTGAAGGAGTTGGTATATCTGGGATTTTTAGTTTCAACAAAAGGTCTAAAAATGGATCCGAAGAAAGTGAAGGCTATCCTCAAATGACCTACTCCAAGGAGTGCTATTGAGGTAAGATCTTTTCATTGTTTGGCTAACTTTTACATGAAGTTCATGAGGATTTTTAGTAGTATTTGTGGACCCTTGACCGAAACAATGAGAGGGGATAGAAAATAATTTAAGTGGACTATTGGGGTAGATAAGAGTTTTAAACTATTGAAATGGAAAGTTAGAAAACAACCTATTTTAGAACTTCCATATTTTAATAAGGTGTTTCATGTAGACTGTGATGCTAGTGGTACTACAATAGGATTTGTTTTAAGCCAAGAAGGTAAACATGTTGCTTATTTCAGTTAGAAGTTAAATGATTCTGAGAGAACATATTTTTTTTATGATCAGAAATTTTATGCTATAGTTCAGACATTGAAAAAGTGGAGACACTATCTACTTCCTAAAGAATTTTTTTTGTATATTGATCATCAAGCTTTACAATATTTGAATAGTCAAGGAAAGCTAAATTAGAGACATTTAAAATGGGTTGATTTTTTGCAGAGTTACACATTTGTTTTGAAATACATGTGTGGGAAGTATAACAGGGTTCTAGATGCACTTAGTAGAAGGCAATTTTTTCTAACAGAGATGCAGATTGAGGTGGTTAGGTTCAAGGAACTCAAGAGTTTGTATCCAGAGGATCCTAATTTTGGTGAAGCTTTGAAAGCTTGTATGGAGCCTATTACTCTAGACAGAATGAAGTGGTTGGATTTCAACATCTAGGATGGTATGCTATTGAAAGGGAGTCACTTGTGCATTCCACAAAGTTCTATGAGGGATAATCTGATCAAACAACAACATAACATAGGATTGGCTACAAATTTTGGGTGAGATAAAACCTTTTCTCTGGTTAGTAAGAATTATTACTGGCCATAGTTGCAGCAAGTTGTCAAGAAGTTTGTACAGAGTTGTAGAGTATGTCAAATGAAAAAAGGAGTAATGTAGAATATAGGGTTGTATCAGCCATTACCTATACCAGAGAAGCCATGGGAGGATACTAGTATTGACTTTGTTCTTGGTTTACCAAGGACTTAGCGGGGACATGTTTCAATTTTTGTGGTGGTTGATAGGTTTTCAAAGATGACACATTTCATTCCCTACAAGAAGACTAATGATGTTGTTCTTGTAGTATAATTATTTTTCAAAGAAGTGGTGAGACTACATGGTCTACCAAAGAGCATAGTTTCAGATCGAGACACTAATTTTGTTGGATATTTATGGTACACATTGTAGAAGAGTTTAAAGATAGATTTGAAGTTCAGCTTGTCACATCATCCATAGACTGATGGATAGACATAAGTGGTGAATAGGAGTTTGGGGAATTTTTTGAGATGTTTAGTTGGAGATAAGCCAATGGGATGGGATTTGATTTTTCCATAGGAATAATTTGTATACAATAATTCTATCAATAGGAGCACTGGTAAATTGCAGTATAAGGCTAAGGAAGATGAGAAAAGGAGGCATAAAGAATTTTAGGTTGGGGATGAAGTCGTGGTTCATTTATGGAAGGAGTAATTTTGAGTTGGTACATATAACAAGATGAAAATGAAGTAGCTTGGGCCATGTAAGATATTGGAGAAGCATGATTTAGGAAATGCCTATCAGGTATAATTACCTACTGAGCTGAAAATTTTTCTAGTGTTTAACATTTCAGATCTGACAGAGTATCATGAAGGGGGTGTTCAAGATGAGATCACAAAAGCACAGTCAAGTATTCCAACAACTACTTCAGCTATCAAGGAGATTGAGGATATACTAAATAGTTGTGTTGGCAGAAGCACAAGGAACAAGACAAATGAAGAATATTTTTTTGAATGGAAAAGATGACCTGTTGAAGATTCATCATTGATGACAAGGGAGGAGGTGAACCATCTTGTTTTTCCTCTTCGCAATTAAAATGTGACATGGTCACTTCTGAAATTACCCTAGGCATCTAATGTAGGAGCATCCTGGGTGTAAGAGCAATCTTACATCACCCCAAAAAAATTCTAGTTTCTTTTCAATAAGGGCTATCTTATCTAAAGCTTCTATTTTTGGGAAATTTACTATTTTTAGTAGGTTTTTAGTTTGAGCTTAGAATGGTCTATTTTCTTCTCTAGAGGTTCATTTTGGTCATATAAGCTTTCCAATAAATTTTCATTCCCAGATCAAGTCTAGTTTTGAAGATATTGAAATTTTTTGGCATTGGTAGTAGGGTACAAAAACTTTGGACTTAGTTTTGAAGGCTTTAGAGGCCTTGAATGAGGTCAAAAATTTGGCTGACTATAGCTAGCATAAGTCAAGCACTATAGAGAACTTCACGCCCTTTCTAAAATGGGGTCATATTAGCCAATTGGGTCAACGGGTGATGACTTATGGTCTCCGGAAGTTGGGCCACCTGAAATGGAAGAAAATGAATTTCCTTGAAAATTTCTTTTTGAGTTGTGAAAGTTGTTTTGATCCCACTCTCATGTAATAAAATGAAAAATAAAATAATTCTAGGGTTGGTCAGCCTTAAGGGCTAAAATTTCTATAACCTTCTTAGGCATTGGAAATTGCTTATATAAGGAAGGCCCACAATATTGTCTAAGGAAGTTCTCAAAGTTTTGGGTAATAATTCGAGGCTTTATCCTAGAGAATATTGTAAGGGAAGTGCCCATGTGGCTTCACATATTGTAATTATGAAATTTTTAATTCCACACTTATGGAGATAATAAGAAGCCCATTTTCTATTCTTGCAAATTGATGTTGTTTCTCTGTTTCTATTATGTGTTTGTGGTATTAAGGGGAGCACCCTTCATCAAGTGATATCAAAGCAGGAGTTCTTGAGTGTGTAGACAGATCACCTATTGTGAGGCATTTTGTTAGAAAGTAAAGTCCACCAAGATAACTGGGGGGGGGGGGGTGGGTCAATCAGTTATCAGATAATTATAACTTTTATCAACTTCAACACCATTAAACCATGTAAGAAATATAATTACCAACCATAGAAAGATATTCATACACAATAACACAATGACACAAGATATGTTGACTAGGGAACCTCTTGATCAAAGAGTAAACCCCGATGGGAATGATGTCCACAAAAGATGCACTAATATGAATATTCCTTATGAAAGGATGGACTTTGTTAGGAGTCTTATGAAATACATTCAGTACATATGAATCCCTATTAGGAGATTTTGAATCCTTGTTAAAAGATTCTAACCCTATTAAGAGTTATGGAAGACAGAAGGACCCACTGCCCAAACAACTTTAGGGTAAGATCACTGAACACACTGTCCAAATAATCTTTGTATTACTCAATAGAATAATATGTTACCTCTTCTCTAACTATGCTAAACTGCACTCACTGTTACACCAGATCTCAATTTCAGATCTTTTTACTTCGCATGTCTTCCTTCACAAATTCGCTTTCACATTTATCTCTTTTCTTCAATTCATATCTATCTTCTACTATACAACAAGGAAAAACATTCCTTCCTTTATAACACACTAAAATAATTACAAATGAGTAGGCATACAATTACAAAATAAAATTTCCCACATGCTACATCAAAATTACACAAAACTTTAGGCTTCCAACTATAATAATTCTCCACTCATGTGACCTCAAAGTTTGCACTATCATCCACATCACTATCAACATGTCTTCAAATTCCCTATAACTTTGCAAAACTAGATTCCATTCCGATTAAGAGATATCATCTGATTTCCACAAACCGCTACTCAGGAACACTACCTGAATACTACTTCCACCAAAATGCTCATAAGTTCCATGAATAAATAAATTATTGTTTGCGCTCTTAACCATAGACATATAACATATCAAAGATTATATCCTCAACATCACATAGCTCCAACTACAATATCCCACATGCACTAATTCAAACTTTGTTTGCTTCTCTGCAAGTCTCTGGTAAATCACTGTATTGACATCAATGACAATCATAGTCATTAATACAACAACAACTGCTACAAAATGACTGCCAAACATTCAGCATTCATTCCTAAAAATCTCCCCCATTGGCATTGATGGCAACATAGATTTAAAAACATCCAATGTTCCAAATACACAATACTGCAATACTATTCCTTCAAGTCCTCTTCAACAATCAAATCTTGCTTCATTTTCCTATTCAGATAGTACAAATAGTTTTTTCATATACACTTCTCCCCCATTAACATCAATGCCAAAAATCTCATCATTATGTCAACAACAACTCCAATGTCAAAAGACACTATTCAGAAAATACATTCACTAGAGTCCTCATGACTCAGCTCAGATACACATACTCCCCCATAGAGGAAGTACCAACATCTAGTCTAGAAGAAAGATAAGGCTCATATACCACTGGATGGAAGCAACCAACTACATCAATTCTCAAAAGTAGGCTGGGGCATAACCCCAAGCATACCTCTTAGATACTCAAATGTATCATTAGGCAAAGGCTTTGTAAATATATTTGCTATCTTCTTCTTTGTACTTATGTACTCAAGTTTGACATCCTTCTTAGCAACTTTCTCTCTTACAACATGATACTTAATCTCTATATGTTTTCTCTTAGAATGTAATATAGGGTTCTTAGACATACTAACTGTGTTGATGTTGTCACAATGTATGACAACAGGCTCAACAAAATTTATTCCAATATCCTTTAGCATTTTCTTCATCCAAATTATCTAGTTACAATTGTTTGTTGCTGTTACATATTCTACTTCTGTTGTGCTCTATGAGATACAATTCCACTTCTTTCTTAGCCAAGAAACCAATCTTCCTCCAAGGAAAAATGCTCCACCACTGGTGTTTTTCTTATCATCAACACTATCTCCCCAATCAGCATCTATATATGCAAATAGGGTTAAATCATCATATTTTTCATACCACAATCTATAGTCCATTGTGCCTCTTAAATATCTTAGTATCCTCTTTACTGCTACATAATGTGATTCTCTAGGTTCAGCTTGAAATCTTTCTACAATTCCAACTAAATGTGCTATATCAGGTCTTGTATGAGTCAAATACTACAATCCTCCAATCATATATCTATATTTCTTTTGTTCAATTATCGGTGTTTCATCCATGCTAGATAATTTATGTCTAGTTATCATAGGTGTTCCAACTAGTTTACAATTCTCCATTCCAAATATTTTCAACAAGTCAGTCAGGTACTTTGTCTGACTTACAAAGATACCATCATTGTTTTGTGTTATCTACAATCTCAAAAAGTATTTCATTTCACCAATCATATTCATTTCAAATTCAATCTTCATTTAATCAGCAAATTTGTCACTAACTTCATCTTCTCCAAAAATAATGTCATCAACAAAAATAACTATAACCAACAAACCATTTTCAATTTCTTTTGTGTATAGATTGCTATCAGTTGTTCCTTTTGTAGAACCCAACTTTAACAAATACTTGTCCAATCTTGCATACCAAGTTCTAGGTGCTTGTTTTAGTCCATATAAGGCTTTCTTTAGTTTACATACCATGTCTCCTTCTTGAGTCAAAGGAAAACCTTCAGGATACTCAATGTAGACTTCTTCTTCCAATTCTCCATTCAGAAATGCTGACTTCACATCCATCTGATATACTTTGAATTTTTTGTAAGCTGCATAAGCCAAAAACATTCTTACTGCTTCAATTCTTGCAACAGGTGCAAAGGTTTCTTCATAGTCAATTTCTTCTTGATGTGAGTATCCCTTACATACCAATCTTTCTTTGTTTCATACTACTTCTCCTTTTTCATTCATCTTGTTTCTGAATACCCATTTAGTTCCAATAACATTCTTATCTTTAGGTCTAGGGACCAATTCCCATGTCTTGTTCTTTTCAATTTGATCTAGTTCTTCTTTCATAGCATTAGTGCAAATTTCATCTTCACAAGCTTCACTAGTGGTTTTAGGTTCAATTTGAGAAATCAAAAATAATTTTTCTTGTACCTTATTCCGAGTTAGAACTCCTCTTTTGATGCTTCCAATAATTTTCCCAATAGGATGATTTCTTGATAAACTCTTGCTAGGTGTCACTGTCTCAGATCTCACTTCAAGTGTAGGTTCTTCAATGAATTCAGTGTAGATTTCATTCAAAAAATCACTGCCAGTCTCATAAAATAATTTAGTAGATCTAGTGTTAGGTTTAGGATGAGCTTCTTCATCTGACTCATAATCAAGCATTCTTTCTTGAATTTTGAACTTTTCATCAACTTTAACATTTGTGCTTTCAACAATAGTCTTAGTTATTTTATTGTAACATCTATAGGCTTTGCTTTTCAAAGAATATCCAAGAAATATACCTTCATCACTTCTAGGATCAAACTTTCCAATATCATCATCTCTCTTTATATAACATTTGCTTCCAAAAATTTTAAAATATTTAACTGAGGGTGCACATCCAAACCATAATTCATAGGGTGTCTTGTCTATGTCTGCTCTGATTTGTACTTTGTTTACTATATACACTATTGTGTTCACTACTTCTCTCTAGAATATCTTCACCAAGTCATTCTCAAATAACATAGCTTTTGCTGCTTTAGTAATTGATCTATTCCTTCTTTCTGCAATACCATTTTGTTCAGGTGTTCTAGGGGCTGAAGACTGTCTCTTAATGCCATTTTCTTCACAAAAGGTGTTAAACTCTCTAGAAGTAAATTCTCCACCTCTATCAGATCTCAAACATTTAATCTTCATTCTAGATTCATTCTCAACTTTATTCTTAATGATCTTAAACTTGTCAAATGATTCAGACTTTTCTTTAAGAAATGTAATCCACATCATTCTTGTAAAATCATCAACAAGAATCATAAAATACCTTTCTCCATAGAATCCTCTAGTCCTAGTAGGACCACTCAAATCTATATGAACAATCTCTAGCTTTTCTACAGATGTAAACTTCTTACTGGGAAAAGAACTTCTCTTATGTTTAGCCATCACACATTCTTTGCAAATCATGTTAGTAGGCTTCATAATTTTAGGTAAATCTCTTACTGCAAGTGTAGTACTTAATTTCACAATGTTGTTAAAGTTTATATGACAAAACCTTCTATGCCATAACCAACTGTCATCAATTTTAGTAATCAAACATGTCATCTCAGTAGGATTCAACTGAAATACATTACCTCTGGTTCTAGATCCAGTTCCAATCAGATTTCCATCTTTATCCTTTATCACACAAGTTTTCCCAGTAAACTAAACTTGATATCCTTTATCAACTAACTATCCAACACTCAAAAGATTATGTTTCAATCCATCCACAAAATAAACATCATCAGTATTAGTATTTCCATCAAGAGTAATAGATTCTATACCTTTAATCAAGCAAGGTGCATTGTTTCCAACTCTAACAACTCCTCCATCATATTCATTAAACTTTATGAACTTTTTCATGTCTCCTATCATATGATGTGAACAACCATTGTCTATAATCCAATCAGCTTTCTTTTCAACTTGAGAAACTAAGGCTTTTTCTTCCTTAACATTAGTTTCAAGATTCTCTTCTTTAATTGCTACAAATCCTATGTCATCATTATTCTTAGTATCACTTTCACTTAGAGTTCTCTCTATACTAGCTTCAATATCTTCATCATTAGCATAATAACATTCCTTAGATCTTCTAGGTTTGAAATTAATTTTGTACTTTTTAACTCTCTTAGGACATTTAGATGCAAAATGACCATATTCTTGACAAGTCCAACATTTAAAAATTTTCTTATCATCTGGTTCTCTCTTCACAAGAAAAGCAATACCTTCTTCAATCTTCTTGTCTTCTTCATTTCTAGATCTACTACTGCCAGCATAATCTCCGCTCACACTGATGCTTCTTGACAAAGTAGGGTGAACACTAAGAGCACTAAATGTTGTCTCCATTCTAGGCAAGTCTCCTGATAACCTCAAGTTCATGTCTGTTGCTTCCAATCTTCCAAGAAGAGTCTCTCTTGTAAATTTTGTAGTACAAGGTATAAATTGTTCAATCATCTGTGTTGTATGCTTAAATACAAGAGTCAATGTCCTCAAAATTTTCCATATCACTTCATTCTCTGTCTTTGTTCCTCCACAAGATTTTATGCCTATAACAATTTCTGACATTCTACCAATATAGCTTTTAATAGATTCATCTTCCAACATTCTTATATCTTCAAATGCACATATCCAATTATGTAATCTAACTCTTTTTGCATGTTCATCACCTTTAAAGGTAGAGTGTAAAGCATTCCAAATTTCATGAAATTTTTTCAAACATTTTACCCGACTGTACTCATTCTCTGGAAGGACTATCAAAAGTGCTTCTCTTACAAGTATGTTACACATGAATAGATCTCTCTCATCAGCAATACATGTTTCAAGATTTTCCTCTTCAATGATAGCCTTATCATTCTTTGTAATCAACCAATAACCTAGTCCTAAACATAGTAGGTGTGTCTTCATCTTTTCTTTCCAGCTATCAAAATTTACTCCATCAAACTTAGGGCTTTCTTTCCTGAAATTCACCATGGATCTCCTTAAGTTGTTAAAGTTGTTTTTCAAGGACCTATTGCTCTGATACCAATTGTTAGAAAGTAAAGTCCACCAAGATAAATGAGGTGGGGGTCAATCAGTTATTAGATAATTATAACTTTTATCAACTTCAACACCATTAAACCATGTAAGCAATATAATTACCAACCATAGAAAGATATTCATACACAATAACACAATGACACAAGATATGTTGACTAGGGAACCTCTTGATCAAAGAGTAAACCCCGGTGGGAATGGTGCCCACAAAAGATGCACTAATATGAATATTCCTTGTGAAAGGATGGACTCTGTTAGGAGTCTTATGAAATGCATTCAGTACATATGAATCCCTATTAGGAGATTTTGAATCCCTGATAAAATATTCTAACCCTGTTAAGAGTTATGGAAGATAGAAGGACCCACTCCCCAAATAGCTTCAGGGTAAGACCACTGAACACACTGTCCAAATGATTACTCAACATAATAATATGTTACCTCTTCTCTGACTGTGTCAAACTACACTCACTGTTACACCAGATCTCAATTTTAGATCTTTGTACTTCGCATGTCTTCCTTCACAAATTAACTTTCACATTTAGCTCTTCTCTTCAATTCATATCTATATTCTACTATAAAAAAAGGAAAAACATTCCTTCTTTTATACCACACTCAAATAATTACAAATGATTCAGCATACAATTACAAAATAAAAGTTTCCAAACGCTACATAAAAATTACACAAAGTTGTTGGCTTCCAACTACAATAATTCTCCACTCATGTGACCTCAAAGTTTGTGCTATTATCCATATCACTATCAATGTGTCTTCAACTTCCCTTTAACTATACAAAACCAAATTCCATCCCGATTAGGAGATATCATCTAATTTCCACAAACCACTACTCAGGAACACTGCCTGAATACTGCTTCCACCAAAATGCTCATAACTTCCATGAATAAATGAATTATTGTCTACTCTCTTAACCATAGACATATAACATACCAAAGAGTATATTCTCAACATCACATAGCTCCAACTACAATATCCCATGTGTGCTAATTCAAACTCTATTTGCTTCTCTATAAATCTCTGGTAAATCACTATGTTGACATCAATGACAATCATAGTCATGAATGGAACAACAACTGCTACAGAATGAGTGCCAAACATTCAGCATTCATTCCCAACACATTTTACACTAGGACCACAGGTAAGGGTTTTAGTGATAAGCACAAAAATGCCTCTATGAAGGGAACTGTTAGAATAACTAAGAGGGGGGTGAATCAGTTATCCAGTGTCCCAATACAAAATGTATAATCCAAAACAAATTATTTAACTTTTGTTACTCGATAAACATAAAATACTTTCACTATTTCTTCTTTCACCGATTATCAGTCTTGATGCAGGAGCATCCTGGGTGTAAGAGCAATCTTGCATCACCCAAAAATATTTATGTTTTTGTATTCAATAAGGGCTATCTTGTGCAGAGCTTCTATTTATGGAAACTTTCTATTTTTAGTAAGTTGGTGATATGATCTCAGAATGTTTTGATTTTACATGTGGAGGTTCATCTTAGTCATATCAGTCTACCAGTAAAGTTTCATGGCTAGATCAGGTGTAGTTTTGAAGATATTGAAGATTTTTGGTATTGGCAGTAGGGTATAGAAACTTTGAACTCATTTTTGAAAGCTTTAGAGGCTCCAGATGAGGTTGAAAATTTGGTTGATAGGCACTTGCATGAGTCAAGTTTGAAGAGCGCTTCATGGCCTTTTCAAAATGGGGTTATAATAGTCAATTAGGTCAACTGGCGATGACTTATGGTCCCTGGAAGTCGGGTCACCTGAAATGGTAAAAAATAATTTTCCTTCAAAATTTCTATTCGGGTTTCAAAAGTTATTTTGAGCAGACTTTGATGTAATAAATTGAAAATAAAATAATTCTAAGTTTGGTCAACCCTAAGGGCTAAATTTCTAGAACCTTCTTGGGCAGTGGAAAATACCTATATAAAGAAGGCCCGTAGTGTTGTCTAGGGCAGTTTTGGGTAGAGATCTAGGTATTCATTTGAGGCTTTATCCTACAGAATATTGTAAGGGAATGCCCATGTGGTTTTTCATATTGTAATTCTGAAAGTTTGTAATTCCACATTTGTGGAGATAATAAGAAGCCAATTTTCTATTCTTGCATATTATTGTTGTTTCTCTATTTCTGTTATGTGTTTGTGGTAGTAAGGGGAGCACCCTTCATCAAGTGGTATTAGAGTAGGAGTTCCTAAGTTTGTAAATAGATCACCGACTGTGAGGTAGTTTTCACCAGGACCGTGGTTAGGGTTTCAGTGCACATCGTGAAAATGCCTCCATGAAGGGTATGTGGTAGAAGAGTTGGTGTTGTTACACCTGAGGTTAGAGCACTCCAAAGACAAGTGCGAGTATTGCAAGAGGAAATTCATAGAGGACTGAATCTTAATGTCAAACATGAAAGTGAGGATGAACCTGAAGAAGAAGATCAAGAAGGAGAAGTCAAAGTTGTGAACTAGAAGGAAGAAAGACTTTTTCAGGCCATTTCCAAGATTGGAAAAAGACCTAAGATTGAGGTTCTTGCATTTTTAGGAAATCTTAACCTAGAGGAGTTGATCGACTGGATCAATGAATGTGAAGAACATTTTGAGTATGAAGATATTGAGGATCCTAATAGGGTCAAATTCGCGAAGCTCAGACTAAAAGGTCATGCAAAGATCTAGTGGCAAGAGATTCAATTGGAGTGAAATAGAAGAGGGAAAGATAAAATCACAAGATGGGATCGAATGGTGGATAAATTGAAGTGGCAGTTCATTCCTATTGATTATGAGCTTGACCTATCGAAGAAGATGCAAAGTTTGAAGCAGGTAGGAAGATCTGTTCAAGAGTATATAGAGTTCTATCGAATCCTCATCAAAATAGGCCATACAGAAGATGATGAAGAGAAAGTTTCCCATTACCTTAATGGGTTAAGGTCGAGCATTCAAGAGGAGCTAAATCTTGTTTGAATGAATAGTATTGAAGAGGCATACTAGTTTTCCCTAAAAGTAGAGGAAAAATTGAACAAGAAGTTCAAGAGAAAACAAAATGGAAGAGGTCACGGTGGAAGATCTGGTGGATGGTCATATGGAGACCGAAATGAAGATCTAAAAAAGAAGGATGAGGCTAGTAGTAGTCAAAGTCAAAGAGGAAGCAATTCCAATCATTTCCAAGATTGAAACAATAGAGATCAGAGAGGAAGAGGAAGAGGAAGAGGACAAGGTTTAGGTAGAGGAGGCTTCTCTGGAACATATTTTCACTGTGGAGAAGAAGGTCATAGGGCATTTGAATGTCCTCAATGCCAAGGAAGGATAGATAGGAGGAATGAAGGCCAAGCCAGAGTGGCACATGTAGATGAAGATGTCAGATCCTCAAATTTTGAAGATGCTAAAAGAGGAGAAACATTGATTAATAGAAGAGTCCCGCTGAGTGGTGAGAATGAACTTGAACAAAGGAGGAGCCTGTTTCGCACTAGATGCAAGTGTGAGGGTAAATGTTGTGATGTGATTATTGATAGTGGAAGCACTAAAAATTTGGTGTCAGAAGAGATGGTGACAAAGTTGAAGCTCAAGAGATAGAAATGCCCACATCCATATCAGATTGCCTGGGTGTAGGATGACCACAAGGTCATGGTCAATGAACAGTACCTAGTAAAGTTCAAGATTGGTGGGTACCATGATGAGGTACTATGTGATATCATACCTATGGATACATGTCACATGTTGTTGGGTAGGCCATGGCAATTTGATAGATGTTTTGTACATGATGGTCGTGAAAATACCTATTCCTTGACAAAGGATGGAGTGCAACATAAGATAAAGCCACTGAAGGAGACCAACGAAAGGGTATGTGGTAATGGAAGAATAAATTTTGTTGATGGAAGGAAATTCCTAGATGGTATGAGACATGAGAATGTGTGTTTTTTTTTAATTCTAAAAGCTGGTAAAGAGGAAGTAGAGGATGTACCTATAGAGGTTGCAAATTTGTTGAATGAGTTTTAGGATTTTTTATTTGATAATGTACCTGATGGATTACCACCGGTAAGGAGGATCACTCATCAACTGGATTTGATTCCAGGAGCTAGTTTTCCAAACAAGGTAGCACACAAAATGACACCATCCAAAAGTGAAGAGTTGAACAAACAAGTACATGAGTTATTGCAGAAGGAATGATTCAGGAGAGCCCGAGTCCATGTGTTGTACCAGTAGTATTAGCACCAAAGAAGAATGGAGAATGAAGGATGTGTACAAACTCCAGGGCAATAAACAAGATCACAATCAAGTACAGATTTCCATTTCCATGAATGGATGATATTATGGATTGTTTGAGTGGAGCTATGTATTTCTCAAAGATAGATCTGAAGAGTGGATATCACCAAATTTGGATCAGAGAAGGAGATGAATGGAAGACTGCATTCAAGACAAAGGAAGGACTATATGAGTGGTTAGTCATGCCTTTTGGGCTAACCAATGCACTGAGCACTTTCATGCGGCTCATGAATGAGGTTCTGAAAGAATTTTTTCATAAGTTTGTCATTGTTTACCTAGATGATATCTTGATCTTTAGCAAGACATTGGAGTAACATATGATGCATATTCGTATGGTGTTTGAGAAGCTGAGAGATGAGAAATTTTTTATTAATTTGAAGAAGTGTAGTTTTGTGAAGAAGGAATTAGTGTATTTGGGATTTGTAGTTTTAGCAGAAGGTCTGAAAATGGATCCAGAGAATGTAAAGGCTATCCTTGAATGGCCTACTCCAAGGAATGCTACTAAGGTAAGATCTTTTCATAGTTTGGCTAGTTTTTATAGAAAGTTTATCAAAAAATTTAGTAGTATTTGTGGACCCTTGACTGAAACAATGAGAAGGGATAGAAAAGAGTTCAAGTGGACTAATGGGGTGAATAAGAGTTTTAAATTGTTGAAACAAAAGGTTAAAGAACAACCTATTTTAGCACTTCCTAATTTTAATAAGGTGTTTCAAGTAGACTATGATGCTAGTGGTACTGCAATACGAGCCATTATGAGTCAAGAAGGTAAACCTATTGTGTATTTCAGTGAGAATTTGAATGACGCCAAGAGGAAATATTATGTTTATGATCAGGAATTTTATGCCATAGTTTAGGAATTGAAGAAGTGGAGACACTATCTTCTTCCTAAGGAGTTTGTTTTCTATACTAATCATCAAGCTTTGAAATATTTGATTAGTCAATGAAAGTTGAATCAAAGGCATTTGAAATGGGTTGAGTTTTTGCAGAGTTATAGATTTGTTTTGAAACACATGAGTGGAATGTCTAACAAGGTTGCAGATGCTCTTAGCAGAAGGTAACTATTGCTGATAGAGATGAAGATTGAGGTGGTTGGGTTCAAGGAACTCAAGAATTTGTATCTAGATGATCCTGATTTTGGGGAAGCTTGGAAAGCTTGTAAAGAACCTGTTACTCTAGATAGGATGAAGTGGCTAGATTTCATCATTCAAGATGATATACTATTCAGAGGGAGTTAGTTGTGCATTCCAAGAAGCTCTATGAGGGAGAATCTCATCAAGGAGAAGCATAGCAGAGGATTGGCTGGACATTTTAGTTGTGATAAAACCCTTGCTTTGGTTAGTGAGAATTATTATTGGCCACAGTTGTAGAAAGATGTCATGAAGTTTGTACAGAGTTGCAAAGTATGTCAAATGGTGAAAGGAGTGAAGCAGAATACAAGGTTGTATCAGCCATTACCTGTACTAGAGAATCCTTGGGAGGATATCAGTATGGACTTTGATCTTGGTTTACCAAGGACATAGTGGGGACATGATTCAATTTTTGTGGTAGTTGACAAATTTTTAAAGATGACACATTTTATTCCCTGCAAGAAGACTAATGATGTTGTTCATGTAGTGGAATTATTTTTCTAAGAAGTGGTGAGACTACATGGTTTGCCAAAGACTATAGTTTTAGATAGGGACACTAAGTTCATTGGATATTTCTGGCGTACATTGTGGAAGAAGTTGAAGATAGATTTGAAGTTTAGTTCATCACATCATCCACAAACTAATGGACAGATAGAGGTGGTGAATAGGAGTTTGGGAAATTTGTTGAGATGTTTGGTTGGAGGTAAGCCAATAGGATGGGATTTGGTTTTACCATAGGTAGAATTCGTATATAATAATTTTATCAATAGGAGAACTGGTAAATCACCATTCCAGATTGTATATGGGAGTAGTCCAAAAAATGCATTTGAGTTGAGAAAGATAGATCAAGGAGAAATAAGTAGTGCTGAAGCTGAGGATTTTGTAGAATATTTGAAAAACATCCATGAGGTGAGGAAGCATATTACCAAGATGAATGCACTGTATAAGGCTAAGGTAGATGAGAAAAGGAGGCATAAGGAATTTTAGGTTGGAGATAGAGTCATGGTTCATTTGCAGAAGGAAAGATTTCTAGTTGGTACATATAACAAGCTGAAAATGAAGAAGTTTGGGCCATGTAAGATACTGAAGAAGAATGATTCAGGAAATGCATATGAGGTTGAGTTGCCTCTTGAGCTAAATATTTCACCAGTATTTAATGTTTCAAATCTAACAGAGTATCATGAAGGAGGTGTTGAAGATGAGGTTACAGCAACATAGTGGAGTATTCTAGCAACCAGTTAAGATATCAAGGAGATTGAAGACATACTGGATAGTCATGTTGGTAAAAGCACAAGGAACAACACATATGAAGAGTATTTGGTCAAATGGAAAGGATGACCTATTGAAGATTCATCATGGCTAACAAAGGAGGAGGTTAACCATCTTGGTTTTCCTCTACACACCTGAGATGTGATGGGGTCACTTCTCAAATTACCCTAGGTGTCTGATGCAGGAGCATCCTGGGTGTAAGAGCAATCTTGCATCACCCCAAAATATTTATGTTTTTGTATTCAATAAGGGCTATCTTGTGTAGAGTTATTATTTATGGAAACTTTCTATTTTTAGTAAGTTGGTCATACAATCTCAGAATGTTTTGATTTTACATGGGGAGGTTCATCTTAGTCATATCAGCCTGCCAGTAAAGTTTCATGGCTAGATCAGGTCTAGTTTTGAAGATATTGAAGATTTTTGGTATTGGTAGCAAGGTACAGAAACCTTGAACTTAGTTTTGAAGGCTTTAGAGGCCTTGAATGAGGTCAAAAATTTGGGTGACAAGTTCTTGCACAAGTCAAGTCTATAGAGTGCTTCATGGCCTTTCCGAAATGGGGTTATAATAGTCAATCAGGTCAACTGGTGATGACTTATGGTCCCCAAAAGTCAAGTCACCTGAAGTGGCAGAAAATAATTTTCCTTCAAAATTTTTGTTCGGGTTTCAAAAGTTATTTTGAGCTGACTTTGATGTAATAATTTGAAAATAAAATAATTCTAAGTTTGGTTGACCCTAAGGGCTAAATTTCTAGAACCTTCTCGGGCGGTGGAAAATGCCTATATAAAGAAGGCCTATAGTGTTGTCTAGGGTAGGTCTGGGTAGAGATCTGGGTATTGATTTGAGGCTTTGTCCTATAGAATATTGTAAGGGAATGCCCATGTGGTTTTGCATATTGTAATTCTGAAAGTTTGTAATTCCACATTTGTGGAGATAATAAGAAGCCAATTTTTTGTTCTTGCATATTGTTGTTGTTTCTCTATTTCTGTTATGTGTTTGTGGTATTAAGGGGAGCACCCTTCATCAAGTCTAAAACTTATAGTAAATACCAATCAAATTTAACATGTAATATGCAAAGTATGATAACAAACAAATATCACAATCAACACATCACACAAGAGATTTAAAGTGGAAACCCTGTGAAGGGAAAAACCACCTGGGACTATCAACCCAAAATGTTGACTCTTCTGAAGTGAGGTCGGTGAAGACCCAACCCTATTAAAGGTTACAAAAACATTGTTAGGTGTGACCTTGTTAGAGGATTTTAGACCAGAAGTTATCATCCAACTAGTAGTTACTCTAGGGTTGATAGGATAATAATGTTCACTCTATGAATGAAACATAAAAAGACTTTCTTAGCCCACTCGATTAAGATATTTGACTATGTACAATGGTTAAATATGTAACAGTAGATGACCTTCCTTGATACAACTTCAATTGTAGTTTACAGATCAATATTCAGCTCATACAAATCTTTTTGATCAATATATTGTTAGAAATAGGGAATACTAAGAGGGGGGGTGAATCATTATTCTACAAACTTTATCTTTTGCCCAATTATGGATATAACAAATTATCTTTATACATGCATAACATAAGAAGCTAAACAATATGCATAGCAATGGAAATAAAGAACTCATAACACATGATATGTTCTCGAGGAAACCCTGGGAAAGGGAAAACCCTGGTGGGGATGGTACAAACAAAGATCCACTAATCAAAAGTATCTTGTTAAGGATGTTGACCCTGTTAGGAGTCTATTACAAGCATATAGTGTATCAGTCCTGATTAAGGGACTATAGGCCTTGTTAGAAGCCTCAACCCTGTTAGGAGTTGTCAATACAAAATCTTATTACCAAATGAGCCCACTGCCCAAACAAGTAATGTACAATGTATACTTATTACAAAATGGATTAAGGTATATAACATTATGCTTCTTGCATCAATATCTTTTCACTACTCTTACATTTGCATCATATCATTACAATATTTTTTATCTCATGTCCTTCTTGCAATTACATATTGCATATATACAAGTTATTAAAGATAACAAATTTACATGGTCGGCTTCCATATATCTTTATCCAAGAGTTAAAATCTAGGATTCCCTCCCTTTATATTGTTAATTCATTATTTTGATAAACAAAATAATCCCTTAACTCTTTACCAATTCTGCCTTCATATTCTATCTTGTTGGCTTAACATTGTCTTTAGTAAAACTATCATAACTAATTCCGTACATGTCATACTGAATTTCATTGTGAGATGGGTCATCATTAGTCATCATAGAGTCTATGTTCAAGTGCACAAGCATTGAACTTACTCTAGTCAATGTCGTAAATAAAAACTATATCCTGCTGCACTGGTGAAAACACTGTCTTACACAGACAAATTTGCAATGCGCTCTGCTATACTTTCTCTTAGACCTATGTGATCTTCATGTGGATCATATGTTGCTATAATGACAACATCTATGTACTCACTTCAGCCAAATTGCGAACAATCTCTCTCTTTGTCATTGGTGGCAACATATGAGAAAATTAGCTAAGTGTACAAGTCAAAATCTCAAAATTGTATCAAAATTGTGGCCATAGTATAGAATATGTATAATATCCTTATAACTCCTCAAAATATAAACTCTAATACAATGCTCTCCCTAAGAGTATCAATCCTTATCAAATATAACAATTTTCTGCTCTAATATCTCTCCCCCTTTGACAACAATGACAAAATAAGGTAGGGAAGATTACAAAATTGTATCCCAAAAAAAAAGATTATACCTTCATTTTCTTATTGCAAAGCAGGTAGGCTTGCAACACAATTTTCAAAATCATATTTCATATCTTCTATCTCCTTTTCCCATGAATTCTTGATGGAATCTGCCCATTGAGTAATGTGCTCAGTCCATAAGCTGCTATTTGACAAGCTTGGAGGTTGTCAAATTTGAATTTTTGAAAGGATGTCTTAGCTGTAAGACATTCTTCTAACTGCTCTTCAATGATACTCAACTTCATAGAGAAGTGTTCTCTCAAAAGAGTGAGTCTCCTCATTTTTCTATTCCTCTCATCTTGCAATATTCTTATTTCATCATAAAGCTTATGAACTTTCTTTTCAACATCACATACCTTTACATTAGGTCTAGAAAGATGATTACATTCATTCTGAATCTCAGCTTCTTTCAACTTGATCTTCTATTCCTCTTCTATTGTCAAAATCTCTAGTTTTGTACACTATATGTACAATGATTTTCCTATCTCCAAATGTTTCCTCAAGTTCTTGATACAAATATCAAGACTGCTAATATCATTCCTGATATTCTTGTTGGTGTCCAAAATGATGCTTATGCTCTAAAAGGCTGCCAATATGCCTTGAGACTGATATTAGGAATGGTTAGTTCCAAGTGTGGGAGCTCTGCAAGGCAACTTGATCAACTATAGGGACTTAATATGCCCTCTTCTGCTTCTGGCTCTGCAAAACCAAGGCGGGTGCACCTAACCTAGTATAAAATATACTTCATACACCAAGAACTAGGTTTGAATAACAAATAATAGGATAGTAAGAAAGTACTAAGTGTTAACCACACACTCATTGACTCTCCATTACTATGGATAGAACCACATACAACCAAATACTCAAAACTTAAAAGGATAGTTCTTAACTTATGCTTTTGGGATCATAACAACAACAATCAGTATTTGTTGATAAAGAGATAATCATTTAGGCCAGTGCCTCATCCCTTGGGCAAGATCTCCTAGAACATGAATGCTACACACACTAGACAATAGCTGAGATTCCAAGCCATAAACACACCTACAATTCCCTTTACTACTTATGAGATATCCTTACATAGACAATAAGATAGATCTATGTCCCATCTAAAGCATCATTTCATCTAATCTTGGATTAGAACTTAAGAATGGATACATATACATAAAACAATATGTAGAGGACTAGAAAGTTTAGAATCTATCTAAGTTGACACAGAGGAGAGATAAGAGTCATGTACTTGTATTAAGTATGAAGAATGCTTAAGTGTAAACAATCAATCTAGAAGAGTCAAGCTTGCAAAATACAGCTTAGACCTACAACTTTTTCTCTATCATCAATAGAATACCGAATGCAAAAGTGTTACAATCTTGGATCCAGGACTAGGAACACTTCAGAACTTCAAAGCTGGAACCCTTTGAAAATCAACAAAAACAACATATATACCCATGGTTACCTTGAAATCCCACACAAGTTAGGATGCAACAAGCTAAGGGTAACCATGGTTAGGGTTAGGGTTTTCCATCAATTAGGCATTTCAAGTTCATCAAAATCTAATACAATTCAAAGGGAAAACACTAAGTCCTAAATGCACTTAATCAACATCTGATCTTCAATCATGAGAAACTCTGAAAATGCATTGAAGATCAATAAAAAATTTGCAAAATTCAAATTGGAAGTGACCCTGCAACTACTTTTGGTACATTTCATTAACTTCTCCGCATTGAAACATCTCTTCTACAATCATCTCACACCCTTGAGCACACTGGAGCGATGGATAAAATTAGTTTTACCAACTCTGGCCCTTTTTGTCATCAATTTTAGTCCTTTCTAGTCATAGGAAATGTTCTCAGATTTTGAATATGAAAAGCAATGGTCAATCTTACAGTGCCAGCAGTGAATCGGTGGTCATAATTTAAATCAGGATCAACTTTATATCCCCACCGTTAGATCTTCATACTTCGTGGGCTTTATGTTTTTAACCCATCTAGACACCTCGGGTTAACTCCGCAATGGTGATGTATAATAGTTGTCACATGATCACATAGCACAAAGATGGGCTATGTGAACATGCGACAACCTGCAAACCTTAACCGCCAGCATAATCACCGCCGCTACTTGCCAATGTGACACCCTTGTCGCATGATTGCATGGCTGAAAGATGGCCCTTGCGATCATGTGACAAGGCAAAAGGACTACCACCTCACCCCCTTTACCTTGCCACATGCCTTGTCACAAACCTATCGACCAATGAAAAGCTTCCATCTTCGCAACACCTAACACTGGACCCACCACTGAAAAAAGCGTTACCTTTTGGGAAGATCAAATGGTGGTCACATGATTGCAAAGGGGAGGAATATTCCTCATGATCATGTGGCAATCGTAGATCTCTTCTACATTGTCATTCTGCCTAAGAAATACCGGGCCCACTGACAAGTCCAAATCATCACCCAGCTCATCAGATCAAGTGATGATACCTCAGCCCAAATGGCCCCACTATGAACAAACCCATCGGCATCCAATCGAATGGTGGGTGCATGATCGCATGGGGTGAGAATATTCCATGCAATCATACATTGACCATAGATCTTAAATCTCTAACATCGGGCCCCACTAACATGAAATCAAACTCATCATAGGAAACCAATAGAAAATTGACACATTAGTGCCACTGAGCAGATAGGTCCCACTGCACTCCCATACAAGAAAATTGAATGGCTGTCACAAAAGTGTGAAGGATAAACACCGTGCATCTTTACCATGTGAACATACGACAACCACCGATTATGTCTGAGCTTTAACCACACCTGGCAACTGAGAAGAACTGGGACCCACGCAGACAGGTGGCAAGCGGTCGCATGATCACAGGTCAGAAAAGTCTGACATGCAGCCATGTGAAAACCAATCAGGAAGAGCCTACAGAACTGGACCCACCATCCATCGCACTTGCACAGTTAGGGAATGCCAGCAAACAGGGAACTGTGAGGTTGAAAACACACAAGGTTTTCGATGGAAAAAATTGAAAACACACAAGGTTTCTGACACTAAAAGATAAGCACACAAAAGCTGGAAGGCATAAGGTTGAAAACAATGAAGGATTTCACACAAACTGAAAACATCATTTATTTTCAAAAACATTGTGGGTTTTTGACACTGTGGTAGATTCTAAAAATATTTTCCTACAGACCTTAGAACTTGAATAACTTCTAGGTTTTGTGATTCGGCATGTGTGTTTTGAACTGGAGCAAGGTGAAACAATGAAGAACATAGGGCTAAGAGTGCACAACATGAAATCAAGTGGATTTTCATCACACATTAAAACTATGACTTGTAGGCATGGCAGGACAACATGACAAACATTTGTAGGGATTTTGCACTGACAGGAAAATGGACTAACAATTCTGACTTATGTTAAAAAGCATTTCAGCTTCATAAGCTACTTGAGCTCTCACTTTTGCAATATCAGATAGGTCAGTGAATTCATTGTCAAAAGTGCTCATTACCTTCTTAGCTTTCTCTAAAGGGTCTGCCTCTGTGATTTGTGTAGTTACAATGCTTTGTAACTTCTCAGTAAGGTCCTTTAGACTCCCTTCAAGATTTTTCACTTTCTTGTTCTTACCAATGATTTTATTCAAAGAAGTGATCAGTTCCAACTGATCATCATCATCAACTTCCTTTCCTAAATCTTCAAACAAAGATCTAATTAATTTCTTCTTTCCAGTCTTAGGAGTAAGACTGATGTCTTTTGTGGTAGAAATGGGTGCTTGAATATCAATCTTCTTAGGTTCTTCGCTGATAGATTGGATCTGCTCTGCTTCTTCAATTCTATCTGATTCATCAAGAGTCGAATTGTCAATAATGTTTGCTAAGTTCTTGAATACATTGTCATCAGTATCCAAGGTGACCTTAGTACCTTCTATATTCATAGTTTCATCTTCAATGTTAATAGCTGAAGGAGAAGGAATATCGTCTTGTTCAGCTTGAACTGCTTGCTCTGCTACAACCGATGGCTCTCCAATATTTTCTACCATGACCTTGATTATTGCCTGCTCTATATCTAAATTAACTTCTTCATATCCACCTCCCATAATCAAAATGGTTCTCCTTTTGGTTCTCAAATGGGTGCTTAAGGCCTTCAATATCTACTCCAAGTGTTCATCATCTCTCACATCACAAAGCTTCTTCACAAGATTCTTTTTGATATTAGTGTCTTCTTTAGTTGCTCTCTGCTTTCTATTTAGCAGTTTGGTGTACAACTCATCAGGTATTTGACCTTGAATAGAATCAAATTTATTGTTTTCCAAAATCATATGCTTCACAATAGCATTCTCCAAATTAAGTCTGACTGAATAATCATAAAGATTGTAGTATTTGTTCATTCTGGTAAAGTCTCAATTTTGAATAATCTACTCATTAAGCTTTTCAACTTTAGGTTTCCAATCTCTCTTCTTAACTGTAGTGTCATCATCTTCTATTTCTACAATTTATCTTGGTACTAGTTGAACTAAAGTCTTATGTCTCCTTCCTAGTCCAGTAGCAATTTCTTTCATTCTCTTGCTAGCTGTGGAGGAAGTGGATCTAGTTGTTACTTGTTCCTTTTCTAGTTCCTCTACTTTCACCTTGACTTGTGTAGGTTCTTGTTGTATTGCACTAGATGACAAGGGTGGTACAATCAAAACTTCTTTCTGTCCTATATCCCTGATTGCTGCTACTGTCTATTTTGCTATTAAGAATTCTTGTTCTAAGATTCTTGTATCTTTCAGTATTCTCCTGATAGTGCCGTCAACTCTCTTCTTAGATTGCTTCTCTTCAATTATAGCTTTTTCTAAGTTGAAGTTCTCTTCAAAAGTTCCAAATTTTTTGCACTGAGTGTCCAATTTACTTTTAAGTAATCTGCCAACATATTCTTCAGTTTCAGCCTCAGATATCTCATAGCCAAGAGGTTCTATGAACTCAATTCTAGGTTCCACTACTTCAATATAGGTAAAATTAGTGTCAACCATAAAACATATATCATTCTTATACTTCTTCACAAGTGACTATGGAATTCTTGATTTGCTAGCTACCGTGTTCTGAAATGTCTTCACTACTAACATAGCACTCTCATTTACTTTGTCAATAACATGTCGCAAATATACTATATTTATCCTTTCCATAGTAGTTTTTCCATCATTCCAATCATGTGTAATGGTGTATGGAAATCTTCTCAATGAGTGGAAAAACATGTATGTAATTAAGGATGAAAATCTAAATTGTGCATACTTAGATTTCTTTATCTTCTCCAAGTTTTCAAATAGCTGAATTCTTAGAATTTCACACATATCAAATGGTACTTTGTCAACAGACATTAAATAGGCAATATACACCATTCCAGCTGCCATATCATCTTCTCTAGAATTTGCACAAAATTTAGTTGTTAGGTACTTGCATAACTATCTAACATCATGTTGTTTGATCTTGCTAATCACAATTCCTCTGCCATTGTAGGATGAACCTGTGTTGTCTATGACTATTTTTATCATATTTTTCTCATTTAAAGGAAAAGCACCAACTTTAGATAAACCTATGACTTCATGAATCAAGTCAGCTATAATGTCTATCACTCTATCCTCTAGCCAAAACTTCCCATTGTGAATTTTGCTTAGAATAATCTTAGTGCATTCTTCATTGTCAAACTCATACTTCAAAGCATACTGAACAATCTCATTATCTTTCAAATGTTCATATCCTTATTTTAATGACATATCTTGATTGTAAATGTTCATATGTTCATTGGTAAAATCACTATCACTGATAGTTTCTAACTTGCATCCAAGATAACTTCTCACATTTTCTAAATGCAAAACTCCATCTGGTACGGATGATAATGCTAACCTAGGATCATCTTCTTCCAAGGGTTCTACTAGTTCCCTCTTCATTCTAGGTCTATTCTTATCTTTGATATTGTGAATTGAGGATACATCCATGACTACTTTAAATTCCTTGTACCGATTCAAAGATCTATCAAGATAAATACCTCAAGTTCATGATTTTAGGGCTTTCATAGATTCAGCACTCAAATCTTTCACCAAATCACTACAAAATGCTTCCAATCTATGTTATTTTCTCTCCTAAACACTTCAATTCACTTTGATAAACAAATAACATTGATCATAACCTTTTATCACTTCAATCCCACTTAGATCTGACATCGCATTCAATTCTTTTGCCGCTTCTTTCCAAAAAGTTGTTTTTGTTATCCTGCAAAACTTAAAACTTCTTGCGATCTTGAAAAACATAATATTTTCTTTTGTGCTCTTAACCATAGCATTATTACATCATAAAATACCTTACATTAATTGTGCAAGACTTAATTCATCAAAAATCTACTTCTACACTAATTCTAAGTTCCTAGTCTACTATAATTATCATAAATTAAGTTCTTTGAGTTAGGTCAGGTAAGGATTCATTCTTACCACTTGATACTTCACCTTTCTAATTACCTTCAATGTTGAATATGTTTCCTTGATCTATGCCTTTAACAAACTTCACTTTATCTACATTAGTACTAAAACCTTTATGTCTATTACCTACATCTTCATTTCTTCTTGCATGATTTCTAGGGTTAGGGTTAGGATGAAAAACTTCATTGTTCATTCTGCAAAACCTTGTTGTATGTCCAATCTTGTTACATATCTAACAAACAATTCCATTGTTCCCATATCTTGGTCCTTGCTGATTGATTTTTGATTTGCAATTTCTAGCAATGTGTCCAATCTTGTTGCATCTATAACATACTACTTCATTTCTTCTATTCATATCTTCAGTAGGTCTTTTATCTACATTGTTAGTATTTCTAAACATTCTACTACCATAATTATTTTTAATAACTTTAGGTCTTCTACATTCAATAGCTCTATGTCCAAAACCATGACAATTATAACAATAACCATTAAGAGGTTTAAATTGTTTACCGATGCAATCTCTCTTCATGTGACCAATAGTATTACAACCAAAACATCTACCTTTGAATTCTCTTTGCATACCTTTTGGTGATTCTTCTTGGTTTAGTGGTTCTTCCCTTTTAGGTGGTTCTTCTCCTTTAGGTGTTTCTTCTCCTTTAGGTGTGTCTTCAGATTTATTGATCCCATCTAACTTTTTCTTATCTATGCTTTCAGATTCTTTTAGATCTGGTTCCTCTTTGTCATCATTTGTTTTGAATATATTAAATCCAAGTCCAGTCTTATCATAGTATGGTTTTCCATAAGATACTTGTTCATTGATCATCTCACTATTTGAATATAGCCTTTCAAGTTGTTGTTTGGTTTGAGTCAATTCACCTTTCACAATCTTATTGTATTTCTCAAGTTTTGCATGCTACAAGTTTACTTTCTCAAATTTAGATGTTACTTTTCCAAGTTTAGATTTTAATTCTTCATTCTCAATCTTCAACCTTTCATTCTCAGATCTCAAATTTGCTTCATTTTTGTCATTTCCATGTTTCAAACTAAGCTTCAGATTTTCTATCTTCAGTTCATGCTTAAGGATCACATTTTGTTTTTCTAAATTGTCATCACAATCTTCAATAAGAATTTTGGATTCCTTTTCAGATTTCAAATCTTCTATCTTATTTTTCAATTTCTCAATAAGGATCTTTGCATCATGATATTTCCTTTTCAGAGTGTTTCTTTCATCAGTAAGCATATCAATCTGTTCAAGAGCTTCTTCAAGATTTCTTTGTAGTTGATCCATATCCATAGAGATCTTACTCAAGCTACTAGGCTTTCCATGAATGATTCTTCTCCGAGTAACTAAGCTTTGATACCAATTGTTAGAAATAGGGAATACTAAGAGGGGGGGTGAATCAATATTCTACAAACTTTATCTTTTTCCCAATTATGGATATAATAGATTATCTTTATACATGCATAACATAAGAAGCTAAACAATATGCATAGCAATGGAAATAAAGAACTCATAACACATGATATGTTCTCAAGGAAACCTTGGCCAAGGGAAAACCCTGGTGGGGATGGTACCCACAAAGATACACTAATCAAAAGTATCCTATTAAGGATGTTGACCCTATTAGGAGTCTATTACAAGCATATAGTGTATCAATCCTGATTAAGGGACTATAGACCTTTTTAGAAGCCTCAATGCTGTTAGGAGTTGTCAATACAAAATCTAATTACCAGATGAGCCCACTGCCCAAACAAGTAATGTAAAATGTATACTTATTACAAAATGGATTAAGGTATATAACCTTATGCTTCTTGCATCAATATCTTTTCACTGCTCTTACATTCACATCATATCATTACAATATTTTTTATCTCATGTCCTTCTTGCAATTACATATTGCATATATAGAAGTTATTAAAGATAATAACTTTACATAGTCAGCTTCCATATATCCTTATCCAAGATTTAACATCTAGGATGTCATCCATTTATATTTTTAAGTCATTATTTTGATAAACAAAATAATCCCTTAACTCTTTACCAATTCTACCTTCATATTCTGTCTTGTCGGCTTAACATTGTCTTCAGTAAAATTGTCATAACTAATTTTGTACATGCTGTACAAACTTTCACTCTGAGATGGGTCATCATTAGTCATCATAGAGTCTATGTTCAAGTGTGCAAGCACTGAACTTACTCTAGTCAATGTCATAAACAAAAATTGTATCCTGGTGCACTAGTCAAAACATTGTCTTACACTTAGACAAATTTGCAATGTGCTCTTCTATACTTTCTCTCAGACCTGTGTGATCTTCATGTGGATCATATGTTTCCATAATGACAACATCTATGTACTCACTTTAGCCAAATTTCCAACATATATCACTTCAGATTCAACACTATATCAACTTACTGTCCATCGGTAATTACTCTATGTAGCTCGGTAATTGTTTTGCAGTTCAATTCTCACTAACCAGTATGATCAAAATGCATGAAAACTTGTTCATACAATAATTCTGTAGTATCTTCTTCTTCCAGCATCATTTCACAATGAAACCAATGTCTCTTATAAAGATGAGTAAATCATTTTCTTTTTGTCCATCAAATTTTGCCGCTTAATCTCATTCATTGATTTTGTCGCTTTAACCTTCTTCGGCTGATGTGTTTTTAACATGTTTCAATCTGATCCATTAGATCTTCCTTGAATTATGTTAGCCGTCAATCTTCATAACAAACCTTATATGTTACCTAGATTTCATACACTTTCCAGCTCATCAATTTATCGGCTAAACTAATCATTTAATTCCTTTTTGTTCTGCTCGGTTAACAAAGAAATGCATTGGTGAACATAAGCTTGGTTAACACTGTGCTTAGTATACACTACACTTCATCGGTGTATACTGGAATACTTCATTTACTGACAAAACTACTTTGTGTCTTTCAACTCTATTCTTCATCATAGATGAATGCAACATAATAAAGTCAATATCATCAAGTCATAGATTCATCAATAAGTTACTCAATGTATTCCTTATCCTCATCTGACATATACATCTTCCTCATGTAGATACTTCTGTTCTTCATCTCTTTCACCTTTCTTCAGATGTTTCAGTATAGTAACTTACAAGATAAGTACTATCAAGCTAGTTGACATCAATGACAACATAATACTAATTTAATCATCTTACATATCTAATCAGCAACTCCTCAGTGATCCTTAATCATAGATTCTTCATTTAGGTTCTAAATCCATTGTAGTTCATCAGGAACATGGCAGAAGTGATGGTGGTGTGTCACCTAAGGTTAGAGCCCTATAAAGACAAGTGTGAGCATTGCAGGAAGAGATTCATAGAGAAATGAATCTTATAGTTAGAGAAGAAAGCGAGGATGAAGCTGAAGAAGAAGAAAATTTTGATCAGGAAGGAGAAGGCAAAATTCTAAACCAAGAGAAAGAAAGGCTTTTTAGGGCCATTTCCAAGATTGGGAAAAGACCTAAGATTGAGGTTCCCATATTTTTGAAAATATTAACCTAGAGGAGTTGACTTACTAGATCAATCAATTAGAAGAATATTTTCAGTATGAAGATATGGAGGATCCTGATTGGGTCAATTTTGCAAAGGCCAGACTGAAGGATCATGCGAAGATCTAGTGGTAAGAGATTCAATTAGGATTTGAAGGTAAGTGTTGTGATGTGATTATTTATATTTGAAGCACAAACAATTTGGTGTTAGAAGAGATGGTCACAAAGTTAAATCTCAAGAGGAAGAAACACCCAAATCAATACCAAATCTCCTGTGTATAGGATGACCGCAAGGTCATGGTCAATGAAAAATTCTTGATAAATTTCAAGATTAGAGGATACCATGATGAGGTACTATATGATATCATACCTATGGATGTATGTCATATGTTTTTGGGTAGACTGTGGTAGTTTGAAAGGCGCATTGTACAAGATGTTCATGCAAATACTTATTCCTTGGAAAAGCATGGAGTGTGACATAAGATAAATCTAGTAAAGGACAAAAAAAGAAAAGGTATGTTGTAATGCAATAATAAGTTTTGTTGATGGAAGAAATTTTCTAGAGGGTATGAGACATGAACATGTGTTTTCCTTTAATTCCAAAAGCTGGTAAAGAGAAAGTAGAAGATGCACCTGTAGAAGTTGCATATATGTTGAATGAGTTTCATGATATTATATCTGATAATGTGCTTGATAAATTACCATCAGTAAGGTAGATCATTCATTAGACAGACTTGATTCTAGAAGCCAATTTTCCAAATAAGGCAGCACACAAAATGATGCCAGTAGAAAGTAAAGAGTTGAACAAATAAGTACAAGAGTTATTGTGGAAGGGGTTGATTTGTGAGAGTCTAAGTCCTTGTGTTGTACCAAAAATATTAGCACCAAAGAAGAATGAAGAAGGGAGGATATGTACAGATTCTAGGGCTATCAACAAGATCACAACCAAGTACATGTTTCCATTACTACGGATGGATGATATTATGGACTGTTTGACTAGAGCTGTGTATTTCTCAAAAATAGATCTAAAGAGTAGATATCATCATATTAAAATTAGAGAAGGAGATGAATGGAAGAGTTCTTTCAAGACAAGGGAAGGATTGTATGAGTGGTTAGTCATGCCTTTTGGGCTAACCAATGCACTGAGCACTTTTTTGCGGCTCATGAATGAGGTTCTGAATGACTTTTTGTGTAAGTTTATCATTGTTTACATAGATGATATTTTGATCTTTAGTAAGACATTGGAGGAGCACATAATACATATTTGTAGGGTGTTGGAGAAGTTAAAGGAAGAGAAATTGTTGATTAATTTGAAGAAGTGTAATTTTGTGAAAGAGTTAGTGTATCTAGGATTTGTAGTTTCAGGAAAAGGTCTAAAAATGGATCCATAGAAAGTGAAGGCTATCCTCAAATGGCATACTCCAAGGAGTGCTACTGAGATAAGATATTTTCATGGTTTGGCTAGATTTTAAAAAAAGTTTATTAGGAGTTTTAATAGTATTTGTGAACCCTTGACTGAAACAATGAGAGGGGATAGAAAAGAGTTTAAGTAGTCTATTGGGGCAGATAAGAGCTTTAAACTGTTAAAATAAAAAGTTATAGAACTACATGTTTTAGCACTTCCAGATTTTAATAAGGTGTTTCAAGTAGACTATGATGCTAGTGGTACTGCAATATGAGCTATTTTGAGCCAAGAAGGTAAACGTGTTTCTTATTTAAGTGATGCCAAGATAAAATATTATGTTTATATGCTATAGGTTAGGAATTGAAAAAGTGGAGACACGATCTAATTCCTAAGGAATTTGTTTTGTATACTGATCATCAAGTTTTGCAATATTTGAATAGTCAAGGAAAGATGAACCAGAGATATTTAAAATGGGTTAAGTTTTTGTAGATTTGCACATTTATTTTGAAACAAAGGAGTGGAAAGTCTAATAGGGTTGCAGATGCACTTAGAAGAAGGAAACTTTTGCTAACAAAGATGTAGATTGAGGTGGTTGGGTTCAAGGAACTCAAGAGTTTGTATCCATAGGATATTGATTTTGGTGAAGCTTGAAAAGCTTGTACGAAGCTTGTTACTCTAGATAGAATGAATTCATTGGATTTCATCATCTAGGATGGTATGCTATTGAAAGGGAGTCACTTGTGTATTCCATGAAGTTCTATAAGGAAGAATCTCATCAAAGAGAAGCATATCAGAGGATTGGGTAGACATTTTGGGTGAGATAAAACCCTTGCTCTGGTTAGTGAGAATTATTACTGGCCATAGCTATAGTAAGATATCAAAAATTTTGTAGAGGGTCTCAGAGTATGTCAAATTGAAAAGGGAGTAAAGCAAAATACAAGGTTGTATCAGCCATTACCTGTACTAGAGAATCCATGGGAGGATATTAGTATGGACTTTTTTCATGGTTTACCAAGGACTCATCGGGGACATGATTCAACTTTTGTGGTGGTTGACAGGTTTTCAAAGATGGCACATTTCATTCCCTACAAGAATACTAATGATGTTGTTCATGTAGCAAAATTGTTTTTCAAACAAGTGGTGAGACTACATGGTCTACCAAAGAGCATAGTTTCAGATCGCAACACTAAGTTTGTTGGATATTTTTGGGTCACATTTTGGAAGAAGTTAAAGATAGATTTGAAGGTCAGATCATCAAATCATCCAGAGACTGATGGACACAAAGAAGTGATGAATAGGACTTTGGGGAATTTGCTGAGATTTTTGGTTGGAGATAAGCCAATAGGATGGGATTTTTTTTTTCCATAGACAAAATTTGCATATAATAATTTTTTCAATAAGAGTACTGGTAGATCACCATTTCATATTATATATGGAAGTAGCCCCAAAAATGCTTATGAGTTGAGGAAGATAGATAAAGGAGAGATAAGCAGTGCTAAAGCTAAGGATTTTGCAGAACATTTGATGAACATCCATGAGGAGGTGAGAAAGAAAATTACCAAGGTGAATGCACAGTATAAGGATAAGGTAGATGAGAAAAGGATGCATAAGGAATTTAAGGTTTCTTATAAAGTTAAGCTTCATTTGTGGAAGGATAAATTTCCACTTGTTACATATAACAAGCTGAAAATGAAGAAGTTTGGGCCATGTAAGATACTGAAGAAGCATGGTTCAGGAAATGCCTATGAGGTAAAATTGCCTACTGAGCTAAATATTTCACCAATGTTTAACATTTAAAATTTGATAGAGTATCATGAAGGAGGTGTTCAAGATGAGATCACAGAAGCACAATAGAGTATTCTAGTAACTACTTTAGCTATGAAGGAGATTGAGGATATACTGGATAGTCATGTTGGAAGAAGCACAAAGAAAAAGATATATGAAGAATATCTGGTTAAATGGAAAGGACAACATGTTGAAGATTTATCATGGCTGACAAGGGAGGAGGTTAACCATCTTGGTTTTCCTCTTCACACCTGAGATGTGATAGCATCACTTCTCAAATTACCCTGGGTGTCTGATGCAGAAGTATCCTAGGTGTAAGAGAAATCTGCATCACCCAAAACAAAAATATTTCTAGTTTCTTTTCAATAAGGGTTATCTTATGCAAAGCTTTTATTTTTGGAAAATTTACTATTTTTTGTAAGTTTTGTGTTTGGGCTCATAATGGTCTATTTTCTTCCTTGAAGGTTTATTTTGGTCATATCAGCCTGTCAATAAAGTTTCATTTCTAGATCAAGTCTAGTTTTGAAAATATTGAAAATTTTCGGTATTGGCAGTAGGGTACAAAAATTTTGAACTCAATTTTGAAGGATTTAGAGGCAATAAATGAGGTCAAAAATTTATATTATTGGAGCTTTCTTAAGTTAACTAATGTAGAGAACTTCACGCCCTTTTCGAAATGGGTTCATAATAGCCAATCGGGTCAATGGGAGATGACTTATGGTCTCCAGAAATTGAGCCACCTGAAATGGAAGAAAATGAATTTCCTTCAAAATTTGTTTTTTATTTCTAATTTTTTTTTTGAGCTGACTCTGATGTAATAAACTAAAAAATAAAATAATTCTAGGGTTGGTCGGCCTTAAGGGATAAAATTTCTAGAACCTTCTCGGGCTGTGGAAATTGCCTATATAAGGAAGGTCCATATTGTTGTCTAAGGCAGTTCTAGGTAATAATTCAAGGCTTTTTCCTATAGAATATTGTAAGGGAAGTTCCCATGTGGCTTTGCATATTGTAATTTTGAAATTTGTAATTCCACAATTGTGGAGATAATAAGAGGCCCATTTTTTGTTCTTGCAAATTGTTGTTGTTTCTTTGTTTATGTTATGTGTTTGTGGTATTAAGGGGAGCACCCTTCATTAAGACATTAGTATTTTTGTCTACACTCTCAACTGAGTGCAATTGAAGAAATAAATAAATGAAGAAGATAAAAAAAGGAACATGAAGATTATCAAAGATTTGTATATGTACAGGAAGGTATTTCAGGTAATGCAACTGAGTTACAACAAGAAGAAATTGAAGAGAAATTTGAGCCTCCACCAAGAGATGAAAATACTGATGAAAAATATACCAATCCTATATTAGAAAAATATGTGAGGAGACACCACTCACCAAGAAAAATTATAGAGAAGAGAATGTAGGATTTATGACAAGTAAGTTGAAAGATAGTACATGTTTGGTTTCTGAATTTGAGCCAATACTAGTCAAGAATGCACTAAAAAATGAAGACTCGATTAATGAAATAAAAGAAGAGATTGATCAAATTGAAAATAACAAAACTTGGGCACTAGTACTGAGACCCAAGGATAAGAATGTTATTTTCACAAAGTGGATTTTTAGAAATAAACTCAATGAGAAAAGAAATGTGATCAGAAATAAAGCAAGATTAGTATGCAAAGGGTATGCACAAGAAGAAGGTATTGACTATGGTGAGACATTTTCCCCTATTGCTAGATTAGATGGTGTAAGAATTTTAATTGCATATACTTCCTATTAAGGATTCAAAGTTTATCAAATCAATGTTAAGTCTGCAATTTTAAATGGAATTCTTGAAGAAGATGTGTACATTGAACAACCTGGAGGATTTATTGATAATTCTAACAAGGATATAGTATGCAAACTACACAAGGTACTATATGCTTTGAAGTAAGAACCTTGCGCATGGTATGAAATAATACACTCATATTTAGTCAATATTTGATTTCAAAAGACAAATGACAACAACAATTTGTATCTAAAATATGATAGTATTGATAAGAATTTGATTTCTTAAATTTTTGTTGATGATATTATATTTGGAGGAAATGAATCAATGTCTAACTTATTTCCTGAAGAGATAAGAAAGAAATATGAGATGTCCATGATAGGAGAGATAAAATTCTTTATTGGACTATGTGTGTGAATGTTTACACCTTCATGAAATTGAGATAATTAACTACAATTCTATGCAAATACAATGAAAATTTAAACTAAAGAATTGAAATTAACATCCATATCATCTCATGGTTCTCTATCTAAGCTTGGTAAGTGGAGCTCTCAGCCTTATTCTCTACTAGTGACAATCCTAGAATGAGAAAGTATGATAAAATGCTTAATCTAGCTCTCAATTCTCAAAATGATACAAATATTAACTCAAATGCTCATGATAATGATCTCAATTGCTCTCAATTTCTCTCAAATTTCTGATAGTAATGATGCTATGCACTTGAATTTCTAAGATCTTATTATGCTCTAAAAATAACTTCTATTTATAGTAAAATCCCAAGGGTAGGGGGTAGAATTATTTAATCATGATTTAGCCTTGGTTGAGTCAAAAATTTTGAAATATTTTTAAATGGGGGGACAATTTAAATGATTGTCTCAAAGGTTTGGACAAGTAGACAAATTTGAGTGGTTGAGATTCAAAGTTGAAATGTGTGATTGAGGTTCAACTATTTTGGAGTGATCCATGTGCTTTTGTTCTCAATTCATATTGGTTACTTAGATTTCATTGAAAGATACTAGGAATAATTAAATTCCATCAATTAATTAAATTAGCCATGTAAGGGAATAGGTTCAATTTGATTTTTGATTTAAAACTATACAATTAATTGATTAAAATCAATTATATAGTGTGTTTAACCCCTTTAGGCTTGTATTTAATTATTTAATGTCATCATTTGATTTTTCCTTTGATTTAAATGATTTTGTCCAATTTTGATTAATAAATGTACATTTAAAATTGATTTGATCCATTTTGATGAAAATTAGAGCATTTAGCTAAGATTTTGCAAATTTGAATCATTCTAAGACACCTGCTCAGTTTTGAGTGTCTACAAATGCCCCTCATTGAATTGATGTGCATAGCGCATTGATTCAAAGAAAATTTCATGTCCTGATCACTGATTTGATACTTGATTGATTAATACAAAACTGATTTGAAACCTGATTTGAAACTGATTTGATTGATGAAACCTAATTTGAAAAAGTGATGCCACATGCCCCATTGATAATAGTTCAAAATTTTAATGCCCTAGATTCAATATTGATGTAAATTTGATGTTGATGCCAATTTGATACTCTGATGATGCCCCCTCAGAAATAAAAATAGATTGATCGCCAGTTTGAACAAATGATGAAATTGATTGATAATAGATCCAATATGTTTTCATTTATAAAAAACATTGATGATATTCAAGGTTTCAACAAATGCCCCAATTTGATAGATATGCTGATATAGATCGAAAGGTCAAAAATACCTCAAAATTATGTCAAATAGCATAAATAGGTTGAAAAACCCAAATTTACTATTCATTTGCACTTTTTACTATTGAGATTTTGCTCTGATCCTGAGATAGCTGATCACGATGGTTGTTCCTATTCAAGAGAATTGGTTCAAGAGAGGTCGATGATATCAGAGACCTTTGGATTACGAACCTTCGGTAAGTGACCCTGACCCTCCTAGTGCATTTATTACAACTTTTGTTTTAGCATTTATTGCATAAATTTCATCATTTTTAGTTGTAATTTTGCAAAATGCCACCTAGGATAGTTTGAATGATGCCTAGGATCATAAAGTACCACATCCACACATTGAAATGCCTCTTAATAATTTTTAAAACTCACCTGTGATAAATTTGAAACTGCCTATAACTAGGGCTTTTTAGTCAAGCTATGTGTAAACCACCGTGTGAAAAATCCCTATAAATTAAATGATGCCTAGACATTTGTAAATGCCGCTTAGGGTCATAAAATGTTGCTTAGGAAATGAAGTACCACATTCACTTCATAAAGTGCTATGTGTGAATAGTTATTCACCACCTGAGGTAAAATGCTACCTCTACATAGGCAAATGATGCCTATAGGAATTTTGATAATTTTGATACTCAAACTTGATTTTTCTGATAAAATTTTATGTCTCTAGATAATTGATTGAATGTCCAAGATAGATAGGTTTGTTGTAGTTAAGAGAACAAGTGATTATGATATCAAGATAATGGTACCAATGAATATTTGATTTGTCAATCTGATAGGATAGAAAACTAATAATTCATTCTCAAGACATAGAGACACGAACAAATGGTGATAGCTTGATTGATTGAAGTTTGATTGACTAACTTAAAATAATCCACTGATATAGAATACTGATATGATTCCCTTGATTTGCAAAACAAGAACATTTCCATAAGTTATACATATGGACCATAGCTTCTTGGATTTTAGACCTAGGTTAGGAGTTGACCCAGCCATAGTATCACGCTATTGAGATGTGTGGTTTGAGTTTCCTTTTAGACATCCCATGGTTCCAGCTAAACTAAGGTCTTCTTACAGCTATGGCAGAGCGTTGGCACTCTGACCACAATACCTTCCATTTACCATTTTGGGAGAAGACCATCACTTCTGAGGATGTTTATAGATTGCTCTGTATCCCAACCCAGGGTGAGAGAGTCTATTATGATTTTGTGTATGATGGCATTGTTTCCAAATGGGTATTTGGGGATAATACCATTGGTGATGATACCATTACATGGGCATAGTTTTCTTCCTTTCCAACATTGCCAACACTGTTAGGTGCATTGATAGGCAGTTTATTGCTTCCAGATTGGCAAGGTCGAGGTTTTTCTATTGGATGGGGCTGCATTTTAGAGGATTTTCTTGCACAGCCTCGACATTTTGATTGGGGTTCTTGCATTCTAGCCTAGCTATACCATGATTTGCATGAGGTGGTTTCTCAATTGAGTGCCTCATTATTAGCGGGTGTAGTGATATTACAATTATGGATATGGGACCATCTTCCCATTACTGGGCCATTATCAAATCATATCTATCATCGTGGCTATCCTTATGCATTTTTATATAGTGGCATGGTTGTCCAGCATCATTTGGGAAAACTAGAGTTTTGGTATCACATGATAGACAATGTGGATCAAGTCATATGGAGACCATATTTGGGCTACGAGGGTTGGTGGGAGGATGATGATGAGCTCCCCTATATGTTTTCTCCAAGGTGGATGATTGGTTGATCACCCCTTTTGATTGAGAGATTTTTATTTGGTTAGGTTTCTAGGTAGTACGATAGATATCGGGATATGTCTTAGGGTATGGCTTTGTATGCTGAAGTCTAGGTAGAGCAATCAATGTGGGGTGCTCAGATTGATTTTTAGTTTTCTTTTGACTAGATTGCTAGATTTATGTATATCAGATGGGACATGTTAGATCACATGGAAGATGTTGGGATGTTTATGGAGTATAGAGAGTGGTGGTCCCGTAACATATTTTTTAGATTTACAGATCCTACAGAGCCAATCCTAGGTAGAGATGAGTGATCAGATGATGATGGGGATTATGGTGGTAGACCTAGATGACATCGAGCTCCTAGAGGATAGAGAGCTCCCTAGATCATAGCTAGAGGACAAGTTTGGCCATGGGTATGAGGTGGACATTTTAGGGATAAGGCTATCAGACAGGCTCAGCCAGATCAGGGACTTGGATTTATACATCCTATAGCTGCATTAGTAGAGGGACATGAGAGAGTTAGATGATAGGTTCATATTGATGCTGCTAGGCAGGATCCCGGAGCACATGATCCCTTAATACAATAGGTTCCTTTAGTACAATATGGATAGATTCTAGCATAGCAGGTGTCTCCATAGATACCTAGGTCATAGAATATGGGTCAGACTTCACAGGCCTCTCCTAGCATTGATGCTTTGTAACAAGATGTTTGGTCATTGTAGACAGGTTTGACAATAGTGGTGGGCTGATTGGATTAGTTAGCCACTATGATGTAGGAGTTCATGACTATGATGGCGGAGAGGTCGAGTATTGCTAGTACTAGTCAAAATCCTCCTACTTAGGATAGACCAGGTGACAAGGGACCAGATGGATTAGGTGCAGGTGATGGATTGGGTGCTCCCATAGGATCTTGATGATTTATTATGGATCTCCTCATTTAATAAATTTCTATCATGTTTTAGTTATGGATCAGGACTTTGATGTACCACTCTTTTGATGACATTGTATCTTTGATATACATATTTGTTGGATCTTTGATGTTATGGACACTTATATGATTATGGACTTTCCTTGATTCTCTTGATGTGTTTATGGGAGATTATCTTTATATGTAGCTCTATATGATGTTTATGATGCATTTAATTTTGATTATGCTATGGATGCAATGTATCTTATATATGATATAGATAGATGAATGCAAATGATAATGTAACTTTGATATGTTTTTCTGATTTTCAAAGTATGGATACCAACATTTTATTATGGAAATATGAATACATAATGAATGCAACTATATTTTTGATTTTTTTTTATGTATGTAACTATTAATGTTCTATCCTTAACTAGATGTATGCAAATGATTAATGAGTAATGAATATTTTTTCTTTTTCTTTTCTCATATAAGGATAGTGAATAATGAGTAATGCTATGAATGAATGCAAAATATAATCTCACATGATTGATTTGAACCAAGGATAAAGTGTTTAAATTGAAGCCCCCTCTTAGTGTTTAATCAAGATAATGACTGAACCCCCTTTTCCCTTGGAAAAATTCCTTGAACCATGCACTTAATCTAACATGAAAATGCAATGCAATGCAACTAATTGTCACTAGCTTTTAGCAAAGAAATGCCATAGAGAAATATCTTCATCATTGAGCATTGTGGGACCAGAAAGAAAGTACAATAATCACTGACCACATCATGATGATATGAATACTGCTTTATATCACATTTGGTAACCCTGTTAGGAAACTAGTACAACCCTTACTAGTTAAATAACCAACTATGGAAGTATGAATATCGGTTTCAACAGATTCAATGTTGCAGTTGGATTTTGGTATTAAGATATTGAAGATCCAAATAGCCAAGGTATCTATTTGCATAATCAAGAAAAGGTCAACCCTCTATCCTATATGAATGTCCTCGATGGTTCTTTGATGACCATGTTGTTAGATGAATTCACTTAAGTTGTTGGATCTCCCTCAAGACAATCACTCAAAGAGAAAAAAAATACTATCATGTCTCCATCATTGCCAATCTAGTCGAAACGTCATCGATTAACTAAAAAGACATGATAAAAAGCCAATAAAGATCATCAAAATGCTTCAAGTGTTTTGCAATGTATCAACATTTTCAAAAATAATTTCCAAACATTCTTATCATTTAAGTGATGTCAATTTTTAATCCCAAATAATAAAATCAATGAAGGCTCAAGGATCAAGTTGTAGGATCAAAATACATGGTTGTGAACAATGATATCAATCAAAGTTTCAATGAAAATATCTCTCTTCTGAAGCTCTGATAAATCCCTCTGATGTGTGACCGAAAGTAGCGCTATTGAATTCATTTGTACCAAAAAATCTAATCCTTTCTTGCCCCCAAGTGATAAATGTGATCGTGTGGAAAACATAGGGCAATAGGAAATCTAAAATGCAACAATGCAGCTGAAAGGTTTTATTATGACTATGCACAAATGATAGATGCAATGAAGATTTACAAGTGAGATGATGGCCATGCAATATGTAGACATGCAACTAGGAAAAACTTAGGGGAAACAAAAGGCACTTGATTGACAAGTTTTCACCTTTTGGGTTTATTGCTCTTTTTTCTCTTTTTTCCTTTTCAATTTTTTTTTACCAAGGCGCCTATTGCTAGGTTTTTACCAAGGCACTTTTTTATCTTTTTTCATTTTTTCTTTCTTTCTCAATTATTTTGATCTTTTTTATTTTATCATGTACAAAAGTGATGCGTGAGTCATCAGATACACACTTATCTAATACTCTTTCTTCTAATACTCTCTCATCTAATTAGGTATGAAATCTCTTTAAATGGATGCTATTAATGGGATCTTGTAATTCTTCCCCATCACAATTGGCTAATTTTTAAGTCCCCGTTACAAAAGAAGAAACAATGACAAAAGGACCAAGCCAATTTGCTTCCCATTTACCCTTATTTTCCCTTTTTGCCTACTTTTTAGGGTTCTCTCTTAGCACTAAATCACCCACTTGAAAGACTCTTGGGTTAATGTGTTTATCATAGTTCCTTGAAATCTCATTTTGATAAACTTTCAAATGTTCATAGGCTTGTGCTTGATGTTCCTCTAACAATTCCAATTGTTGAAGTCAGGCAACCCTATAATCCTCATCTATTATTAATCCTTGCAATGATACTCTTACGGATGGGATTTCAACCTCCAAAGGTAAAAAAGCTTTGGCTCCATTAACCAATGAAAATGGTGTACCTCTTGTAGGTGTTCAGATACTAGTTCTATAAGCCCACAAATCTGGGTTGATTTGTACATACCAATCTCTTCCTAATTTTTTCACTGATCTCTTCAAGATCTTAAGGATATTCTTATTAATAGCCTTGACTTGTCCATTTCCTTATGGATAATAAATGGAAGAAGAGTGATGGGTAAAATGAAAAGTATCACAAAGCTCATCCACATCTTTGTTCTTAAATTGTTTTCCATTGTCGGTAATTATGGCATGAGGAATACCATATCTACAAATGATGTGATTAAGGATGAACATAGAGATTTGTTTTCCTGTAGCAGTGATCAAAGGAATGACCTCTACCCATTTAGTGAAGTATTCCATAGCCATGATAATGTATTTATGCCCATTGGATGAAGGTGGATAAATCACACCAATCAAGTCAAACCCCCATTGATAAAATGGCCAAGCTGTAACAAGAGGATGTAGTTCTTGTGCCGGTACATGTATCATATCACCATGATATTGACATTTTGTGCAAATCTTAACAAAGTGACAAGCATCCTTTTCTAAGGTTTTCCAAAAATACCCCATGCAAAGGATCTTCTTAGCTAAGTTTAAACCACTTGAGTGTGACCCAAAAATGCCCTTGTGAACCTCATGTAAAGCTACCTTAGACTCTTCTTCCTCTAGACATCTAAGTAAAGTTCCATCAAGACCCTTATGATACAATGTGTCAGAAAGTATAATATAACAAGCCGATTGTCTGATAAAGTGTCATTTTTGGGCTCAGGATTGGTTTTCAGGTAATACTTGGTCTTTAAGGTATGTGTAAATAGGGTCGTACCAAGGTGAGTCATGTCCATTAAATAAAGCAATAATTTGGGTATCAGGAAGGTCAAATGCCATTTTTGCCAACTCTTCCACCAAAAATTCATACGTTTCATTTTGATCAAGCTTTTGGAGTAATGAAGCCAAGGTAGCCATTGCATCGGCAACTCTATTCTTCTCTCTTGGAATTTTCTCAAAAGTTATCAATAAAAAGTACTTTTTCCAAGCATCAATCATTGTCTTGTAAGGTAGTAACTTTTCATCTTGTGTTTTACTCATCATTGACTTGATTGATCACTAATCAAGAATCACCATACACTTGTAACTCGGTAATATTCCATTCTAAAGCCATCTTGATACCAATGACTAAAGCTTCATACTTGGATATGTTGTTGGTATATGGGAATAAAAGCTTGTATGATTTAGGAATAGTATACCCTTGAGGGGTAATCAACAATATGCCAGCTCCAGAACCTCCTTGTGTGTATGATCTGTCAAAGTACAATTTCCATGTCATAGCTTCTATATTGATAATTGTTGCATTGGGAAACTCCACTTGAATGGGATGTGTAGAAACCAATGGATTTTTAGCTAAGTGATCTGCTATCACTTGTCCTTTAATGGCCTTTCTATCCACATATTCAATATCAAACTCACTTAACACCATGACTCATTTTGCTATTCTTCCCATCAAGGCAGTTTTGCTAAGCAAGTATTTCTAAGGGTCAATCTTTGCAATGAGCTTCACTTTGTGCATCAACATGTAGTGTCTCAATTTTTGAGAAGAAAAGACAACAAATATGCATGCTCTTTCCATGAAGGTGTAGTTTAATTCATACTTAATCAATGTTCAGCTCAAATAGTAGATAGCTCTCTCTTTTCCTTGATCATCTTCTTGCACCAAAAGAACTCCTAGAGGCCTCTCAGTTGTTGATATGTAAAAATGAAATGGTTTTCCTTTGATAGGTGGAATTAGAATTGGTGGATTGATTAAGTAAGTCTTCAACAAAGTAAATGCCTTGTCACATTCTTCATCCCATATAAAAATGGCATCTTTGTGTAGCAATCTAGTGAATGAGTGGCACTTTTTAGCTAGTTGAGAAATGAACCTCCTTATTGATTGAAGTTTTCCTTGAAGAGATCTCAATTGGCTAATGTTTTTATGAATTTTCATGTCCATGATTGCTTGAACCTTTTCGGGATCCACTTCAATGCCTTTTTCTGAAACTATGTATCCTAATAATTTTTGGGATTGAACACCAAAGGCACATTTTTCTAGATTGAGCCTTACTTTGAATTGTTCCAAGAATGTAAATATCTTCTCCAAAATTTGTAAATGATCCTCTCTTTTATGTGACTTGGCCAATATATCATCTACATAATCTTCTAAGAAGGTGTGCATCATATCATGAAAAATGGTGGTCATTGCCCTTTGGTAAGTAGCTCTCGCATTTTTGAGGCCGAAAGGCATTACATTCCAACAAAAAGTTCCCCAAGGGCATGTGAAGGCTATCTTTTCCTGATCTTCAAGTGCAATCTTAATTTGTTTGTATCCACTAAAACCATCCATTAATGAAAACATGGAGTGACCAGCTATAAACTTCACTATTGCATCTATACTTGGAAGTGGGAAGTCATCTTTGGGACAAGGAAGATTGAGATCTCTAAAGTATGTACATACATGAATGGACTTGTCATGCTTGGTAACTGGTACAATATTTGATATCCATTCTACATAAGAAATTTCTCTTAGAAACCCCACCTTTAACAATTTCTCCAATTCTGCTTTAACTAGAAGAGCGATGTGTGGATGCATTTTCCTCAATTTCTGCTTGACTAGTTTAATCCCCAGTTTGACATTCAAGTGATGCATGCTAAAGCATGGATCTAATCCTGACATGTCAGCATAGGACCATGCAAAATTCACTTTCTTTTCTTGGAAAATTTTGATGAAATCCTTTCTCTCTAAAGGTGTAAGTGAAGATGCTAAATGTATGAATTTGGTCTCCAATTCAATTCCAATATTGACTTTCTCTATTGGCTCTATAAGAATTGGTGATCTTTCTTCCTCATGTGCTAGTAAGGTATCCAACCTCTCTTCCTTAGGTGCCACAATTGGGTTTTCACTCTTGGAAACATCCTTTATTTTTATTTTTCTTGGTTCTACTAGTGCCACATGGTGGTTTTCACCACTAGAACTCTTCATTTTTTCACTTATTTTCATTTTTTATTTTGGATTAAGAGGTTGGACCTCTACCTTTCTCATCATGTTTGGATTAAACTCTTCAGTGGAAGAGGGCTCAACTACATTTAGGTATTGTGTCATCACTTGGTCATTGGGAAAGTATAGTAATTCAATCGGTTCGGTTAAGTCCCAATCAATAAGCTCGGGATGCATTAAGGATAAAGATTGAATTGGAAAATTGTCATTAGCTGGGTTTAAGGACATGAACTCATTAGATGGTTCATACATTGTATCTTTAAGGTCAATAACATGAGCTTTCTCAAGATGATCCATGGAAGAAGGATCAAAGTCCTCTTCACTTGAGTCCTCTAAGACTTCTATGAGAAAGAAGACATGCAGGTTAAAACTAACATTCAAATCACCCTCCCACGAAGGTACCCAAGGTTCACCTATCCATGGCTAATTAATATATATTTTCCCTATAGGAAGTATCTTTGATTCTTCACTATCTTGAGTATGTTCTTATGGAACATCAATATAAGAATGTATTACAAAAATCTCTTTGTCATGGCCAGAGTCTTTGGATAAAGAGTCCCACTCATATTCTCTAGAATCATCACTATCAATATTAGACTCTATGATGTTCACTTGTTCATAAAAATCATGCATAGGGCTAGAACTTTCTCCTTTGTATTGATAACCTACTCCTGATTTTTCTTCCTTTGATCTCTAAGAAGGTTCAATAGGTTCAAGAAAAATTTCATTTCTCATACCTAAGGGTCCTCTTCCCTTATACCCCATTTTTTGCATAATTTCAAACCCCTTTCCATATTGGTCAGTTTGAATATTGATGTGTCGAACGCTTTCCATGAGATTGTTTGAAGTATCACTTTCATCTTTGTAAAGCCATTGTAAAACCTCATTGTATTCTTTCTCAAGTGCTGATTGGTCACTCTCTCTTACAAAATGAGAGTTGCATATGTGAGGAGGATGTGCCTTAGAAGGCTTTCCATGTTTTTTTGGAGAAGTAGGTAAATCAAATAGAGAAATAGAATATTCCCCTACTCCTTTAGAACCAATCCTATATTGTTTTTCAAACATGTGCATCATCTCACTTATTTGTTTATATTGGTCTTCTTTGGCTTTGTCTCTCTCCTCTTTAGTAGGTTTAGCAAGTTCCACCTTTGGTGTGGATGTTCTATCTAAATTCTCATTTGAACTTGGATCCTCATAACTCACTTTTTCCTTTCCCTTAGCTGATGTAGTTGAGTTATCTTGAATAGGGTTTGATGTAGAGGTAACATTTGATGTTAACTTAGGATCATCACCTTTAGTTTCTTCAATGGTAGTATTTGGAATGATCCCTTCACTATTATGAGGAATAAATAATTCATGAAGAGGCTTCAATGTGCTGCAATATTGAAAAGGATTTAAATCGCCTCCAATTGTAATTTCTTCTCTCCCATGTACAAAAATTTGATATATTGATGATATGTAGAAGAAACTTCTTGCATATCATGTATCCATGGCCTCCTCAATAAGATATTATAAGTTAACTTCATGTCTATGACTTGACATATGGTGTCCTTTTTGATGGGTCCAACTTGAATAGGTAAGACAATCATGCCTTTTGAAGATCTCTCCTCCTCATCATAAGCTTTAATGGTAATTTTCTTTTTAGGATCAATAGAAGATTCGAATAAACCTAAGGATTTGACAAGGTTTAGAGTGAAAATATTAAGACCAGCTCCCCCATCTATGAGAACTCTCTTAACCCTATGTCTTTGAATGAGGATTTATATATGAAATGGAAAATTTTGAGGATGAGTGATGGGCATATCATCTTGATCTGAAAATGAGAGACAATGTGGTGCAATGAGGTGTCCCACCATGTTTTGAAATTTTTCTTCCTCCAAGTTAATAGGAATGTTAGTTCCCAATAGGGCTTGTTCCAAGATATCCCTATGATTTGGAGATAATTTTAACAACTCTAAAATAGAGATTTGAGCTGGAGTATTTTGTAATTGGTCCACCAAATTATATGACTTTATTGTTGTAGATGGTTTCTTAACCACAATACTTGATTGTGTAGGACCAATAGGTTTAGGATCAACCCCTTATAGGGTAATCCTTGAATTTTTCCCCCTAGTGATAGCATAAGATGTTTCCTCTTTGGGTTTTTCCTTGATTACAACAACATTGACACCATGGTCATGTCTAGAAAAAGTATTGATAGTGTTATCATAATGATGAGAAAAAATGACATTATTGCTACCTTGTTTATTCGAATTTGAAGATTCCCCTTCTCATGGTTATAGAAAGGCTGCTTAAAGGCCGTGTGATCTCCATTTTTTTTAGGCTCTTCTATCTTGATCACACCATTGTCAATCAAATCTTGTACCACATTTTTCAAATGCAAGCAATCATTTTTTGTATGTCCTCTATTCTTGTGGTATTCATAATGACTAGACTTAATCCACCAACTGGGATTGTTTTGCAGTTGATACGGTTGAGCTCTAGGTAAATCAATAATATTATTAGCAATGAGAGTTCTCAATGAATTCTCAAGGGGTTCACCCAAAGGTGTGAATGTCCTCTTGGGAGATGGTGCAAATAATTGCTTTGAATTGTTAGCCCCTTGATTGTTCCCAAAGTTGTTATTAGTGGTACTATTGTTAAAAGACACTTTGGGAACTTGATTTGCATTATTCACTTGAGTAGCTATTCTCGTGAGAGTAAAGGGAGTGACTTTCAAATTATTAGCCTCAATAACCCCATCATTGACCACACCTTTATTGTTATTTCTCAACCCAAATCAGTTATAGGTGTTAGGATAATTCTTATTTTGATTGTTATTGTTGTTGGAGGTATTGTTGTTTTTGTGATTCTTGTTATCCTTGTACAACTTTAGTTCTCCACTTTTAACCAATACCTCCTCCATATTCACTCCATTTTCAATAAGATCTTGAAAAGACTTAGGACATTATATCCTTAACCAATCGTTAATTTCATTACTCAAGCTATTTATAAAGATGTCCATATTTTCCTTTTCTGGTACACTTCGAGGGTATCTAGAAAATACTACCCTCCATCTTTGTAAAGAAAGCAAGAATCCTTCTCCCTCTTTTTGCTTGGTGTTGCATAAGGTAATCATTATAACTTCATGTTTGATATTATATGAATAGTGTGTTACAAATTTAGAAGCCAACTCTTCAAAAGTTCGGATGCCTGAAGGTAATTTTGAAAACCATTCCATGGCCATGCCTCCAAGACTTCTAGGAAACAACCTCATTAAATAAGTAGTGTCATGCATGAACTCTAAGCTTAATGCACAAAATTCCCTTAAATGATCTTGGGGATCAGATGCTCCTTCATATTTTTCATACTTAGGAAAGACAACATTACTAGGGAATGATATCATGATTAAAATCTTGTCAAATGGGAATGGACATAATGCCTCTATTGAAAAGGGTTTTGGAGCCCCACTTTGCTTTATTGTGTCCAATTGCATTTGGAATAACTTAAATTGCTTGTTCATGATATCAATCAGATTATCTTCAACTACCTCTTTCTTAAGTTGATTGACATCATAGTCATGAGGGAGTTTAAGACCCTTTTGGGCTAGGTCTATAAAATAATTCTCCTTATCTATTTCTAATGCTTTTTCCATGAGCTTCATGAAGTATGGGCTTTGTATGGCTTCATTAACCTTCTCATCAGTTGCATCTTCAACAGTTGGTTCACCGTTGCCCCCATTGTTAGTGTTGTATAACCCTTGATTGTTAGGGTATGTTCCTCATCCATTGTTGTTATTTGACCTTCGATTGTTTGGGCAAATACCTCCTCCATTGTTGGTTTGATCCGAACTCGAGTTTCTTGAAAAAATCATGTTTGTTTCGACTTCTTGGATGGGTTCTTGTGGTATTTTTGAGGATGTAAATGTATCACTCAAAAAAGGAATTTCTTTCCTTAGATACATTCCGTCTTCTTGCAAGGTTTTCTTTACATAGTAAGATTGAGTGAAAGCCAGCATGAGCATAAATCTCTTGGTAATAGGCCTTATCTCACTTGCTTGTCGCAAAATCCTTACAAAATTTTCAAAAATGTTTAAAACCAAGATTTCTGACCAAGTGGAATATTGGAACAGATAAAACATCCAAAAGGGTACTCAAATATGAAATCAAATTGTTTTGAAACCCCTGAGAAATGATCACTATTTTCCCTTCTTTGTTTTTGGGCATCACTTTCCTGTGTGTAGGCATGACTTAACACTTAGTATGCGGTTACTAGAATTTGCCTAGGCGGCACTCTACAGGTCAGCAGGCAGCTTTTCTTTGTTGATAGGCATTTCTTAACTTTTTCCAGGCATTTCTTGAAATGTCATAGGTGTGACTCCTTATTGATAGACATTTCCTAAATAGTCATAGGCATGACTTCACTGTGAATAAGCAGTTTTCCTATATGTGCAGGTGGCACTTTGCAGACTAGGTTGTAAATTTCAATTTTTAAAAATTGTAAGATCAGGTCTGTAGAATATTCTTTCTTGAAAATGAAGTACAAACACAACACACACATAAAATTTGTACCATATCCCTAAAACCACACTAAAAGTGTATGTTCTCGATCATTTTTCACAAGTATAAACAAGAATGTCTTCCAAGCAATCTACCTAGAGTTAGATTTGGCTTTTAAACACGTTCAGCTCTAAAAAGGAAAATTACTAATTAACAGGATTTTAATGAACACCTTGGTTCTAGATCATGTCAAGTTCTTTTACCCACTTGTGGGCTTTCCACATGCATAAAAGCACAATTTGGTGCAATCCAAAAGGACTAGTAGAGGAAGTGAAGAATACTTGCACACAACCTAGTCACTCTCCTATTAAGGAAGAATGTTGTTGTTTATAGTGGGTTGGATAGTATCGTGGCTAAAGTTATTGTCTCCCACTTTGGGCCATTCCCTCTCACCATCCTCATAAGGAAATTCTCTAGAGGTAGGCCCTCTAAAGATCTAATTTATCTAGAATGTATAGAAAAATAAGAAATCAAACTTAGTTCAACAAGTTTGGGAATTTGGTTCACTTAGAAAGTGAAGAGCATATCCCTATTGTTGTTCCTTGTCCCAAACACTTCAAAAAAAAATTGTTCATTTTCAACCTCTTGACAAGGATATTCTTATAAATGAAATATTTTGTTAATTCCTCATCCCTTTCTTTCTACTGGGTTGAACTCACACTTTTGGCTTTTTGATCCACTTCTTAAAATGGAGAGCATATGCCTAATGTTTGTTCAATTTGGACAAATAGTCAGGTTTTCCTATTAAGCTAGATCCAAAGAAAAGCCACAATTTAAGAAATGCAAGCTTGATGTGAAAAATACCTCTTTTGTAGCTAGCAAAGGCTAGATGCTTTTTTTGAGGTTTTTGATGTTTATTTGCTTACTCACCTAGTGGCTATCGTTCCCATTCCGGCTCCTCCAAAAAATTAGTCAACACCGCCATACAAAGTGAAGGAAACCAAAAGGAACAAATTGAAATGCAATTAAGTGTTCTTGACAAGATTTTGCAAAGAAAATTTTAACAACTTAATGCAAGAAAACTTAATTCAAAGTAGGAAATTTCTTTTTGTAAGCATCCAAGACCTTAATGGTTTGAACATAAATCTTTTCTTCTAATCCCAAACTATCTAGAATTGAAGCATTATGAATTTCCTTTTGATGTTTATTTTGAATTCTTACCTCTTTTCTCTCTTGAGTACCTCTACTCTCTGGTTTCCTGACCTTTTTGTGTCTGCTCATCTGCAGGAAAAACATAGACAAAGAGTAAGAAAACATAATTCAATAATCTGACAGCTAATTTAAACAAAAAATGCTAGGCATCATTTATCAGCTAATAAGCATCAATTAAAAACTAGTAGGCATTACTTTAAAACTCACAGGCATCACTTTCCAGTGATTCAAGAAACTCGTAAAGATTACTAAGTGTTAAACGTAGTGTAAATTGTGTAAGATAAAATATCCAAAGTGGCAAAGTACAACTAGTAAGCATTAGTTAAAAACTAGTAAGAGTGACAAATGACTATAAATTGTGTAAGATTAAGTATCATAGGTGGAAAAGGATATCTAATAGGCATCATTTCTCAGATCTTAGGTGATGCTTTACACTCTTAGGTGTAATACTTTATTGCACAGGCATTAGAAGAAGAAAAAGACAAAATAGGAAGAATCTCTTAAGTGTCAGTTAACTCCTTCCAGGCATCATCAAAATTCTTATGAGCCTCATTAAATCCTTCATAGGTGGCATGTCTCCTATTTTTTACAAAATTAACGTAAAAGTGAAGCCAAAAACACACAAAACTTGATAAAAATGATAGAAATGAGGCTCAAGGCCCCACGGTGGGTGCCATTTGTGTGTGAATGTTTACACCTTCATGAAATTAGGCTAATTAACTACAATTCTATGCAAATACAATGGAAATTTAAACTAAAGAATTGAAATTAACATCCATATCATCTCATGGTTCTCTATGTAAGCTTGGTAAGTAGAGCTCTCAGCCTTATTCTCTACTAGCGACAATCCTAGAATGAGAAAGTATGATAAAATGCTTAATCTAGCTCTCAATTCTCAAAATGATACAAAGATTAACTCAAATGCTCATGATAATGCTCTCAATTGCTATCAATTGCTCTCAAATTGCCTATAGTAATGATGCTATGCACTTGAATTTCTAAAATCTTATTATGCTCTCAAAATGACTTCTACTTATAGTAAAATCCTAAGGGTAGGGGATAGAGTTATTTAATCATGATTTAGCCTTGACTGAGTCAAAAAATTTGAAATTCTTTTAAATGGGGGGACAATTTATATGATTGTCTCAAAGGTTTGGACAAGTAGACAAATTTGAGTGGTTGAGATTCAAAGTTGAAATGTGTGATTGAGATTCAACTATTTTGGAGTGATCTTGATGTAGGAGCATCCTGGGTGTAAGGGCAATCTTGCATCACCCAAAAATATTTCTGGTTTCTTTTCAATAAAGGCTATCTTGTGTAGAGCTGCTATTTATGGAAACTTGCTATTTTTAGTAAGTTGGTCATACGATCTCAAATGTTTTGATTTCACAGTTGGAGGTTCATCTTAGTCATATCAACCTGCCTGTAAAGTTTCATTGCTAGATCAAGTCTGGTTTTGAAGATATTGAAACTTTTCAGTTTTGGAAACAGGGTATAGAAACTTTGAACTCAATTTTGAAGGCTTTAGAGGCCCCGGATGAGGTCAAATTTTTGGCTGAATGAAGCTTGCTTCATTCAAACATTGTAGAGCTCCTTGTGCCCTTTCTGAAATGGGGTTATAATAGTCAATCGGGTCAACGGGTGATGACTTATGGTCTTTGAAAGTTGGGTCACCTGAAATGGCAGAAAATGATTTTTCTTCAAAATTTTTGTTTGGGTTTCAAAAGTTATTTTGAGCCGACTTTGATGTAATAAAATAAAAAATAAAATAATTCTAAGTTTGGTCGGCCTTATTGGCTAAAAATTATGGAACCTTCCCAAGCGGTGGAAAATTGTCTATATAAGGAAGGCTGTAGTGTTGTCTTAGGTAGTTCGGGATAGTTTTGGGTAGTAGATCTGGGTATTGATTCGAGGCTTTGTCCTATAGAATATTGTAAGGGAATGCCCATGTGGCTTTACATATTGTAATTCTGAAAGTTTGTAATTCCACATTTGTGGAGATAATAAGAAGCCAATTTTTTGTTCTTGCATATTATTGTTATTTCTCTATTTCTGTTATGTGTTTATGGTATTAAGGGGAGCACCCTTCATCAGATCCATGTGCTTTTGTTCTCAATTCCTATTGGTTGCTCAAATTTTGTTAAAAGATATTAAGATTAATTAAATTCCATCAATTAATTAAATTAGCCATTTAAGGGAATAGGTTCAATTTGATTTTTAATTTAAAACTATACAATTAATTGATTAAAATCAATTATATAGTGTGATTAACCCCTTTAAGCTTGTATTTAATTATTTAATGTCATCATTTGATTTAAATGATTTTGTCCAATTTTGATTAATAAATGTCCATTTAAAATTGATTTGATCCATTTTGGTGAAAATTAGAGGATTTAGCTAAGATTTTGCAAATTTGAATGATTCAAGGACACATGCCCAGTTTTGAGTGTCTACAGACTACAAATTCAACAAGTGAAAGATGAGATCTACATCACACAGTCAAATTATATCAAGGATATCCTAAAGGCATTTAGTATAGATGAATCAAAACTAGTTGGTACATCGATGGCTACTGGTTGTAAATTGTCAAAGGAAGATGTGATAGAGGAAGTAAATAAAACACTCTATTGATCAATGATTGGTAAGTTACAATATGTTATTCACAATCAACCTAATATTGCTCATATTTTTGGTATTTTTGAAAGATTTTCTACCAACCCAAAGGAGACACAGATGTCTGGAGTCAAAAGAATATTTGGATATTTGAAAGGGACTAAAGATTTTAGGCTTCTATACACAAAAAGAGGACATTTTGATCTTAAGGTGTATATTGATGCTGATTTGGATGGAAATATTGATGATAGAAAAAGAACAATTCGTGGAGATTTCTCTTTAGGATAAGTATTAGTGACACGGTTAAGCAAGAAACAAAGTTGTATTTCACAGTCTACTTCCGATGCTGAGTATGTTTGTGCAGCTATGAATTGTTCAAAGATTATGTGGATCAAATAATTACTTGAAGGTATGCAAGAAGAGATTATTGTTCCAGTTACAATTTAATCTTATAATATTAGTTTTATTAACATATCAAAGAATCCAGTGATGCATTCAAAGAAAAATCACATTTCTATCAAGTCTCATTACTTGAGAGAGAAAGTTAAAGACAAGCATGTGATATTGGAGCATATGAATTCAAAAGAGAAGATAGTTGATATATTTACCAAACCACTACTGAAGGATTCTTTTGAGAATCTCTGAGGTAAGCTAGGGGTTATTCCCTTATCCAATATACACTAAGGAAAGATGCATGCTACATCAATTCAAGTTTGAACAATAGAATATCTATTTTATGAGTTAATGCTAGTGTTCACTCTTTAGGTGATACCTAAAGTTGTGAAAGATGTTTATGTCTACAATGAGAAATTAGTACACTTGAGGTATGATTCACTGCCTGAGAAATTTTTTCAGGAGTATGTGTCTTTGGCATTATTGTCAAAGAGGGAAAATATAGAAATTGATCATTTAGGGAGAAGTTACTAAATATTACAAAGAGGGAAAATATTCTAGGAAAAGATGACTGTAGTGATAGAGGGAGAAGATGTACATAAGATGTTAAAGATCATAGGGAGTAAAGGACTTGACAATAAGTGTTTCCATCATCAATTGAACAATGGAGATTGTTAGTGTGTTGTCATCAATCCCAAAGAGCGATATTATTACTATAACTGATAGTGATGATGATGAAGACCGACTAAGATCAAAAGTATACAAGATAGTAGAAAGATTAGATCTGTTATTATCTTGTCATTGATGTCAAGCAATTGATATCTAATTATATTTTGTTTCCATATCATTCAGAGTATGATAGAAGTTGAATGAGTTAAGAAGAAGAAGTGAAATATTGTGAATATGAAGAACTTAATTGGGAACTAATACAGATCGGACAATGTTAAGATTATGTCAATATAATTGTTTTCTATCAAACATATGATTATATCAAATTCATAAAGAAGATTAGTTAAGTCGATAAGAAAAATAGTTTTGTCTACCAAGTAGAAAAAGTCATTCGATAGAAGGAAAGTAAATTTCAATAAAGGAAAAGGAACTTAAGACACCGAGTAGAAGGTTTCAGTCACTGAGAAAAGTTAACTAAAATTTAGTTGAAGAAAAGAGTTATCTACCAAGTAAGGAACATAAATTAAATAAAAGGACCAAAATGACATCTAATGTTGGGCTATGATGAGCTGGAAGATTCTAATGATGAGGTAGAGTTAGTTGAAGAGATCTATGATTAGGAAAATTCAAGGTGATGATCTATGCTATGGATCTAAATGGAAAAATGAGAAGGCACAAGTTTCAAGAAATTTCAAGTTCCAAGGTGATGATAAAATGTTTTACCGAGCTCTAGATTCATTCAAATAGTTTGTGAGAATGATTGAGCAGTTGAAATTAATAAAAAAAAAATGATAAAGGAGATTAAGAGGAAAAACAAAGCCTATATAAATGATGAAATTTTATGGACAAATGGCTAGCAAATTGAAGGGTTTTTGAGTCACCGATAGATGCAGTGAATAAGGGAAAGGTTGAATTCTGAGTCAAAATGCTAAACATTGATGAAGTGTTGAAGCCAGTGGAAAGTGAAGGATTGAAGTGAAGAAGAAGAGTGCACAGAGGATCTGATTATGCAAAGGATAGTTGTAGATTTACAAGTCAATTTATTTACTGTTACCTATTAACATTTTTAACAAAGAAATCTCTTAACCGAGTGGACGTAACAGTTTTATTGTAAAATCCTTACAAAAGGTAAAATTCTAAAGAGTGTTTCAAGACATTTAACTAGGCTACTCCTAATAGGGTGAAGATCCTAACAGATTTGAGGAAAATCCCTTGACCGGGTCACATTTAACAATGTGCATTGTAATATTTAACCAGATTGGCTATTGACCAAGCATACTTCAGAAGATTATTTCTTTAGTGGGTGACAATTCCCACAATCTTTTTTCCCAAATTGAGTTTCCATGTTAAGTATTGGTTTTATATGTGTTGAATGATTATTGTAAATGTTATTGTTGATTGATAAAGTTAATTTACTATTATCAGTAAATGTTCAAGTGTGTATGACCGAATTGACACTAAGTTTGATAAGAGAAAGTTTTCTAAGGTATAGAGAATCAAGGATTACTGATTCACCCCCCCCCCCCTGCCGCCCCTTCTCCAAAATCCAATAGTTTGGGAAATGTACTTTGATGGATCTAGGTGTAAGACTACTTCTAGTGCCCATGTTATCTTGATTCCTCCTTATAATAAACCTATTCCTCTTTCTTATAAGCTTAATTTTTCATGTACCAATAATATAGTGGAATATGAAGCCCTTATTACTAGAATAAGAGTGGATTTTCCCCTTCAAATAAATAATATCAAGATAATTGGGGACTCACAGTTAATTGTGCAACAAATTAATGGTTCATATCAAGCCAAAAATGAAAACACAATACTGTAAGTTGGCTCTTGATTTTATTTCTAAGTTTTCCTCCTATAATATTTATATATTTCTTAGGAAAGATAATTGACATGTTGACGCTATGGAAAGTGAAACATCTCTTATCTTTCTTGAGGACAATGTTAAAGATTTTCAATTCATGATTCACACTCTTGTTGAACCTACAATTTTTAAGGATAACACTATGGATTATTGTTGTTTAAATATTCCTTTGGATGATTGGTATTTACATATCTTTCATTATTTGAGAGATGGTACTTATCATGAATTGACAATAAGGAATTTTTGGAATTGGATTTAGAAATTAGAAGCTCGTTATATTATTCTTGTTGACATTATTTATAAAAATTCCTATGATGGTCTTTTACTTAGATTCCTTGGTAAAAATGAGATTTTTGTGGCTTTGCAAGAAGCTCATGCAGGATGTTGTAGAGGGAATTTTCATGGAAATTCATTAGAAAATAAACTTCTTCAAATATGATACTATTGAAAAATAATGGAACAAGATTTGTTTACTTTCATCAAATGATGTCTACAATATCAACATCACAATAATATTATACATGCTTCTTCTCATGAACTATGAACTCAGGTAGCTTCATGTCCTTTTAGCATATGGGGTTTGGATCTTATTGGTAAAATTTCACCTCCTTCTCAAGGACAAACTTATATTTTTACAACCACTGATTATTTCACTAAATGGGTTGAAGTTGTCTGTCTTCATTCTATTACTACTACTACTGATGTTATTTGTGATTTTATTGTTCAGAATATTATCACTTATTTTGAAAGTATTACTTCAATAATAATATCAGATAATGGTACTCCTTTCAAAAGTGAAGAAGACACAAAGTTATTGGAGAAATACTATATTCATCAATGCTTTTCTACTCCTTATTATCCTCAACCTAATGGTCAAGAAGAAGCATGTAACAAGGTTATTGAACAAATTTTTAACAAGACTACCAAAAAACATGCTAATGATTGGCATACACACTTAAATTATGCTTGATGGGCTTATAGGACTAGTGTTTGTACTACGATTGGTATATCTCCCTATAACCTAGTTTATGGTGTTGAATCTATCATGCCCTTGTACAGTTAGATATTACTTCCCTTAGAGTTTCCTTTAATGGAATCATTGATAGTGATACTTTTAGGGAATAAGGTTTGCAAGAGCTTGAAATGTCAAATGAGCAGAGAATAAATTCTCTCGAACACATAAAATCTTATCAGAAGTCTCTTCATAAGAAATACAATAATAAAGTGATTGAATGTTCCTTTTTGGCTGCTGACCTTGTTCCTTATGAGAATCAAAGAAATGTTAATTCCCTACCTAGTGAAAAAGGAAAGTTTAGTCCTAAATGGCTTGGTCCTTATGCTATTATAGAAGTCTATGACTTAGGTGTATATAGAATAGCGGACATGGATGGTGTACCATTCAAGGAACCTATTACTTTTATGCATTTGTGTTGTTACTATGCTTAATTTTTTATTCCTTTATGCACTAATGTTATCTTTATAAAGCATTGTTTGTGCTATACAAGTTATGTGATGTTTTAATTACATTGGTTAAAATGTTCCATGAAAAATCTTAGTGCATGATTTTCCTTCCTTTATGTTTATCATTTTCATTTTTTTGCAATTGATTAATATAAATCAATCATAGAAATAAAAAATACATAATAAGAAATAACTTTTTCATATATATATAATATATATATATCTCTGTGTGTGTGTGTGTTTGTATAAGTGTCTATATATATATATATATATATATATATATATATATATCTTTGTATATATATGTGTATATGTATGTATGTATATGTGTATGTATGTATGTATATGTGTATGTATACACACACACACACACAAATATATATATATATATATATATATATATATATATATATATATATATATATATATATATATATATATATATATATATATATATATATATATATATATATATATATATATATATATATATATATATATATATATATATATATATATATATATATCTCATAAGCTCTGCTACATAAGAGGCATTATAAAAAATATGCCCTCTCTCTATCATTTCTCCATAGGATGGAGATCTCTCTAATATATGGTGAGAGGATGATGGTCTATGAGATGTAGTAGTACATGGATGACTCCTAAATGAGATACACTTATATAGGTTGTCACATAGTACTCGTATCTCTATCTCCTTTCTTTCTAGCTAGCTATCTATCTTAATTTTCTACACATCTCTCGAGTCACTCCCCATTCGCTCTCCTGATTCTCAACTCCAAGGGTATACATGTGAAGATATCCTCATGCCTACCTGGATCTCTTTGTCATCTATACTAGTTTTTATGGGTGGATGGTATCCTAGAAGATATGGTCATATAGTTAAGGACCTCACTCACAAAGCTCCTCCCCTCCTAGAAACTCGCTGGAAGATGTATTTTTCTTAATTAGTTCTTTATCATTCATATTTCTAAATATTAATCTTAAAATCAAAAAGATTCTAACATACCTGGATCTCTCTCTTGGTAGTCAAGGCCTCTCTACTTTGAAGATGGTAGGGCCATGGAGTGGATTACCTCTCTACACTCCTGATATCTCAATCTAGGAAGTGATGTCTCAGTATGCAATCTTGGTGGTCATGATTAGATGAGAGTATATTGCATAGTGAATACATGCTCTTCCTCTGAAACAACACCCACTGGTGGCATCTCCTCTAGTCTCTCCTCCTATATATGATCCTCCTATGGTGAAGCTTCCTCCTCATCTCTAATCTCTTCCTCCTCCTCATCCTCCCTATCTACTTCTCACTATGATCTGTAAAAGGGACCAGGATTTCCTTTGGGGTAGTCCAGTGTGAAGATAGATCTCACTCTCTCGATGCTCATGTATTGGTGATAGTCTTGTGTCACACTCGCATCCTCTACTATAGGATATACCCTAATATCATATGCATACTTGGTGATACTCAATGTGATATCATCTATTGTCAGTCATAGTATGGCTCCAGGTCTTTGAATATACCTCATCGCATGTGTGTACCAAGGCATAACTGTCTAAGGATCCTGCTGAAGGCCGAACTACCATAGAACTCAATCATAGTAGTAGTTCATTATAATTTAGTTGTATAACTTCTCTAATAATCTCCTTCTCTGCATGTATCTCATCTAATAAGTTGTGTTAGGCCAATCATCCATGAGGTAGTATGGTCTGTAGACTATCTATGTCACAGGGATCCAGTCAAGAGTCACCCTCTAGTAGATTGTATCTCTGAACTACCATATCTCCCATAGAAAATATGTGCATTATTATAGTGTACCTACATAGACTTATTGGAAATAATAGGTATTAAGAGGGGGGTGAATTAGTACTAAAAAAATTCACCTATTTCAACTAATAACCCTTAACTTGCAGGAAAATAAACTTTCATAATAATAATGAATGTAACTTAAAACTAAAGTATCAATACAATAAAATCATAAAAACTTCATGCACATACATAAATATTTAATTTGGTATTGCAGAAACCTTTTGTTAGAGGGAAAAATGTGGTGGGGATGACACCCATGACTCTTCATCATAGTAAATAATTTTTCCCGATTAAGAGCTACAATTGTCACCTTCTAAGAGACTCACCCTCTTAAAAGTGACTGATACATTGTTAAATATACCTAGAATTCTTATTATATACTACCCTACTAAGGGTTTTTATCCCACTATTATAGTGTTAACCAGGTTAAGGGATTTACATCACATTCTTTTCAAAGACTATCATGCTAGAGGATTTTAGAAACTTATTGAAGATTGTTAGGAATACAACAAGAAATTTTACCTATAATTTGTACTTTGTAATGCTTGATCAGATCCTTTAAGCTCTATATATATTCATTCAATCCTTCTGTAACTTCTCTAAGATCAATTTTTTCATCGCACCTTAATTCTACATCAATTACTTAAACTTCTGACTCTTATCAATTCTGAGCTTCATTACCAACTCTATCTTCTTATACAATGTCCACCACAAGATGTAATAAAAATTTAGGGTTTCCAATCCATCTATACATGTTACTAAAATCTCACTTAACTTGCAGAAAATATAAACCTTCCATCATGTCAGTTGGATCTGACTTAATTTTTCATTTCCTAGGTGTCATATTGCTTTATACTTATTCACCAATTATACCTTGAAATCAGAATAAGATTTTATTGATCATTCCCTATTAACCATTTCAATTGACTCTCCAATCTATGTAGTATATTTTCCTTTTTTTTATAGGCTCAATGAATCTTCTTCCATTATGATCAGTTTCATCAATTTCTCAAAACTATTTAACTTTCACCTATTTGTTGTGTGACTGACAGGTAGGTCAATGCTTCACCAGTTTACATGTTTTCTTATATAGATAATCTTCCCTTTTCACCACTCACATTCATGTATACTGATATCTTCTAGTTTACCAACAACAAACCTTTTCCTCTATATCGCTTGTCTTTACCTATTGACTTGTCCTTTTAGTTGATAGGTATTTACCTATTCCCTTGACATTCCTTTACTGAAATTTTAATTCACTAATGGGTGTATTGGTTTACCTATTATGTATCTATTTACTAATGGGTAAAACCTTCTTACCTATATATTATTTTTCCAACAATGAGAACCATGCCTTCCAAAATCATCATCAACAACCTCATTATGATTCTTCAATCAACATTATCTCCCTTTGGCATTAATGGAAAAAACTTACAACTCCAATATACAAATCCCCCTTTGACCTTAACTTAGTAATTTTATTTCACACCACTCCCCATTTTTTGACAATTAATGTCAAAGACTATAACTAGAATGATATACAAGTGTGGTTACCACTCATAATTTGTCAAACACAATCTTTAATATCTCCTTTATACTGGCTAATAATTGCTCCAATGATTATTTTAATATCTTTAGTGCAATATTTTGACCATGTAGATCAAATTCTATCTCCTCCATGTTGTCCATGGTGCTCATCTCCATTTTGGAAATCAATTCTTCACCTTTCTTTAAGTACATTTTCATTATATCTATGTGAGGGGTTACGATACCCTATAACTCTAGTAAGGTTATTCTTATTCTATCTTCTTATTTCTTGAGCTCTCTTTCTTGAAATTATACGTTCCTTGTTGTCTTTGTGTGCTCCATCGTAGATGAATTCAGTGGATCTAGCTTACTCAAAGTTGTAGTCTTTTCAATTTCAAGCTCAAATAGTTTTCCCTTCAACTGAGTAGTGAAGTTTGTAAGGATAGATAGTTTACCAAGAATCTTACCCGCTTCTATCAATGAATTCTTCATATCTTTTACCATCCAAAGTAATGAAAATTTGACAATGGAAATCTTCTGTCATATTTTCTCCATGATTTCTTTATCTGGCCTCTTATGTGGTCTCATAGCTATCTCCTCTTCTAATTCATGTTCTAAGGTAGTAATTGCATCAACTAGTGTCTTAAGATGATCAATTAGTGGTTCATCACCATCAATTTGTACATCATAAATTAAGTCTGATAGTAAGGTAAATATTTTCCTCAATACTCTTTTATTTTGTTGCTTCCTCTTTTCTCTGTCTTTTTCAACTTACTCTACTAATTTATGAGCATAAAGTAGCTTTTACTTATACTTCATCTTCTTGGGATCCTTCTTCAATATTTTAAATTCAAGATCATCTTTTTCATCTTCATCTTTATCTTCATCTTCATCTTCATCTTCATCTTCATCTTCATCTCCTTCTTCATCTTCATCTTCATCTTCATCTTCATCATCATCATCATCATCTTCTTCTTCTTCTTCATCTTCGCTTGTTTTTCTCTTCTTCTTTACACCCATGTCCTTTTTGACTGCTTGAGAACTATTAGGGGTTTTTTCCTATGTACTCTCAACTTCACCTCTTTATGGGGCATGTGCAAGATCATGGTATGCTAAAAAGTGACGATGTGAAAAAGAAGTCCTGATTGATAAACTCTTTGTAAAATAACTATAACTTTCAAACAATATAACATTTTTTAAATCTGAATTATACATCACATTTTATGCTTCACCTAATACAATAGTAATAAACAATTCTTTCAATTTGATGAAGTTTAGACTAAGTTAAGATGGTCAAACATGAGAGTTTTTATATTTAGGAAAATTTGTGGTAGAAAAATCATAATTAATTATTTACTTGGAAAAAAAATACAAAAAAGTACACATCACATCTGGACATGAGTCTACTACTTTTATCTAGAATCTTATAAAAAAATATTATCATTTTATTTTGTTTAATGTGGTTAGACATACACCTACTTGTTATCTTTCTAGTCTTGATTGATAGACTTATTGAAAAATAGCTATAACTTTCAAAATGTATAACATTTTTGAAATCCAAAACATGTGTCACATTGTATGCTTTTCCTACTACAAGAAAAATGAAAAAAATAAATTCAATTTGATAAAGTTTAGACTAAGTTAACATGGTCAAACACGAGAGTTTTTGTATTTTGAAAAAGGTGTAGAAGAAAATTCATAATTAATTATTTACTTTCAAAAAAATTTACAAAACAAATATGTGTCACATCTGGACATGAGTCTACTACTTATATCTATAATCTTGTAAACAAAATTTTGTTGGAAACAATTGTCTGAAGGAAATTACTACTCAAATTATGTATTGTCTTTGATGTCACACAATGTCATAGTCTGCAACAATCAGTTCCTACCGAGCTCAGTCGGTCTGCCAGACAGGAAAATTAGTGCTTACCGAGTCCACTCAGTTTTCAAAGGAAATTCAACATATACCGAGTTCAGTCGGTCGACAAACGAAATTCAGTATTTACCGAGTTCAGTCGATCGTCAAAGGAAATTCAATGTTTACCGAGTTCAGTCGGTTGTCGAAGAAAAGTTAGCATTTACCGAGTTCAGTCGGTTATCAAAGGTAAAGGATTGTCAGTGTTTACCGAGTTCCCTCGGTCTCCGAAAGATTGTAAAACTTATGGTCACCGAGCACTGTCGGCCCTTGAAGGATTTTTGCAAATAAAGTTTGCTTAATTCAGCCGACTGTTATGCTAAGTAATGTCGATTTGACAAATCTAAAATCATATAAATAAAAGGTCAAATGTGAAAAATAAAAAAGAGATATAGCAGAAGATTTACAGAAGAAAAGCAGAAAATGTGTGTGCGAAATTGTGAAGGATGATCAGATATCCTTGAGGTGCAGCAGAGATTTATTCGATCAGGAAGGATCACACTTATGCAGAACAAAGATCTGTAATCAGTAAGGCAGTTGCACTATTATACAGGTCATTTTCATTGTTACCTTTTTATCATTGTAACAGTGAATTCTAAATCTCTTAACCGAGTTGGTTTAACAACCATATTGTAAATCCTCTAACAAGGTGACAATTCCATTGAATTGTTTTCAAGACCTCTTACCAGGCCACTCCTAGCAGGGTGATTAAATTCTCTAACAAGGTCACACGTAACAGTGTGTTTTGTAACCTTTTACCGGGTTGGCTTCTAACCGGGCATCACTTCAGAAAAGTGAAAATCAGTATCTAGATACATTGGTGGTTTTTCCCATATTGGGTTTCCACATTAAATCTTGTGTCTCTTGTGTTCTTAATTGCTATCTTAATCATATACATGTGCTGACGAATATCTAAAGATAATTTTGCTAATACTTTCTGCATCTTCAAAGTTATTGCAATCTATTTACCGAGTGCTAAACAGATAAGATTCATTAAGATATCCTAAGGGATCTGGAAAGAAATAATTGTGAAATATTTTATGGTTGACTGATTCACCCCCCCCCCCCTCTCAGTCACTTCATCCATATTCCATCAATTGGTATCAGAGCATTTGGTGCTTGCAGGAAGGGTTTCAAGGACCTAAGCTAAAGATCAGGATGTCTTACAAAAGGGAAATTCCAAAGCTCAATAGAGATAACTTTTCAGCATGGAAAGGTCTCATGCGACTTCATCTGGCTTCCATTGGTGATTCAGGATGCAAATACATTGATGAAGAATACACAATTCCTACTGGTGCATTAACTGTTGAAGACATTGCAGAGAAAAAGACTCATAACACCATGATGATAGACATTGCATCTGCTCTCAGCTATGAAGAATTTGATGATATTAAAGAATGCACTACTGCATATGAAATGTGGATGACACTGAAGAAAATATATGGTGGTGATACAAATGTGAAAAGAGCCAAAGCAAAAAGCCTAAGAGGACAGTTGGACAAGATGAATATGAAGGAAGATGAAAACATTGCAAAATATGTTGAAAGAATCAAAGCAAGTGTAAGTGCAATTAGAGCTTCTAGAGGAACAATCTCTGATGAAACTGTTATAAGTAAGGTACTCAGAACATTACTCCCTATCTATGCAATAAGAGTATCAACTATTCAAGAAAGAAGATGTGAAACAAACCACAATATAACTTTGGATGCTTTAGTTGGAAGATTGACAGCCTTTGAATTAGACAACTATGACAACTATGTTCCAAATTCCAAAAATATTGAATCAGCATTTGAGGCCAAGGTTTCACTAAAGAAGAACAAGAAAATTAAAGAAGTTCAGTCAGAAAGTGAAGAAGTATCAGAAGAAAGTTCTGATAGTGATCTTGAAATTGTAGAAGCATTACTTGCAAAGAAGTACTCTAAAGGGAAAGGTAAATATAAAGGTAAAACTCCTTTAATCTATTTTTCATGTGAAGAAATTGGACATATTGCAGCTAGGTGCCCAAACAAGCAAGTCAAGGAAGAGAAGAGAAGTCACAAGTACTATGGCAAAAAGAATTTCAAATCATTCAAGGATAAAGGTAAGAAAACATGTTTTATGGCTAAAGATTCTGATGATAGTGAAGAAAAAATTGTTTTTATTGCTATAAAAGATGAATCTGATGATGATGAAGATAAGATGGCACTTATTTCTCATATAAGCAAAGATGATATATGGATAATAGATAGTGGATGTTCACACCACATGACTGGTGACAAGACAAAATTTGAATATCTAGAAGACTGTGATAGTGGCAATGTAAGATTTGGAAACAATGAACCTTGTTGTATAAAAGGAAAAGGAAGAATCTCATTAACCAAAGAACTCATATGTGATAATGCTTATTGGGTTGAAGGACTAAAACATAATCTTCTAAGTGTAGTACAGCTAATCAACACTGGTTTCAAGGTTGAATTCATGAATGGTCAAGCAAGACTGCTGGATGAAAAAGGAAAACTCATTGGATCAGGCAAACAAACAAAAGGTAACTTATTTTATCTTGATCTCAGTGAATATTCATGTTTTATTGCTCAAATTGAAGAAAGTTGGCTATGGCACAAAAGGTTATGTCATGTGAATTTTGATAACATGATAAAAATAAGAAAATTCAAGAAGGTTAGAGGCATTCCTACTTTGAAGAAACCTGATACTGGTCTATGTAAGAATTGTCAGATTGGAAAAATGAGTAAAACTAGTTTCAAGAGTAAGAACTATCAGTTTAAAGAAATTTTTGAAATTGTACATACTGATTTATGTGGACCTATTGGAATACAAAGCTATACTGGAGATAAATTCTTTATTCTTTTCATTGATGATTATTCTAGAATGATGACTGTTATGTATTTAAGAGAAAAATCAGAAGCATTTGAAAAGTTCAAATGGTACTTGGCAAGAGTGGAAAAGGAAACAGGGAAAAGATTGAAATGCTTAAGATCAGACAGAGGTGGTGAATTCATCTCCCATGATTTTAACAACTTTTGCATTGAAAGAGGAATCAAAAGGCAGGTATCAGCTCCTAGAACTCCTGAGTAGAATGGAATAGCAGAAAGAAGAAACAGATCTATTATGGATTGTGCAAGGACTCTAATGATAGAAAAGAACATCGCTATAAAGTACTGGAAGGAAGCTATCAGCACTGCAGTTCATACCTTGAACCAAGTACAATTGAAGAAAGACACACTCAAAACTCCTTATGAATTATGGTATGGCTATAAACCCAATGTAAGTTACATGAAAATATTTGGTAGCAAGTGTTATATCCTAAAAGAATCCAGAAGAAATAAATTTGATGTGAAAAGTGATGAAGGAATATTCCTAGGATATTCTAGCAAAAGCAAGGCATACAAATGTCTGAACTTATCTACTCACAAAGTCATAGAAAGTATACATGTAAAATTTGATGAGTTTGCAAAAAAGACTGAAGAAGAAAGAAAAAGGGAACTTGAGAACTACAGAAGATTCATTTACATTGAACCTGAAACATTGGCAGACACAACTATCAATGAGGAAACTATATCTACCGAGCCGAGCACAGTTACCGAGTCACAAATCGAGTCACAGGAAGAAGTTCAAACTGAGTCACAAGAAGAAATTCAGACCGAGTCTTAGCCTGAAGTTACCGAGCAAATATCTACCGAGCCTGAGCAACCTGAAGAAGAGATCCTAGAAGACAACAGCATGAATCATTCAAAAAGAAAGGAACCTATACTAGCCAAATATGTCAGAAGACATCATACACCAGATCAAATTATTGGAAACAAATCAGATGGTACTATGACAAGAAGCAAGCTAAAAGGTACATGTCTGCTTACTGATTTTGAACCTAGAAATATAAAAAATGCACTGGAAAATGAAAGTTGGATTGAAGCAATGAATGAAGAATTAGAACAAATACAAAAGAACAAAACATGGACTCTTGTACCTAGACCTAAAGATAAGAATGTAATTGGAACAAAATGGGTATTCAGGAATAAGCTGAATGAAGATGGTCAAGTATCTAGAAACAAAGCTAGATTGGTATGTAAAGGTTACTCTCAAGAAGAAGGTATAGATTATGGAGAAAATTTTGCTCCTATTGCAAGATTAGAAGGTGTAAGAACTCTACTTGCTTATGTAGCACACAAAGGATTTAAGGTATATCAGATGGATATAAAATCTGCATTTCTCAATGGAATTCTTGATGAAGAAGTCTACATTGAACAACCTGAAGGTTTTGTTGATCTAGATAAAAAGGACATGGTCTGCAGGTTACACAAAGCATTGTATGGTTTGAAACAAGCTCCTAGAGCATGGTATTAAAGACTCCATAACTATTTGATTCAGATTAATTTCAAAAGAGCCAATGATAATAGCAATCTGTATATTAAAGAAGGACCGGATGACAAAATTGTATTGGCAGAAATATTTGTAGATGATACTATATTTACAGGGAATGAGGATCAGTGCAAAGAATTTTCAGAGCAAATGAACAAAGAATTTGAAATGTCTATGTTTGGTTTAATAAAATTCTTTGTTGGTCTTCAAATTCAACAAAGTAGGAATGGTATATACATTACTCAATCCAAATACATTAAGGAAATACTTAAGAAGTTTGGTATGGAAGATTCAAAACTAGTTGGTACACCCATGTGTACTGGACTGAAACTTACCAAAAATGATGATTCAAAAGAAGTTGATCAAACCCTATACCGATCTATGATTGGAAAATTGTAGTATGTAGTACATACAAGACCTGATATTGCCTTAGCAGTTGGTATAGTAGCTAGATTCTCAGCAAAACCTAAGGAAAATCATATGATGGCGATCAAAAGAATCTTAAGATACTTAAGAGGAACTGAAGAATATGGTTTGTGGTATAAATTTGGAGGCAATCTAGACTTAAAAGTGTTTACTGATGCTGATTGGGTAGGGAACATTGATGACAGAAAAAAACACAAGTGGTGGAGCATTTTTTCTTGGAAAAAGACTGGTATCCTAGACTAGTAAAAAGTAAAATTGCACATCTCAATCCATAGCTGAAGCAGAATATGTTGCTGCTGCAGTAAACTGTTCAAAAATTGTTTGGTTTAAACAGCTATTAGAAGGTATGAAGGTTGAAATCAAAGAACCAGTTGTTATATTTTGTGACAATACCAGTGCAATAAACATTTCAAAGAATCCAGTGATGCATTCCAAAACCAAGCACATTGCTATTAAATATCACTTTGTCAGAGAATTGGTGCAGGACAAGGAAATTAGATAGAATATATTCATACAAAAGAGCAGATTGTAGACATTTTTACCAAACCATTACCTAAGGATGCATTTGTCTATCTAAGAGGTAAGTTAGGGGTCATTCCCCTATCCGAGGCTCACTAAATATAGTTCTAGTGATGCATCAACCAGAACATGATTGAAAATCAACCTATTGATGCAGCATATTCAAGGAATCATTGCATATGAATCAGTACTTGAGGTACATTAATTTACACTGGTATTATGTGAATTGTCTTTGGCATGTGTTGTCAAAGAGGGAGTGTTTTCTATGTCTTTGCTATTACTTCAAGAAATTTTCAATAGTCAGAAGGAAGAATTTTTAAGAGCAGGAAGTTTGCTGACAGAGGGAGATTTGAATCTAAACCGAGCTAATTCTTTCAAATTTCTTATGCCATGACATATTGTGTTGCCATCAATGCCAAAGAGGGAGATTGTTGGAAACAATTGTCTGAAGGAAATTGCTACTCAAATTATGTATTGTCTTTGATGTCACACAATGTCATAGTCTGCAACAATCAATTCCTACTGAGCTCAGTCGGTTTGCCAGACAGGAAAATTAGTGCTTACCGAGTCCACTCGGTTATCAAAGGAAATTCAGCATTTACCGAGTTCAGTCGGTCGTCAAAGGAAATTCAGTATTTACCGAGTTCAGTCGGTCGTCAAAGGAAATTCAGTGTTTACCGAGTTCAGTCGGTTGTCAAAGAAAAGTTAGCATTTACCGAGTTCAGTCGGTTATCGAAGGTAAAGGATTGTCAGTGTTTACCGAGTTCCCTCAGTCTCCGAAAGATTGTAAAAGTTATGGTCACCAAGCACTGTCGGCCCTTGAAGGATTTTTGCAAATAAAGTTTGTTTAATTCAGCCGACTATTATGCTAAGTAATGTCGATTTGACAAATCTAAAATCATATAAATAAAAGGTCAAATGTGAAAAATAAAAAAGAGATACAGCAGAAGATTTACAGAAGAAAAGCAGAAAAGGTGTGTGCGAAATTGTGAAGGATGATCAGATATCCTTGAGGTGCAGCAGAGATTTATTCAATCGGGAAGGATCACACTTATGCAGAATAGAAATCTGTAATCAGTAAGGCAGTTGCACTATTATACAGGTCATTTTCATTGTTACCTTTTTATCATTGTAACAGTGAATTCTAAATCTCTTAACCGAGTTGGTTTAACAACCATATTGTAAATCCTCTAACAAGGTGACAATTCCATTGAATTGTTTTCAAGACCTCTTACCAAGCCTCTCCTAGTAGGGTGATTAAATCCTCTAACAAGGTCACACGTAACAGTGTGTTTTGTAACCTTTTACCGGGTTGGCTTCTAACCGGGCATCACTTCAGAAAAGTGAAAATCAGTATCTAGATACATTGGTGGTTTTTCCCATATTGGGTTTCCACGTTAAATCTTGTGTCTCTTGTGTTCTTAATTGCTATCTTAATCATATACATGTGATGATGAATATCTAAAGATAATTTTGCTAATACTTTCTGCATCTTCAAAGTTATTGCAATCTATTTACCGAGTGCTAAACAGATAAGATTCATTAAGATATCCTAAGGGATCTGGAAAGAAATAATTGTGAAGTGTTTTATGGTTGACTGATTCACCCCCCCCTCTCAGTCACTTCATCCATATTCCATCAAATTTATCATTTTATTGTATTTAAGGTGGTCAGACATACACCTACTTCTTATTTTTTCCTGAAATTTTTGCACTACTACATTGAAATTTGAAATTTTCAACATATAGAATAAATTTTTTTTCAAAAAAGGCTTAGTATCTTAGAAATTAAATTCAATTTTCTATAGATTCTCTTCTTACATATTTTTGATATAATATTTATAACTTGTTCAAAATTTTATGTCAACTAGCGTAAACTTGATTTTCTAAATTTTCATTGCCACTTAAGGGCCTAGTTTGGCATACAATGATCCTGCACATACTGTATGTTTCCTTTTTATCCTTATGTTTTTCCTCACTTCCATCCTTGTTATCTTCATCTTCTTTGTGCTTTTCCTTATCTTCTTCCTTTGTTTTCTCTTATTTTGGCTACTTCTTAGCCTATCGGGTTTGTGTCCTTGCTCACATGTATCGCTTTGTTATTCTTGGGGTTGATCTATTGTATCCTATGGTGGTACATTTGAGTCCATAGGTTTTTTTGTAGCCTCTGTCACTTTTTCAACATCTTTTCTTTTCTGCGCTGCATCATTCTATTTTACCTCAGAGTCAATAATGTCAACTTGTTGCTTAATTAGGTTTACCTCAAGTGGTGTTTCCAGTGGTTCTGTTGGAAATATAAGTGGGAAAGTAATACTGAGAGGGGGGCGGGGGGGGGGGGGGGTGGGTGAATCAGATATTGTCTACTTTATCCTTTTAATCTGATAAAAATTTATGCATGACATAAACTATTGGCATTAAGTAGAATTGCCACTAGTGACAACACTTATTTGCATTCTGGGTGCAAACCGAGCAGACAGTGCAAACTGAGCAGACAGTGCAAACCGAGCAGATAGTGCAAACCGAGCAAGTTAGTACAAACCAAGCAAACTGAGTAACATCATGTCTACCGAGTCACCAGTATTTACCGAGTTCAAAACCTACCGAGTGGTCAGTATGAACCGTGCCTTCACTTCTACCAAGTGCATGACGATGCTGAGTAATGCAGTGGACGGCGAGTATCAGAAAGTCACCGAGTTAGTTTGCAGGAACCGTGTAACCATACTTGGGCCAACTTAGTAGCACTTATGTTTATTTGTCAAGACGACTTTGTAATTGTAATTGTAATTAATTGTTTAAGACTTGTATATAAACAATGTTGTAAAAATGTCAAGATGTATGTAATAAGCATGTATGTGAAAAAGAAAGAAAGGCAGAGATAAGAGAATTACAAAGGGCTTCAGTAGTATAAGGAATAGCAAAGACAAATTCATCACAGAAGGTGATCAGTACATCAGCAAATCTCAATCAGCAATCCAGTTGCAAAGTAAGAGATCTACTGTTTCATCCTAACAGGTGAATCAGTACTAAAATCCTTTAACTGGGTAGACTTAACAGTCTTTTGTAAAATCTCTTTACCGAGTGCATACTTCATTGTATGTTTGTAAATCCTTTAACAGGGTGGATTTAGCAATCCTTATTGCTCCTAACAGGGCAGATCATCAGAAGTGATCAAATTGTAAGCCTTAACCGGCCAACTTTATTCTGCAGTATTAAAGCTTTGTGGGTTTCATCCCCACCCCAGTTTTACTTTCTTTTTTGAAGGTTTCTGGGTAACCAAATCTATGTGTCATTATTGTGAATGCTTTTAAGTTTCATGCTTTCTGTATGCAAAGGTTAAAGTAAATTACATGTTAATACATCTATAATTGAAGGAAAATTTGGAGTTACTGATTCACCCCTCCCCTCTCAGTAACTCGGTTAATTCCTGAATATTTCCAACAATTGGTATCAGAGCAGCATTGGTTCTCAAGACAAAGCTTAACTAGCTTGAGCAAAGATCCAGGACAATGGAGGTATTCAAACTAAACAAGGTGATTGAAAATGAAAAGCTAGATCTGGAAATGGCCATAGCTAAACTTAAAGAAGCAAAAGAACATCTTTCCCAATCCCTAAGAAGAAGGAAGGAACTTGCAAATTAGATGAATGATCAGAATTACATTGAAGAAAATATTGAAGATCTTTTTCCCTCAAATAGCTCAGATGAAGCAAACAATGCTATCAAAGAACTCCTAGAAAAGAATGGGTCTCTGCAGGAAGAAGTGAGAAAATTAAAAAGAGAACAAGAGCTACACTCTACAAGATTTTGTGAGATCTTGGAACAAAGAAACAAGTTGAAAGATGAATTAGATGGAAGGAACATTGAAGTTCAAAATAAAACCCTTCAGCTAGAAAACCTAATTGATCAGATCTCCCATACAAATGAGAAAATTCTGAATCTAAGATCAGAAATAGAAAGTACAAGAGAAGAACTAAGATCTGAAAAGGAAATCAATCTAAGATTGGTGGATGACCTAAACGCTAAAAAACAAATCAATGAAGGAATGCTGAAAAGCCAAGAAGACTTGAATCAGCTGTATGAGTGAAATCTTCATAGGCAAAAAGGAAAAGCAGGACTTGGATACAAAGGAGAAGGTGAATCTTCTAAGCAAGGTACTCAAAGGAATTAGAAACCTACTTGTAATCACTGTGGTAAAATAGGACATACTTCAAATAAATGTTGGAGCAATAAAAAGGCAGAATTCAATGGAAAATGCTACCACTGCAATCAACCTGGTCACAAAGCAAATGAATGCAGGGAAAAACCAAGATTCAGAGGTAATTGTCACAAATGCAACAAACAAGGTCACAAGGCATCTGAGTGTAGATCCAAAATATTCAATCCAGCAGAACAAATTATGAAAGCAATGTTTGGATGGGACTACAACACATGGTTTAGATGTCATTACTGTGGAGAATATGGACACATTGGCATGAATTGCATAAAACATCATCTAAGGAAAAGAGATGCTACCGTAAGATGCTTCACATGCACTAAACTCAGTCACATAGCCAGAAACTGCATGAATGCTAGTGAAGTTGAAGATGGAAAGAAGAATGAAGCAACTAAGGTCAGGAAACAGGTGAGACAAAAATGGATTCCTAAATCTATCGAGCAAACCAGTCCAAGTAATGGAATGGGTGGCTCTACCGACTCAAACTAAATTTCCAAGAAAGCATTGGAACTGTATTCTCATAGACGAATCTCAAGTAGTTCCAGAACTGAATTAAAAGAAAGATCTAAATCAGCATGCAAGATGCAGTAAGATCACAGGAAGGCCGGTATCAGTCTTTACCGAGCAAGGTCGGTACCAGTCTTTACCGAGCGAGGTCGGAGCAATATGAATTCTCAAGCTCACCGAGTTGCAAAGTCTTTACCGAGCAATTAATTCTTAGTGGGTGACAGTCTATCAGAATTCATACCCTAATTTGTACTGAGCATGAATGATAGAGTTGTAAACAAAAGGCAAGTAATCAAACTCATTCTTCATCGTGAACCTTTAGCACTTTGAGAGCAGAAAATTTCAAGAGCAACCCAGTGATTCAATACTTTTGTGAAAGGAATTTTCTGTGAGCTACCATGGCATCATCCAGCACTTCAGCAAAGAAAGGATCAGATATGTTAGTCCAAGAGGAATGGAAAGCACCAGATTTCAAGATCGTGCCTGCAATTGCAGCAGCCCTAGATCTGAACGGAGCTCAATCTCAGATTCCTCCTAAGGTACTACTTATTAACGATATTCACAATCATTTCAACTGTTCAATTCATGAAATGGGAAATCTAGAACTAGATATTGTGCATGAAGAACTGTGTGTGGATGGTATTCTCAAACCCGAGCACAAACATCTGGAAGATAAAGGTTTAGTTCACATTGCACATCTACCTCGAAACTTTTGGGAGAAATGGGTTAGATACATTCTCAGCCGTGTACATGATGGCAAGATTTGGCTTAAGCAACCCATAGAGATCACAAAGAAGATGATTCATCAAATCACCGGTCTTCCCATGTTGAACAAAGCAAAAACTACCAAAACCCTAGGTCGAACGGAACTAGAGAAGAAAACCCTAGCCGAGTGGGACAGTAGAGGCATGAAAGTTAGCAGCATTACCAATGCTGAACTGAAGTTTGGTACACACATAATTGCCCATAAGATTTATAGTTCAAGTTGACAGAATAGTGTCTCCTGTGAAGCTATTGACCTAGCATACAAAGTGGTCAAGAATAACTTAACATTTGACCTAGCATACTTATTGTTAAAGCAGTTTAACAAAAACATGGAAAGCATTCAAACTTCCAAAAACAATCCATGTAAGTTTGGATCCTTATTGGTCTGTTTATTCTTCTATGCTCAGAAATTCTTCCCTTCTAAAGGAAAAGTTGTATGGAGAAAAGATGTGCCAGTCCTTTATGAAATAAATGAATACATCTCAGAAATGGGTGAAAATTTTGAAAGCATCATGGATAATTATTTTGAGTCTTTCAAAGAGAAAATGAATGACAGATTCTGGATTCCACAGAAGTTGGTGGAAGATTACAAGGATGACATTTGTTTTATGGTGGATTGTGACAATGTATATATTCAAGTAGCTAAACCGAGGACTGTATATGTAAAACCTCTTCCTTATGAGGTAAATATTGATGAAACCAAGAATATCATTGAAGCTATTCTTAATCAGCCTGTCAATCCCAAAGCTCCATATTTTGGAACATATGATGAAGCTAAGGTGAGAATTGAACTAAGCATAAAGCTTCCATAGGTGGTAAACAAAGGAAAGAAGAGGATAGCCAAAATGCAAATGCTAACCGAAGACAAAGGAGAAAAAGATGAAGAAGAAGAGGAAAAGGATGAGAAAATAGAGGAACCAGAACCTGCAAAGAAGAAAGGAAAGGTATTCATCACTAAGTCACCTAAGCCTCCCACTACTGTATTTACAAGGAGAAGTGCAAGAGGTAAGGCAGATAAGGCAGACAAGGCAGACAAGGCAGATAAAGACATAGTATTCAAAAGGCCTCCTCTAAACTTTCAAAAGAGGATCAAACTTTTTAGAGACAGATCAAGATCTGGAGTAAGTAACATAAAATCTTTTAAATATGAAACCAAATCAGAAATAGAATAGAAGGAAATAGAAGATGTTGTTATTGAAAAGATGGGACAGTGGAAATAATCTCCTGAAGAAATAGCCCCACAGGTTCCAATAGTTCTATTAGATCCAATAAAAATGAGATGGAGCAATGCCAAGCAAACTGTAAAAGACATATTTGATCAAACCCTGAGACAGTTAATGCCGAGCTTGAAAAATGATGAAGTAAAGAAGGCATTGAAGGATAATGAAAGTAAGATGACATTAAAGTTCAATACTTGTTTGATTCTGATCAAAAATATTGAATCGGTTGTGAAGGCTGCAAATGCCACATGGAAAAACATATACCATCTTCACCAACCGAGTATTGAAACAGTCATAATAAAAGACATTGAAGATGACAGTGATGAATAAGAAGAAGCCACTGAGGTAGATGATACTGTGAGGATAGTAGCAGAAGTCATTACATCACTTCCTACCTCTCCAGTAAAAGTCTCTACATCCAGCCCAGAGACACCTTCAAGCATGGTTGTGACAACTTCAACATTTGTCCAATCATCTATAGCAACAACAGAAGCAACTACCATTTCTTCTACCGAGTTGCAGTCTCCTACAACATCAAGTTTTCCAGCAGTAAGTTTTCCAATTTTTGAATCTACAAGTGTAAATATTTTAAGTTCTCCAGTAGAAAGTATACCAGTGTCTATAGCCATCCCTACTATATCTACTATCACTACTACTAAGGCATTAAGCACAGATAAGCCTAAAGCTCAACCGAACATAAGATTTTTGGGTAAGAATATAGTAGAGGATATAGACTTAGATGAAGAAATAGAGATTCCAACATTAGATTTTGCAAATCTATCAGCGGACCAAATGAAAAATATAGGTGAAATCCTTCAAAGGAAAGCAAAGCAAAAGAAGCTTAAAGAGGAGAGAGACAAGGAATATCAAATCATCAAGGATGCTAAGGACATTTTGTCTAATGCATTAGGTATTAAAGTAGACTTCTCCCAACATGTTTTTCTACAATTAGCAGAAGCAGTTAATAAATACAATGAGGATTCATCTGGGATAGAAAAGTTAGTTGAAAGAGCTGAGAAGAGATTCAACAATAAAGTGCTTGAGCACATTGCTCAGCACATAGCTATTAACCAAGTAGAATTGTCTACAGTTTTGTCAAACATTGAATCTACCTATTCGAATGCTACCTCTCTTTTGGCCAGATTGTGCAATATTGCCAAGTTCACAAAGGATGTTAAGGATAAAATGAATAAAATGGATGAGGATATGAAGATTAGCATATAGAAGCTGCAACTTGAACCAAGTTCAAGCTCTACTCATCACATGAAAATCTCATACCTATCAAATATGTAGTCAGATCTATTGAAAGAAGACACAAGGATCCGATCCACACTGCTAAACATCCAACACATGATCCTTCCCATCATGAATACAATGTATAAGCACATTGAACATTCCAAAACATTGATTCATGACAATCAGTTCTCTATAGCAGATCACATGATTGAACTCTCTGCAGAAGTCCAAATTGCAATCCAAACATGCAAGATTCTGCAAGAAAGTTGGGACAGAACCCTGGCACTAATAATGAAGGTACATTTTGATTTTCTATCAAATTTTGGATTCTCTCTGTAAATCACTTGTATATGCACCTTTGGCATTATCACCAAATAGGGGGAGATATGTATAGAGGGAGATATATGTATAGAAGAAGATTTGTATAGAAAAAGTTAGCACATTGAAAGGGGGAGACAATGTATAATGCCCTATAACAAAGACAAATTTTGAAAAATCAAAATAAAACTCAGCATGATTCATGTATATAAGTTTTGGCCAATAAGTGTTTTTGTCACTAATGCCAAAGGGGGAGATTGTTGGCATTAAGAAGAATTGCCACTAGTGACAACACTTATTTGCATTCTGGGTGCAAATCGAGCAGATAGTGCAAACCAAGAAGATAGTGCAAACTGAGCAGACAGTGCAAACCGAGCAGACAGTGCAAACCGAGTAGACAGTGCAAACCGAGCAGACAGTGCAAATCGAGCAAGTTAGTACAAACTGAGAAAACCGAGTAACATCATGTCTATCGAATCACCAGTATTTACCAAGTTCAAAACCTACCGAGTGGTCAGTATGAACCATGCCTTCACTTCTACCGAGTGCATGATGATGCCGAGTAATGTAGTGGATGCCGAGTATCAGAAAGTCACCGAGTTAGTTTGCAGGAACTGTGTAACCATACTTGGGCCGACTTAGTAGAACTTATGTTTATTTGTCAAGCCAACTTTGTAATTGTAATTGTAATTAATTGTTTAAGACTTGTATATAAACAATGTTGTAAAAATGTCAAGATGTATGTAATAAGCATGTATGTGAAAAAGAAAGAAAGGCAGAGATAAGAGAATTACAAAGGGCTTTAGCAGTATAAGGAATAGCAAAGACAAATTCATCACAGAAGGTGATCAGTACATCAGCGAATCTCAATCAGCAATCCAATTGCAAAGCAAGAGATCTACTGTTTCATCCTAACAGGTGAATCAGTACTAAAATCCTTTAACCGGGTAGACTTAACAGTCTTTTGTAAAATCTCTTTACTGAGTGCATACTTCATTGTATGTTTGTAAATCCTTTAACAGGGTGGATTTAGCAATCCTTATTGCTCCTAACAGGGCAGATCATCAGAAGTGATCAAATTGTAAGCCTTAACCGGCCAACTTTATTCTGTAGTATTAAAGCTTTGTGGGTTTCATCCCCACCCCAGTTTTACTTTCTTTTTTGAAGGTTTCTGGGTAACCAAATCTATGTGTCATTATTGTGAATGCTTTTAAGTTTCACGCTTTCTGTATGCAAAGGTTAAAGTAAATTACATGTTAATACATCTGTAATTGAAGGAAATTTGGAGTTACTGATTCACCCCTCCCCTCTCAGTAACTCAGTTAATTCCTGAATATTTCCAACATAAACAAAACTTGATCATTGTAGGAAACTAAACATATAAGGCAACATAAATGAAATCACTCATAACACCATGATTTTGGTAACCCAGAAACCCTTAAAAGGTAAAACTGGGGTGGGGATGACACCCACAAATCTTCACTACTATAGTAATAAGTTTTGCCTGTTAGGGCTTACAAAATGTGATCAATTCATGATCTACCCTGTGAACGGTCTACTCTATCAAAAGCTAAAAGACTTATATAGTCTACCTTATTAAAGGATTTATAAACTTACAGCAAAGTAAACACTTGATAAAGAGATTTACATAAAGTCTGTTAAGGCTACTTGGTTAAGAGATTTACCCTGATACACTGGTCAAAATGTCTCAATACCTGATCTTTCAATTTGCACTTGTATGCAGATTACAAATCTCCTCTTTATTGTATATTGGTGATTTCTTCTATCTAATCTTTCTGATTCTCCTTTCACTACTCAGCTCAGTCACTGGACTCTGTCTAAATACTTAACTATTCTAAATATACCTCTATGATCATTTTCTCATACTCATTTCATCTCAATATCTCTTCTCTCTATGATTCACACTTCTCTTGGTTTAGATCTTAACCTTATATAATAACAAAAACATTTTACTGAATCAAGATCTACGGTTCAGATTTATTTCTATTACCGCCTAAGCTATACAATTTTTTGATTGGCTCTAGGTATTACATAGGGATCAATGATAATAAGATGGATGCGTAATTACCTCAATAAATGAAATATAAAAAACCACTATCACCAAAAATGGTTTACCTCGATCATTGTGTCATTCCAAACTTGTATGTCATTCCTGGCTAACTCAGCAAAAGCTATTCTTGGCACTCTGCATTAGCTGTACTTGGCATTAGTTAAACTTCTCTATCACTCGGTAATCATTGATATATGTAACTCAGAAAAACTATACTCGGCATATTACAAACACATAGTGACCATGACTTTACTCGGTAGTACTACTACTCAGTAAGTATGCAATACATAACTCTGCCTTTAGAAAATGACTCAGTCGCAGTGATGGCCGACCATCATTGCCTAGATATATGACTAAGTGTGAAGCACTAATGGTCAAAAAAACTATAGACATCTAAAATCTCCCCCTTTGACATTAGTGGCAAAAACACTTTGTCATGACATTTTGTACTTACAATTACAAAAATATGTTTTTACTAGCCTAATGCTCCCCCTGAGATATGTATACATTCAAAAATTTTGTTACTTGTCCCTGTCCAGTCCTTGTCTGTACTCGTGTCATGATGATTCCCCCTTGTTTTTGACATGACAAATTTCTTCATCAGTAGGTAGCTCACAAAATTTCTCCAGAAAGGGTTTATGGAGCACCATGATCATGTAGAGTGCATTTGTCCAAGCTGTTGAAGCAATGTTTAAAAATTTTGTCTGCACTTCGAGATCGGCAGCTAGACTGATGAGGCTCTCTCCTATGGACAAATGTGGATCACTCTAGATTAATTCCTTAGCCTTTGCTAACTTTCTTTGTATAGCCTCCAAATGAGGTGTCAAAATAGTTTGTATAGAGAGTAGGTGAGAACAAATCTTGCCATCATTAGCCATCAGCTCAGCTAACTTACCTTGGGTTTGCATGATTTTGACATAATGTGTTGCACTGGTGTCTACATCCAAGCTCAGGGACTGACTTGTAGCCTTAATCTCTTGCTTGAGAGTATCAAGAAATCATTGATTCTCATCAGTGTATAGTTCAACATTGCATATTTTGGCCAATAGAGACTGTCCATTCACAACTAATCCCTCGGTCTCCTTTACCAAAGTGGATAGCTCAACTTATTTCACTGCAATCTTGGCAGATATCTTCTCCAGCATTTTGGTCTCAAACCTCCATTCTGACCATTCAAATAACTTATCACTTGCAGAACTAACTTCATTATTTACTTTTTGGACAATGTGTACAAGTTGCTCCAATATGGGAATGAAACTATTTACATATGATAAGTCATATACTTCATTAAATATATCTTTTATTTCATGAAGGACCTATTTCTGCTAATACTCCCTTCAGAGTTCTACTTGCCTGCTTTTCCTCATTAGCAAATCCTTCATTATCTGTAGTTGCTCATAAGAGAGGTTATCGGTATCACATTTAGGAATAACAATGACTTCATCAATTGTTACCTCATCTTTCTCCTGATGTGCTCTCAGTGGGGTGCTTCCACTCTACATTTGTACAAGAGCTTTTATTGCGTCTTGCTCCTTTGGCTCTTGCTCTTCAGTGAATTTTCCTTTGATATTTTCTTCTCCTTTCCCCTTATCTTTGGCATGAGGACTAACAACTTGTTAATCTAACTTAATTCCTTGTGTTCTTCCATAGGATAACTTTGGATTTTTCCTTCTACTTTGTCCTCTTCCTCGACAGATGTAGATTGAGTTAGTGGTACCGACTTGATGGGTTCCTTGATAGGGCTTGTACCGACTAACTTGTCAATAGTAGCAACTTCAGGTAGAGTAGGATTCTCATCAACAGATTGTGTGCTAGTAATTGTGGGATAATCCATGACTTGTAATAGTACAACATTACTACCTGGTAAGGGTGTATCGATTGCTTTTGTATTCTTTAAATCATCCTTAGTTAAAAACAAATTTTTGATGGCGCTCTCCTCGAGTATTTCAACAATGTGAACTTCAGATGTATCATGTTTTTTCACTTCCTTAGGAGTTTCAGTCTCCATTTTATTTTTCTTGTTTTCGCGTTCAACAAAAGTTGAAGTAGTAGCTGTAATGCCCAAAATAATTGGACAAAAATACAACAACAATTTTTTGTTTTGAACAAACAATAACATATACCTAAGACAACTAGGTTACACAAAAGCCCTTCGACACGAAGCTTTGGGATTGCAAGCTCGCTTGGGCGAGTCACCCAATGACACGTAAGGGATCATAAGACATGCGCTAGGGTGCCTCCATCCCTTACATGGTGGAAGTCATTAGGTGAAAAGGGAATATGAAAAGTTTTAAGGGGGAAATAAACTTTCCCCTACATTTTGAGTTTGTTAAAGATAGTACGGTCTATCCTTAAGTATTCTTAAGGAGTGATTTTATTCCACTAAAGGAAAAGTATTTAGAAATAAACAAACAAATATTATCCTTAGCTAAAAATACTAATAAACTAAATTTTCTTCTCCTGTTTATTCATCTTTAAGAATAACTATTTTATTAATACTAAGGTTTATAATGTTAATTATGTCATTGAAATAACATTTCTTTAATTTACTCATATAAAATTTGTGTCAAAAAATCAGATTAGGATTACTATGAAAATTTAAGCAAAAATAATAATAAATCAATTAAAGGTCAATTATGAACTTTTTACTACTTACAATTCTTCGATTCAAAAATTACTAAAAATAAATCCATAACTTAATTTAATCAATGATAATGATAAAACATAACAAAGGGGAAAAACAATCATAATTATTAAACTTTAATTACTACTAACATATTAAAATTTACCAATCTTCTAAAAGTTCCTCTCATAAATATATCACTAACTTTATAAAAAGAAAACAAATATTTCACCAAATAAATTTTTGCTCAATAATATAAAAATGGCCCAAACTATGTCAATAATAAAATTCATAAGGGAAACATAAGTCACTAAAACAAACAATGAATAAATAAAAAGAGGCCCTCCAAACCCTAATTCAAAATTAGGGTTTGGGGCCATATTATAAACTCCCCCCCAAAAAAACATAAAAGCTCTTATTATTTCCCTTTCTCTTTTTTTTTTGTGCGTGTGTGCAGGTTTAGGGCAAGATGAAGAAGTTAAGCTTGTGTTGTACATCTCACAGAGTGAGAGAGTGTGCGATAGCAAGAGATCTCTTATTCCATAAGAGAGTCTCTTCCTTTCATACCAGATAACTCTCATTGGTGTGTTCTAAAAAAGGTCTAAATAGATATTAGTGCTAGCGTCTGCACTAGATGTAAATGTATCAGGTCTATTTACCTGATTTGTTTATGTCTGTGTCTTTTCAAAGACTTCCATATCAAATGGAAAATGTTGTTGAGTTTGTTTACATTTAATGGCGTGCCTATATATATATATATATATATATATATATATATATATATATATATATATATATATATATATATATATATATATATATATATATATGTCATTGTGTTTATTCAATAAAAATTATGGATCTGCGTTTGTTAATTAAGTAACGACATTCTTGTTTTGCTTGTTTGCAGCAAATGACAAAGATTTTTTTAAAGAATATTTTTTTTGCAATGAAGCAGGGGTTTCACACCCCATTACCCGCATGTGGAGGGTCTGAGCTCCACACACCCATAGGTGTGGGATCACAGCTCCTCCACCACCCATTAGCGGTGGTCGGCATGCCTTGATCCCCTGCCACCAACACTAGCGGGTGACAGGGGGTTGTGCTCCCACACCCGTGGGTGTGAGGAGCACAGTTCCTCTTCCACAGTGCTATGCACACGTTAGGGCATGGAGGTGGGTGTATCGATAGAGTCGAGTCCCCAAAATTTTGTCTTAAACTTTTATTTATTTTATTATTTTGATTTGCAATACAAATTTAAACAGTATAGTATTATTTATTATATAATATACTATATATTGTATAGTATATAATATATAATATAATATTATATATTATTACCTTTTCATTTATTTTAAATAAAAAAAATCATATAATATTATTATATATATTATGTTTATTACATTATCATATGTATAATATATAATTTATATAATTATATTATAAGTTTATAGATATTAAAACAGTGATTTGGTATTATTAAATTGGGCCCTTCTTTAAATGAAAATATACATTTATATATATTATATTATACATAATATTTATGTGTAATATAATATATATAAAAATTATGTATACAAATAAATAATTTCCAAACTAAAAACATATGAATAGGAATAGAATCTAAAGATGAAGATAGGATCTAATTAACTATTTTAAATATATATATCTATATAGTATTAAACTATATATGTATATATATTTATTTATTACAAAATACTATTGGGTTCTATACTAACAGTTCATTATATACAACAAATTTAGGATAAACAAATTAATTTCTTATCCATTCTATAGTGCATACATATACAGCAAAATTTACAACTGTTTAAGTAATATTTTCTTACAAGCTTAAGGTTTTTGACTGTCTTGTTCATACATTTATAAACTGTGATGCATTCTTAAGTCTGAATGTATATTCTGTAACAACAATCAATTTAACATATATTCTATTTGAAAAGACTGGTTATAAATTATACTGACTGTGAAAGTACAGTATTCACAGAAATACCAGCATTAACAGAATAATCTTTTAACTTTATTAAAATGCATTTCATAGATGTAAAAATAAAATTTATCTTTCAAAGACTATCAAAGCTAAACTAAACAATTTTCTGTTCATAACCATTTTCATTCCACATATTTATTGGAAGACTGATTTAGTACAAAAAATTACTATTGTAGGAAATTCAACATTTTCTGGTCAAATAAATAAATTGACATTTCCAGATTCATATCTAATCCAATTAACAATCTAGCAGAGAACTGAATTTAGAATATAATTAATAGTTGCAGAAACTAGAAAATTACTGTTTGAAAGAAATACATTTACTATGGCTAATATAGAGAACTACTAAGCAAACAGTCTGTTTCCAGCTCTTACAATATTATAGTTTCTTTGTTATAGAAAAACATATGTATAGAGCATGATCTCTCAACCAGATGAACCCTATAACAAGCTTTCAAATTTCCAACTTTAACTTTAAGCATTCAATCTTGGACTTCTTCCTTAAACATGCTACCAAACCTGCAACACAAATGATTTTCTTCACATGGCCATGGAGGCTCACCTCCTGGCCTAGGCCATTACATGGCCACCACTGAGCTTTGGGAAACAAGACAACGATGGGATACACTCACACAACATAAACATAAACATTCAAACACACAATTGGAACATAGATTTTCACATTTACTCCTTTCCCAAGCTTACACAAATGACTCTAAATTTAGAATCCATAACATGAGTGAAGGTGGAATTATTCTCTTATGGAGACACCTAACTTATAACAAAAACCACATTTCAACATATATTACCAGCCTTCACAAGGCCCTTCCAACTAGCTCAATCCATGAGCATCAACAATACCCTTATAGCCCCTAAACAACATAAGAAGGCTCTCATGGTGCCCATACACCATGCTCTCATACATAAAGAAATCCCAACTTAGCCCTTTCACCCCAAGCTCTCCTCAAATCCTCCCATGGATGAGGAGTGAACTTGCACACCCATAAACAAGAAACAATCCAAGAAAACAAACAACTTTGAAAACAAATTCTCAAAAGAAACCAAACAATACAAGATTCACACAAGGAATTACAATTTACAAAACTTTCACATAGTACAATTCTTTCAAAGCATATTCAAAGTAATCACAAGATAGAAACCACCAACCTCCTCCTAAGCCAAGGCTAAATGAAGAATTGTAGATGAACTCCTCTTGACTCCAAGCATTCTATCCTCCTCAAGTCTACTAGTCCAAAAATCTCTACATCCTCCTACTCTCTCCAAATTTCACATAGACCAAAATGAACATGTGTGTCCTTTCTAAGTCTCTCTCCCCTAAATTCATTCAAACATTCTTCTCTCATTTGACTTACCAAGGTAATTAAGTTTCTAGATCTTAGACAAAATGACACTTGCCCTTACCTAAGGTTTGGAAAGAATTTCAACACATGAAAATGAGAGACATCCTAGATAGCATTTCCATTTTCGTACATATAAAAAATGGCCCATTTGAAGAGGCAAAAAGGTGGTCTAGGAAAGTGGAAATAGAAGAAATAAGCCCCCTAACCCAAGCACTAGCCTTGGGGCACCAAAATTTAACCTAAACCACACCCTAGGATTCCACAGAACCACTAAAAACCCCCAATTAATCATGCAGCCGAAAATGGAGTATTGGTTTTATCAAATCTTGGTTCCTTAAACCACCTACCTAGCTTAGGAATGCTCAAGAAAAACTAAGGAGAGGGTGGGGTCCATATTCCACTCAACATGACACTTCATCACAAAGGTGTCAAGTGACACATCACAATTAGTGGAAAATTGCAATTTTATTTTCACAAGAGAAACTTACTTATGAACATACATTTACAAACATTGTTAGCCACATAAATACATGCAACACATTTACGAAAGAAAACATGTTACAACAAGGTCATACTCTTCTTAGATTCAACCTTGGTTTCAAACTGATTGCACTTAGATCCTTTCTTGTTTCCTTGACTTACAACCATGGCCATGTTCCTATAGTTAATTTGAGTGTCAGTACACCATAAAATCTTTGCATTAATAATTATTTTGAAAAATGAAGTAATAACATCTAAACTTGACAAATATATATAACTGCATTTCATGAAACATTACATAATCCACAAGTATTTAATCCTAAACTATTCATAGAACCATGATTCCACCAATATTCATTATACTAAAAGATAACATAACATATGTAGAATGTAGAACTCATATATCATAGATAATCATGGAACCAAAATGAGCATATATAAAAGTATGACTAACATGATCATCATAAAAATCTATAACAAACATCTCATAAGATCCAATGATACCATATGTAATCCAAAATAGGTCAAATGTCTATACTCAAAGTATCATCCTGATGAATCAAATTTCAAAATGAATGTCAAGCTAGGATGGGTCAGGATAGGACCTCACATCCTCCCCCCATAGGCATGAACTTCCTCCTGGAGTTTATTAAAAAGATGGGGGTACTGATCTCTCATTTGTGTTGTGTCCTCCCATGAAGCTATAACCTCATTATAGCAATCCCACTAGACCCTAACTTGGTCCAAATCTCAACCTCATAGGGCCAGGGTCTTGCAAGCCAGAATACGTATTGGCTCCAAAGCTAGTTGTCTATCTGACTCCACATATAAGTCATCCCAATAAATAATATGAGACTCATCATATATATACTTCCTCAAAATAGACATAGTAAAGACATCATGGATGCACGACAGGCTAGGTGGAAAAGCTAAATGATATACTACTGGTTCTATCCTCTCCAAAATCTCAAAAGGTCTGACAAAGCAAGGGGCCAGCTTAGAACCCTTTCCAAAATGGATTGGGCTCTTATGCGGTCGTACTCTCAAAAAGACTCTATCGCCTATCATATACTCTCTATCAACCCTCCCAGCATCTTCATACTTCTTATGTCGATCATGTACCTCTCTAAGATGTTGCCTGATCAGATCTACCTTCTGCTCCAACTATCTGCCCAACTCTACACCAATGGAAACTATGTCCTCTATCCTATCCCATCTCAACGGTGTCCTGCAAGATCTTCCATACAAGGCCTAATATGGAGACATACCCAAAGATGAATGATGCCCATTATTATAGGAAAACTCAACTAAATGTAGGTACTCCTCCCACCTAACTTGATGATCCACCACAGACATGCATAGCATGTCCTCTAACACCTGATTAACCCTCTCAGTCTGACCATCTGTCTCTATGTGATATGCTATGCTAAAATTGAGCTTGGTGCCCAAAGCAGTCTGTAGGTCTCTCCAAAAAGATGAAGTAAAGAGTGAGTCCCTATCTGATATGATCGTGCATGGAATGCCATGAAGTCTAACAATATCTCTCAAAAATACTTGTGCCACTAGAGGTGCTATAAAAGTAGTGTGTATGGGTGAGAAGTGGGCTACCTTAGTCAACCTATCCACTGTCACCATAATGGCATCATGGTGACGAGATGACATAGGAAGACCAACTATAAAATCCATGCATATAATGTTCCACTTCCACTCTAGAATCTCATAAGACTACAAAAGTCCACCTGGATGATGGTGCTCTACCTTAACCCGCTAACACTCTAAGCATCTACCCACTAACTCTATAATGTGTGTCCTCAAACCTAGCCAGTGGTAAAGTTGTCTCAAATCTGCAAGTAACTTCTTAACTCTAGGGTGTGTTGCATAGGGAGCTCTATGAGCCTCAAGGATGATGAAATCCCGCAACCCACTAGAAGAAGGTACATAAATGCATCCTCTATGATGAAGAAGGCCATCAAACTCTAGGGTATAATCAGTGAAATTCCCCTCTAGGGGTCTCTAATCCTGAACCATCTGTCTAACCTCTAAATAGAAGGCATCCTCCTATAAGTGTTGTAGTATGCGCCCTCTCAAATCTGTACTAGTAGTTATAGCTAAGAGCTCATGACGTCTCCTACTCAAGTCATCTGCTACCACATTCTCCTTGCCCTTGATGTAGTGAACATCAAAGTCATACTCACATAGGAAGTCCATCCATCTCCTCTATCTAGCATTGAGGTTTGGCTATGTGAATATATACTGGAGACTCTGATGATCTGAATGAAGCTCAAATTTGTGGCCTGGTAAGAAATGTCACCATATCATCAAAGCATGTACTACTACTGCTAGCTCAAGGTCATGGGTAGGATAATTAAGCTCATGAGTCTTGAGCTTTCTGGACTCGTAGGCAATAGCCCGACCATCCTAGATTAGTACTGCTGCAATCCCATCTAAAGATGCAGCTATGCATACCACAAAATCTACTGAAGGATCAGGTACCGCAAGTATAGGTGCACTAGTAAGTGCTCTCTTGAGCTCCTAAAAATCTCTCTTGCATCTCTTTGTCCACTCAAACTTCTTCCCTTTCCTCTAAAGAGAAGTGATAGGATGGGCCACTCTAGAAAAATCCTTAATAAAACATCTATAATAGCCTACAAGGCCCATGAAGCTCCTGACCTCTATCACACTAGTAGGTGTCAGCCAATCCATAATCACCCTAATCTTAGATGGGTCGACTGAGATCCCATCTCCTGATATCACATGGCCTAAATAGTGAACCTCTATCCTGAAGAATGCACACTTTGACAAGCTGTCGTACAACTGATTATCTCTCAAGTACTGCAAAAGCTTCCTCAAATGCCCCTCATGCTTGTTCTCATCTCAGGAGTATATCAATATGTCATCCAAGAATATCACCACAAATCTATCTAAAAATGAATGAAATACTCCATTCATGAGGCTCATGAATACAGTTGGAGCATTTATGAGTACAAAAGGTACCTGATCCATGATCCTCTGCTGGTGATATCCTGACTTCAAGTCTATCTTTGAGAACACTTGGGCTCCCTGAAGCTGATCAAATAAGTCATCAATCCTAGGAAGGGGATATCGATTCTTGATGGTCACCTTGTTCAGTTGTCAATAATCCATGCACAACCTAAGAGATTCATCCTTCTTCTTAACAAAGATGAAAGGTGCACCCCATGGAGATACACTAGGACAAATGTGCCCTTTCTCCAAGAACTCCTCTAACTAAATCTTGAGCTTGCTAATCTCGTGTGTAGTCATCCTATAGGGCACTCTAGAAACTAACTCTGCTCCTTGTACAAGATCAATATGAAAGTCCACTACCCTAGGTGGTGGCATACTCGATAAATATGAAGGGAATACATTTGCAAACTCCTGTAGAATAGGGTGGTCATCAAGAGAAGTCTCCTTCTCTACCTCCTCCTCTCTATCACTGATAGTGATAGCATATAACTGACATCCCTTCTGCATGCACCGCTTAAGCTACATAGCAGAAATCATACGAAGGGATAGAAGTCTCTGAACTCCTACAATAACTAAGGTCACTCCATCATCATCTAAGCACTCCACTCTCTTCTGCCTACAATCCATCTTGGCTCTGTGGGAATAGAGCCAATCCATGCTGAGAATGACATCATAGGATCCAAGTGGTGTGACATGAAGGTCAACTGAAGTGGTAAAGTCTCTAATCTACAACTGGCAACCTCTCACCAAGGAGATAATAGACAACCTAGCTCCTAAGGCTAACTCAACCTCCCAACTAACATCTTGCCTAGCCCACATCACTCCACTATGAAAGGTGAAATAAAAGAGTCGGTGGCTCTAGAATAAAAAAGGATAGAAACACTACTACCTTTGATCATGCCTGCAGTCTCAATGACTGTAGCCTGGTGCTCAACCTAGCGATTATCAACCACTGTGAACATTTTGTGTGATCTACCCATGTCTCCTACAGTAGGCTCCAAAGCTGCCTCTCTCTGACTACCAGTTGAACGGCTTGTAGGACAATCCCTAGCTATGTGCCCCATGGCACCACATGTGTAGCATAGTCCTCTAGCCTTTAGCTATATACCCTGAGGCCTAGACTGCTGTTATCATCTTGTAGTACTAGACCCATTGAATCCACCTCTAGAAGCCTAAGACTATCCCCTCTTATCTTGTCAAGATCCCTAAGAGTACCACTGCTTGGGCTTAGAGCCCTGCTATCCCTGAGAAGATTTATGCCTCTGGTTTTGTTGAGACTGCTGTGGCTACTACTGCTACTGGGGTGCCCTAGATGATCCTGATGAGGTCTTATGGTTTCCCTTCTAGTGATACTTCTGGAAACTAGAAGACTGAGATGTGGCATTTCAGTTCTGTGACCAGTCCTAGGCATCATGAGATCTATTATGGATCTCCTCAGCTACCATGGCCCTCTCGACTATATCATGTAGATCTCCTACAGGTACCAACCGCACTCTGTCAACTATGGCATAGTTCAACCCCTTGATGAAGCAGTTGACCTAGAGTTTCTCATCCTTCATGTAGTCCACATAAGGAAGGAGTTCGAAAAACTTGTTCTCATACTGGGCTACTAACATGCCTCTCTGCTATAGGTCATGAAAATTGTCGATGCGATGCTATTTGAAATGCTCTGACATATATCAGACTCAAAATATCTCCAAGAAGATCTCCCATGTGAGGGTTTCCATGCTAAGGTGACTCTTAACCTCCTCCTACTTCCACCAAGTGGAATCATTACCCCTCAGCATGTGTATTGCAAAGCTTTCCTTAAGGTTTCTCTCGTAAGAATGAAACCCAAAGCAATGCTCAAGGCTTAAAAGCCAAGCCTCTACCTCTGTCCCAACTATGGATCCCGAAAAGGGTGGTGGTTGTAATCTGATAAGGTCTCTGATTAGGTCCCCTATGTTACGAGGTACTCTCGACACTAGCCCTAGTGGTGGCTCCAACCTGTGCACCAACTTGCCCTCATGAACTACCTACTCGGCTAATCATCTAGGAGGGGTACTCCTACTCTGCTCTTGGTTCCCAGCCTGCTGGCCTCCCGAAGGCAACTTGTCCATGATAATGCTGGCTAGATTCTATAAGGCATTAAAGACATCCTGATTGGGATTAGGTGACAACTAGGGTGAGGCCTCTACTCATCACCTAGCCCCTTGGATGCTCGCTCATCTCCCTCTACTACCACACATCCACCTCTGGGTCTATGCCCACATCGGTGAGCACTACGTGTGACTGGAGGCATCCTAGACTAAGGACAAAACAACTATAAGTTAGGCAAATGTAATGGGTTAAAAACTTCCTAGAGTAGAAACTGTGCTCTGATACCAGAATGTAATGCCCAAAATAATCGCACAAAACCACAACAACAATTTTTTTTTTTGAACAAACAATAACATATACCTAAGACAACTAGGTTACACAAAATCTCTTCGACGTGAAGCTTTGGGATCGCAAGCTCGCTTGGGCAAGTCACCCAATGACATGTAAGGGATCATAAGGCATGTGTTGGTGTGCCTCCATCCCTTACATGGCAGAAGTCATTAGGCGACAAGGGAATATGAAAAGTTTTAAGGGGGAAATAAACTTTCCCCTACATTTTGAGTTTGTTAAAGATAGTATGGTCTATCCTTAAGTATTTTTAAGGAGTGATTTTATTCCGCTAAAGGAAAAGTATTTAGAAATAAACAAACAAATATTATCCTTAGCTAAAAATACTAATAAACTAAATTTTCTTCTCCTGATTATTCATCTTTGAGAATAACTATTTTATTAATACTAAGGTTTATAATGTTAATTATTTCATTGAAATAAAATTTCTTTACTTTATTCATCTAAAATTTATGTAGAAAAATGAGATTAAGATTACTATGAGAATTTAACCAAAAATAATAATAAATCAATTAAAGGTCAATTATGAACTTTTTACTACTTACAATTCTTCGATTCAAAAATTACTAAAAATAAATCCATAACTTAATTTAATTAATGATAATGATAAAACATAACAAAGGGGAAAAACAATCATAATTATTAAACTTTAATTACTGCTAACATATTAAAATTTACCAATCTTCTAAAATTTCCTCTCATAAATATATCACTAACTTTATAAAAAGAAAACAAATATTTCATCAAATAAATTTTGCTCAATAAAATAAAAGTGGCCCAAACTATGTCAATAATAAAATTCATAAGGGAAACATAAGTCACTAAAACAAACAATGATTAAATAAAAAGGGGCCCTCCAAATCCTAATTTGAAATTAGGGTTTGGGACCATATTATAAACTCCCCCCCCCCCAAAAAAAAAACCTAAAAGCTCTTATTATTTCCCTTTCTCTTTTTTTTTGTGTGTGTGCAGGTTTAGGGCAAGATGAAGAAGTTAAGCTTGTGTTGTACATCTCACAGAGTGAGAGAGTGTGCGACAGCAAGAGATCTCTTATTCCATAAGAGAGTCTCTTTCTTTCATACTAGATAACTCTCATTATGGTGCTCTAAAAGAGGTCTAAATACATATTAGTGCTAGCGTCTACACTAGATGTAAACGTATTAGGTCTGTTTACCCAATTCATTTATGTCTGTGTCTTTTTAAAAACTACCATATCAAATGGAAAATGTTATTGATTTTTGTTTACATTTAATGGCGTACCTGTATATATATATATATATATATATATATATATATATATATATATATATATATATATATATATATATATATATATATATATATATATATATATATATATATATATATATATATATATATATATATATATATATATATATATATATATATATTTTATGTCATTGTGTTTATTCAATAAAAATTACGGATCTGCGTTTGTTAATTTAGTAATGGCATTGTCGTTTTGCTTGTTTGCAGCAAATGAAAAAGTTTTTTTTTAAAGAATATTTTTTTGAAATGAAACAAGGGTTTCGCACCACATTACCCACCTATGGAGGGTCTGAGCTCCACACACCCATGGGTGTGGGAGCACAGCTCCTCCGCCACCTGTTATCGGTGATCGGCATGCCTTGATCCCCTGCCGCCACCACTAGCAGGTGACAGGGGGGGCTATGCTCCCACACCTGTGGGTGTGAGGAGCACAGTTCCTCTACCATGGTGCTATGCACGCCTTAGGGTATGAAGGTGGGGGTTTCGCCAAAGCTGAGCCCCAAAAATTTTTACTTAAACTTTTATTTATTTTATTATTTCGATTTGTAATACAAATTTAAACAATATAGTATTATTTATTATATACTATACAATATATATTTAATATTATATAATATATAATATAATATTATATATTATTACCTTTTCATTTATTTTATATAAAAAAAATCATATAATATTATCATATATATTATGTATTATACATTATCATATGTATAATATATAATTTATATAATTATATTATGATTTTATAGATATTAAAACAGTGATTTGGTATTATTAAATTGGGCCCTTCTTGGAATGAAAATATATATTTATATATATTATATTATACATAATTTTTATGTATAATATAATATATATAAAAATTATGTATACAAATAAATACTTTCCTAACTGAAAACATATCAATAGGAACAGAATCTAAAGATGAAGATAGGATATAATTAACTATTTTAAATATATATATCTATATAGTATTAAACTATATATGTATATATATTTAGTTATTACAAAATACTGTTGGGTTCTATACTAACAGTTCATTATATACAACAGATTTAGGAGAAACAAATTAATTTCTTATCCATTCTATAGTGCATACATATACAACAAAATTTACAACTGTTTAAGTGATATTTTCTTACAAGTTTATGGTTTCTGTCTATCTTGTTCATACATTTATAAACTATGATGCATTCTTAAGTCTGAATGTATATTCTGTAACAACAATCAATTTAACATATATTCTATTTCAAAAGACTGGTTATAAATTATACTGACTATGAAAGTACAACATTGACAGAAATACCAGCATTAACAGAATAATCTTTTAACTTTATTGAAATTCATTTCATAGATGTAAAAAGAAAATTTATCTTTCAAACACTATCAAAGCTAAACTAAACAATTTTTTGTACATAACCATTTTCATTGCACATATTTATTGGAAGATTGATTTAGTAAGAAAATTTACTATTGCAGGAAATTCAACATTTTCTGGTCAAATAAATAAATTGACATTTCTAGATTCATATCTAATCCAATTAACAATATAGCAGAGAACTGAATTTAGAATATAATTAATAGTTGCAGAAACTAGAAAATTACTTTTTGAAAGAAATACATTTACTATGGCTAATATAGAGAACTACTAAGCAAACAGTCTGTTTCCAGCTCTTACAATATTATAGTTTCTTTGTTATAGAAAAACATATGTATAGAGCATGATCTCTCAACTAGATGAACCCTATAACAAGCTTTCAAATTTCCAACTTTAACTTTAAGCTTCAATCTTGGACTTCTTCCTTAAACATGCTACCAAACCTGCAACACAAATGATTTTCTTCACATGGCCATGGAGGCTCACCTCCCAACCTAGGCCATTACATGGCCACCACTGAGCTTGGGGAAATAAGAGAAGGATGGGATACACTCACACAACATAAACATAAACATTCAAACACAAAATTGGAACATAGATTTTCACATTTACTCCCTTCCCAAGCTTACACAAAGGACTCTAAATTTAGAATCCATAAAATGGGTGAAGCTGGAATTCTTCTCTTATGGAGACACCTAACTTATAACAAAAACCACATTTCAACATATATTACCAAACTTCACAAGGCCCTTCCAACCAGTTCAATCCATGAGCACGAACAATACCCTTATGGCCCCCAAACAACATAAGAAGGCTCTCATGGTGCCTATACACCATGCTCTCATACATAAGGAAATTTCAACTTAGGCCCTTCACCCCAAGTTCTCCTCAAATCCTCCCATGGATGAGGAGTGAACTTGCACACCCATAAACAAGAAACAATCCAAGAAAACAAACAACTTTGAAAACAAATTCACGAAAGAAACCAAACAATACAAGATTCACACAAGGAATTACAATTTACAAAACTTTCACATAGTACAATTCTTTCAAAGGATATTCAAAGTAATCACAAGATAGAAACCACCAACCTCCTCCTAAGCCAAGGCTAAATGAAGAATTGTAGATAAGCTCCTCTTGACTCAAAGCTTGCTATCCTCCTCAAGTCTACTAGTCCAAAACTCTCTAGATCCTCCTACTCTCTCCAAATCTCACATAGACCAAAATGAACATGTGTGTTCTTCCTAATTCTCTCTCCCCTAAAGTCATTCAAATATTCTTCTCTCATCTCACTTCCCAATGCAATTAGGTTTCTAGATCTTAGAAAAAATGACACTTTCCCTTACCTAAGGTTTGCAAAGAATTTCAACACATGAAAATGAAAGACATCCTAGATATCATTTCCATTTTCGTACATATAAAAAATGGCTCATTAGGAGAGGCAAAAAGGTGGCCTAGGAAAGTGGAAATAGAAGAAATAAGCCCCCTATCCCAAGCACTAGCCTTGGGGCACCAAAATTCAACCTAAACCACACCTTAGCACTCCACAAAACCACTCAAAACCCCCAATCCATCATGCATCCGAAAATGGAGTATTGGTTTCATCAAATCTTGGTTCCTTAAACCACCTACCCAGCTTAGGAATGCTCAAGACAAACTAAGGAGAGGGTGGGGTCCATATTCCACTCAACATGCCACTTCATCACAAAGGTGTCAAGTGACACATCACAATAATACACATCACAAACATACTTGGCATGCTTAGTGGCAAATTGCAATTTTATTTTCATAAGAGAAACTTACTTACAAACATACATTTACAAACATTGTCAGCCACATAAATAGATGCAACATGTTTACAAAAGAAATCACGTTAGAATGAGGTCGTACTCTTTTTAGAGTCGACCTTGGTTTCAAACTGATTGCATTTAGATCCTTTCTTGTTTCCCCCACTTACAACCATGGCCATGTTCCTACAGCCAATTTCGATGTTGGTACACCATAAAATCTTTGCATTAATAATCATTTCAAAAAATGAAGTAATAACATCTAAACTTGACAAATATATATAACTGCATTTCATGAAACATTACATAATCCACAAGCATGTAATCCTAAACTATTCATAGAACCATGATTCCACCAATATTCATTATACTGAAAGATAACATAACATATGCAGAATGCAAAACTCATATATCATAGATAATAATGGAATCAAAATGAGCATATATAAAGGAATGACTAACTTGATCATCCTAAAAATCTATAACAAACATCTCATAAGATCCAATGATGGCATATGTAATCCAAAATAGGTCAAATGTCTATACTCAAAGTATCATCCCAATGAATCAAATGTAAAAATGAATGTTGAGCTAGGATGGGTCGGGATAGGACCTCACAGTAGCATCCTTTCCTTCATCCTTGTCAGGCAACAATCCAAACAATATCTTCCAAATTTTAATACTTTCTTGTACAACATCTTCAACCTTGTGTTGAAGAATTAGATAGGCTCTAAGTTTAGGATCAAACTTGCCTCTGTATTTCTCAATTATCTATTTGATGTTGGTAGTGGTGAGAGTGGATTCAACTTGTGCTAATGTACTCTCCCTTATTTCTTTTTCTATTTTTAGACCATACTCCCATTTCTGTGCAACCCTATTACATAATTCCTTAGGAATTCTATTTTCAATCTGAATTGGCAGCATCTTGAAAATGCATAACATTTCAAGAATAACATCCTCAACTTCTCTTTATCTCCAATGCTCATGTTTCCAAACTTTAATCTTTTCAACTCATCCACTACTGCAGAGCTAGTAATCTTAAGACATAATTCATCAACAGTGAGTTGTTGTGCACCCTGTTGTATAACCTTCCCTTTTACTCCTTCATCACTTTCAGTTTCTTCATCATCATCTTGTGTTAGAACAAGTTTCCTTCTTGACCTCTTTATAGTCTTAGTCAGCACAGACTTGGGTTGTGCAGATTTTCACTTAGCAGATGCAGGAGGCATCTTAGGAGTCTCGACAGTAGTTCATCTAGTTCTAGGCCTAATTGATGGTGTCGCTGACACTTTAGGTTTCAACACTCTTTTCTTTTTCGGTGACTTGGCAATCATGGGTTTCTTTTCTTCTTCTTCTTTTTCACTACCACTAGTTTCACTCTGTTCATCTTCTCCCAATCCTTGGGTCAACTCTAGGGGTGCATCCTTCTTAGATTCTTTGACATAATTTTCCAAATTTTTCACTATCTTCTTTCTTTTCCTCTCTATGGTGGCAGCCAATAATCCCAAAGAGATCTTGGATTTGGCTTCTTCAAATGTTCCAAATTAAGGTTCTTTATTATCAATTTCTTCAGCTAAGAGGGATGTGCTTGCAACACTAGCTTCATCTATGTTGAGTTCATAGGGTAATGGCATTAACCATGAAAACCTAGGTAGGAATGCCTGTGCATAAGTAAAGTCTATGTCTACCAAAAAACATATATCCTTGCTATATTTTTCAATCAAAGACATAGGGACTCTAGTCCTATTTATCATCTTCTTCTTAAACTCAATGAAATAGTTATCCATTATTCCTTCAAAATAATCACCAATCTGGTTTATAAAATCATTTATTTGAACAGTGATGGGTTTCTTCTTGTCCCATGTAACATCTCCATGTGTAGGAAAACACTTCTTGAAATAAAAGAATACACAGATTAGTAAGGAACTAAACTTACACATAGAATTCTTCACCGTCTGGATGGAGTTTAAGTTCTTAGCAAGTTGAGTCAGCTAGAGCTCGGCAAGGTCATATGTGTGTCCTTTCTTGATTATCTTCCATGCTTGGTCCACTACCATACAGGGGACGTTGTCCAACCGACTGGATTGATAAAACTTGTGCGAGATGAATCTAACAACAAATTCAATTTCCAGATCAACTATGGTGGAAATTTTCATTCCGCATTTGTTCCAAACTACCTGGGTGTTAGCTTGAATATCCTCCTTTCTAGCACATTTCATCATTCTTTTTCCTTCAATTGTAGGGTAACTATAATACCCCAAAAATGGGCTATAAGTTCATTAATCTCCTACATCTTCAATTCAAACGAAATCGACATCAAAGTCCTAATCTAAGGCACATCTAAACATCATCGAATCATAATTGATTATCTTAAATTCTACATCGGGGAATATTCCTAGTAATATTCCTAATCATCATAATTATCTTTAATTTTATAATTATTTGGCAATAAATCACATTTATCCTAAGTTTGATTAATTGAATATTTTCATATTTAATTAATTAGATTTAATATTTGCCACTTAATTGTTTAATTAAATTTAATTCTATCTATTATTAATTGTATTATTTAATTTTGACGATAAATCAAAATTCCTATCTTTAATTGATTAAATTCTTATTTAATTAATTAAAATATGTTGTCATTATTTAATAATATAATTTTTAATAAAAGTTTGGTAAAATAGTTAATTAACCCATAAATTAATTATTTATTTTCAAAAATCAGTTGAGTTGAGGATAAATCACTTTATTTATTTATTTAATTCTTAATTATTGTGCACATTCAAGGACCAGTTAAACTCAAAATTGGAAAATCAATGCAAGTTGTTAGCTTTTTGAAACTCAACATCTTTTCGAGTTTTAAAGTTGATCTAAACTTCTAATTCAAGTTGAACTGTGCTTTTGCATAATTTTTGTGACTTAATTATCTTTATTTAAAAATAACTCAAAAATCAAGTTGAGTTATTTGAGTGATTTATGGCTTTTTCTCATGCACCTCCAAAGCCTTGGATTTCTATAAAAACAAGGCTCAGCTCTTCATAATTCATCTCATATTTTGCACAATCACGCTGGAGAATTGGAATTGAAGAATCAAAGCTCTTGCGAATTGACATCTTTGTGAGATCAATCTTATTTTTGCATTCATATTACATATCATTGTTAGATTCATAGCATATCAGTTTTCAATAGCATTCATATCATATCAATTTTTCTCATTCTTATTGCATAGAAAATATCAAAAATATAGATTAATTGCATTCAATTTCATATCCATCTTTTGCATTCAAATCCTTCATTTAGGTGTCGTCTAGGTCACTGATCTCGATTACAATCTGAGAACATTAATCTCGCACCTATTAGAAGGCAGTAAATCGCTTGGTTAGATAGCTTTCAATTTTGCACGATTTTGTTTATCACTAACCTCTAATGTTTTACTGAGTGTTGTGTTTACAGATCAGGTATAATTTTCACACACACATTTCTGGCGCCCACCGTGGGGCAACCCACCTTTGCATGCTGGTTTTGATTTTTTTGGGAGCTAAAACCCCAAAGTTTTAAAGATTTAATTTTATCTCCCAAACGGCTTAGAATTTGGATCTGAAATTTTTTTTGCAGGTTGATGACATGTCATGAAAGCTACAGTAAAAAATTTAAAATTTTCTGAGATGTTTTGAATTTTAAATAATTTTTTCTTGAAATTCCAAAAAAAATTAATATCTGACGCAAATCAACATATTTTTCAAAAAACTTTATATTTTCGGAAAGCTCTTTAAATTCTACAGGGGGTCTATTCTTTGTGTTTTAAATTTGGATATGATATCATAGCTCAAATAGTCAATTTACAAAAACTGGTCTGTTTTGATAAAATAGGTCTCTAGGGCACAAATGAAGAGGTTTTTCTAAAATTTTTGCATTTTTGGAAAACTCTCTATTTTTTTAGCAGGGGTCTCTATTTTGAATTTCTATTTTTATGGCCAAAATCATATCGAAAAAATTAGATCTTGTTGACTAGGTCAAATGCAAAAAAAAAAATAAAGTTTTGTGATGGGTATGCACTTATTTTTTTTACATGGTTCAATGAATGATATGAGTTTTCATTTGGGTTGATTGCTGGTTATTATTACTGATAATAATTGATTTTTAGAGCTAACCCTATGGTTTTCATAAGTTGAATATATTTTGCATATCTTGTTTGCTTGTTTGCTTGTTGGAGAGTTCGTCACTTGCTTGCATGGAAAAGCTCAACAAAAATTGCTAAAAATCAAGTAAAATCTACTAAGCGCGTTGCAAGGATCCCAGGTATTCTCCTTCATCTAATAATATTTTGATTTGGGACTTAAAATAAATCTCTTATGTATCAAGCTTGTGTGCATTTTTTCATGCTTTTGATCTATTTCTACACACTTGCATAATTGATACTAGGTTGTGAACCCTTAAGGATTCATTAAGTAGTCTTAGAATACTTGTGATTGATCTTGATTGCTATCTTGGGTTATTGGACTCGCTAATCTACCGGCCCCTCATTTCCGCCCCGTGGTTGCAATCTCAGCGCCATAAAGGGGAGGGGTCAACAGGACAGAAGCGTTAAATGTTCCACTTGGCAACCCTTTTGTGCTTTTAGGAACTCCCTTGTTTTCTAAGTTGTGGACTCATTTTTAGCTTGTGTGAGGTGTTAAGTGTTCCACCTTGTGGACTCATCTCATATTCGCTTTAAACGTTAAGTGTTCCTCTTTCTACTTTTTGGATGCTTTTGGTAGATTTGCTTTCGGAACATACATCTGTGCTCACATAGTAATTAGGCCCTATGAACACTATTTGTGATTCTTGAGAGATTGGATTCCTAGAGAAATCCTTCTTGACGATAGAATCCTTGTAGGTAGGGAGGATACTTAGTGCGTTTCACATTCAACTTAGTTAGTGAGTCTTCTTTTATTGATCGACACATTCTCTCTCCGGAGAGGTTGATAGATCACGTGGGGTTGATATCATGAGCTTTGGTGAATCAAAATTGGTTAGTGCGTCTTCTCTTATTGATTGATACATTCTCTCCCTGGAGAGGTTGATAGATCACGTGGAGTTGATATCACAGACCTTGGTGGAACAAAACTTTGTCTTAGCGTGTCGGATTAATCTGCTTGCTTTGTTTGGGTTAAAAGTGAAGAGGTGTCAAAACCTTGAATCTGGAGCCAAGTCCCCTTGTGGTATACTATTGTGAGTCATCTTTAGAGAGGGTTAACCGTAGCGGACAATCCCTTCACAGGGAAAACTGCATTGACGGAACCTCAAGCGGTAATAGCCATTTTCGCCATGGTAGTGACAGCCGCTATATAAATGTCCTTGTGGAAGAAATCTCCACGGGTATGGTTCATTGTTGGGTTGTCAGATCTCCCTAGCAGCTCTTGAAGATTAAGTTCTCGGACTGTGTCAAAACCCTGGTGCGCCGGGATTGGAGTTCACCCCTTTGAATCATAAAAGTTGCAGAGTCAAACCATTACTAAAAACCCTAGAGAGGCCAATTTTTCATTCTCAGGTATATGTGTGTTATTGCAAAACTTTTCAAAACATACACAATTAGTACTCTCAGGGATTAGCACAATTTGGTCACTTGATTGTTCATGCGCAAGGTTGCTTTTGCCCTTGTTCATTGTTTTCAGACGTGCTTGGAATCACTTGCTTGCTGTTCTGCATGCTTATTTATCTACTTGGCTATTAAAAACAATCAAATCTGGTATAACCTTCAAATTTTGGATAGTACAATTTGCAAACAATCCAAAACTGAAAACCTTAAATTTTGCAAAAATTGACGTAAAGTTCTTTCTGGAGTCAAAAGTCATTTCAGGAAGTCAAAAGTCGTACGAGTTTTGTCAAGTGTCATTTCAGTATTACCCAACTGTTGTATGAGTTTAGCAACTGTCATTTCATAGACTACCCAGTGTCGTACGAGTCTGCAGAGTGTCGTTTGGAAAAATTTGAGAAAGTTGTCAGAAATTGTCAAATTGCAAGATATCCAATGTTTCCAGCCTAGTTCCAGAATCTGTCAAAAATATCATTGTGTCAAGAACAAATCAGTAGCTATTGAGAATCAGTACACATGTCTCAAAGAATCAGTAAACAAGAGGAAGAAGCTCTGATCGCCGCTATAATGAAACAGATACATGTTATGCAGGTCCAGCTTGACAAACTTGAGAAAGAAAAGGAACCTCTATACTCTTTTCCATTTGATAAAGACTTGTACATGCCACCATGCCCCCGAAAAAAATTTGAGCAATATGATACCTCTTCCACAGAGAGTGACACATCTAGCTTTGAAGACTATGATGACTATGATGACAGAAAATGTGATGATACCTATGACACCTCTGTTCCTAAGAGTCCTCCTCATCGTTCATTCCTACTTACTACAAAGGGGCCGTCACATTGGATAGATCGTGATGGTGATCCATATGATTCTGATTTTGAAAGAGATTTTGATGGCTTTTGTGGACAATACCTTGATGATGATCCATCTACTACTGCTGAGGACTATAAAATACATCATGCTAGCTTGAAACGTCAATACTATAAGGATCTCTCCTCTCAGAACTTTCCAGCTGAAAATAAAGATTACACTCTCAAGCAAGATCATGTTAATGTTGGACCTTTATCTTGTGATGGTTCCTTTCCATCCCCTACTTCCTCCAATACCCATACATTTCCTAAAGCTTCTGAGTCTTTCAAATCTTTCACAGAACCTTCATCTGACACAAGCCCTGATACTTTTCATGTGGTTCCCTATAGTTATCCCCTAGGGCTACCTCTTAAAGAAACTCAAGCTAACCTTCACTTGGCTGAAAATACTTTCAATAATGATAAACCTAAAGAGCCTAAGCCTTCATATGATATAATGCCTACTTCAGCTAGTCCTTCACCATCTCTTCCAAAATCATCCATACAATCCCAACATGCTTCCTTGTCCTTAGAAGTGGCTCCATGTCAAGAGGACTCTAAATATGATGAAGAAAAGAACAATCAAAATGACAATCAAAATAACCTTACTACGCTTGCGCTTTCCAAAGATGATACTTCCATTAAGGTTGGTAAAAATGGTGTTCCTTCCAATGTCAAGCCTATTGAAAATCAAAAGAAAAATTATGCACTTGTGCTATCCAAAGATCCTTGTCAAGATCAAAGTCTTCCATCTTCTTGTTCTACCACTCCATGTTCACTTTCACTTTCTACTCTTCCTAAGTCTTCGCAAACTTTGAATGATCCTATCAAAGAAAATGCTCTTATTCAAGATGTCCATGATTTTATTGAAAATTCTAATGCTCACTCTGAAGATGCTGATATCCTTGGTTGTCATATAGATGCTGATGAACTTATTGATTATCCTTTTGCATCTTCCACTTCCATCCTTGGACCTCTTCCACCACTACAAAGATCTTCACACATTCCTTCCATCTTGGGTCCTTATGTCCCTTCACTTTCCCCTCCTAACTTTCCTAATTCACCATCCATCTTGGGTCCTTACATACCTCCATCTCCCGTCTTTCCTCAAGATCAACATAGATGCATACCCTTGAATCCTTTTCATCCACCCACCCATCTAAACCAGTCATATCCTCCTTCCACAAATCCCAGGTCTTTTAGAAGTAACTTGAATGTTCAATACAAGAAAAAGAAGCAATACAAGAATCCATCAAAAAAAGAATATCACCATGTCTCCTCTCATAGACATGGAAGCATAAAGTCAAAAGAAATATCTAAGAAAAAAACTACAAGACAAGTATGGGTTCCAAAATCCATCATTCAAGATATTCTTTCTAAGTCATCAAAGGGAAATAAAAAGCCTAAGGCTATATGGATTCCAAAGTCTCTCATAAGAGAGTCTCATGTTGAACAAAAAGTGAAATTGACATTCAAGCTTCCAAAGGCTTCCACTACATCTCCTTCCAAAAATATTCTTCCATTTCATGCGCCTAAACTTCAACCTCTGCTATCCATTCACCATATTCCTTCACGTATTCCTTCATTCACGTTTCCTCCACCCTCTCGCCACCCTTCAAGGTATGTGTTGACATTGATCTTGCCTTCCTTTCCATCTACCCTATCACAATCTTTCCATGCATTATCCTTCTACCTCCTATCCTTTTTCCTCATTTGCCTATTCCTCTTATCTTCCAACCTCACTCGCTTTACATAAAACCTTATCCTCCATTTTTCTCTTCCATCTCCCTTTCCCTATCAGCATCTTTGAGCATATCATTTTGAATCTTTGGCATATCATGGTTTATCCTTTCAAGGAGCATTACATAAAAAGCTTGCTTTCTTCCAAAAAAAAAGAAATAAAAATGAAAAATTTGAAAATGTGCCCTGGTGAAAACCTGGAAACAGGCACCTTGGTAGCAAAAGTAAAGAGAAATAAATTCATCCTATGGTGAAAACCACTCCCTTGTGGTGCCTTGGATAAGTACCATGATGAAAACCTGGCAATCAGGCATCATGCGTAGTTCTTCTACATATTTCATCCATTTCATCTTCTCTCTTTGATCTTGACAATGTTGATCTATACATGAACATTTGGCTATTTTGTGAGCTATCTTACGATGATCTTGCTTTCATTCCTTCCATGTTTAGCCTTCATATCCATCTTCCTCCATTCATTTTCACCTATCGCTATCATTTTCCCCTTTGGTTTTGATCTAATAAAAAAAAAAAAGTAAAAGTAAAACACGATGCTATGAAGCCTCTTGACATGTCTACTCCTTTGGACTGCATCCTTTCCTTCTCTTGCATTATGATTTTGTGACTTAGCTTATGCCAGCCTTTCATTACTTGTCCAAATGCGCTTTACATGATAATTTTTCCCTAGCTTGGGTATTCTTGAGGAGTTTCCCCTTGAGGATTTCTTCCCTTCATTTTCCTTCATTCTCTTATCTTCCATCTCTTCCACCAGCTTGCTAATCCCTCTTGTTCTCCACCTTGCTAGACATTGGGACTGCATGATATGATCTTGCTTGGGAGTTTGCAAATGGAAAAAGATGCTATCAAGTATACCAAGTATTAGAATAATTATCAGATCAAGTATCAGAATCAGTATCAGAACCAGTATCAGAACAATTATCAGATCAAGTATCAGAATCAGTATCAGAACCAATATCAGAACAATTATCAGAACAAGCATAAGAACCAGTATCAGAACAATTATTAGAATCAGTATCAGAATCAGTATCAGAACCAGTATCAGAACAATTATCAGAATTAGTATCAGAATCAGTATCAGAACCAGTATCAAGTATACCAAGTATCAGAACAATTATCAGAATCAGTATCAGAACCAGTATCAGAACCAGTATCAGAACAAGTATCAGAATGAGCCTACAAAACAAGTATTATAACACTTATTGGGGCTACACCTTTCGCTTTAGTTTATGGGTCTGAAGCGGTACTGCCTATTCAGGTTGAAATCCCATCACTCAGAATCAAAATGCATGGACTTGTCACTGATGAAGACTACAGAGTGTCGAGGTTACAAGAACTTGAACTACTAGATGAGCGCAGACAAGCAGCGTATGATCATCTCAGAGTGTATCAGAAAAGAATATTTAGAGGCTACAACAAGAAAGTCAGACATAGAGAATTTCAGGTTGGCGATCTAGTGTTGAGAGAAAATCCTAAAAAATCAATCACATCGAGAACGCAAGGGGAAGTTCAAACCCAATTGGTTGGGTCCCTTTGTTATCATTGCTACTTTTGGCTCTGGTGCCTATCAACTCTCAACAACTGAAGGAGAATAGCTCCGAGAACCAATCAACGTTCTCCATCTAAAGAAATTCTATGCCTAAGGCATTCAGTGCTTGGTAAATGTCCTGAAAAAAATCTTAAAAAATTAGAAAAAGTCCTGAAAAAATGAACATCTTGGTGAAAACCTAGCAATAGGCACCTTGATGATTCACAAAAAAATCAAAAAATATCAAAAGTACAAAAAAAATTGAAAAAATGAAAAATACAAAAAAAATGAAAAAAGAAGAAAAAGTGCCTTGGTGAAAACCTGGAAACAGGCACCTCGGTAGCAAAAATAGAATCTCTACCAAGATGGTGAAAACCTGGCAAACAGGCACCACTTGTTCCAAAATGCTCCATCTATTAGCACAATCTTGGTCTTTCCCAGCTTTCAGTCTTGCTTTAGTTTGTACATATCTCCCGGTTTGTTTCTGCATTTCCAGTTTTCAATAAGTTGGTCTGTACACCAATCAGCTCAAGCGTCTGTATCCTATCAATGTTCAAACTTGGGGGCAATCAATGTCATATCCTATGGTCTCCAATGTATCTTAGATGTGTCATATCCACTCAGAGTCCTTTGAAGCTTCAAGTTGAGTCAGTCAGTCTGTCTCGTCTCCAGAAAGGATTTTGCATCAACAACAATCAAACATCAAAACTCAACTGAAAACAATCTGTGCTTTTCATGTTTTTATCTCCTTGTATGCTTATTGATTCGCATTGAGATTTTTGCATATTGTGTCCCTTCGAGCTCTTCGATGATGTCCTTTATAGGATTTAGAGAGTGATGACTGGGGGCATAATCTTTTCTTTGTCTTCTGCTTGTATGTGAAAATCTAACATCTTTGGAACTTCTGGATTGAAATGGTGTCCGACTATAAGAGCCTCTATCTCGAATTGGATGGCCATGCGTACCTCGACCATTGATACCCAAAAAAATTCAAGGAAGTTTGATCTAACTATTGTCTTTTTGAGTAAGTTCTTTCTCCTACTATGGAATGCAATCTTGCCTAAGGATGTGAACGATAAAGGGTCACTACGGGTAATTCACATTGGATTTAGAATGATCTCTTAGTTGTTTGATGTGTTTTTAATGAAAGGTGTACTCAGTTCATCACAACGTTTATGTTTTGATGCTTGTACAAATTGCTATATCAAAATGGACATGATATTCAGGTCATCCTAGCGTTTGTGCCTTGGTGCTTATATCTAATCCAACATTCCGAAAACAAATCAATATTTATATGTCTATGGTTGTATAACCAGTGGGTGTTGTATTGATTCTTGCACATACAAATCAATATTCATATGTCTATGGTTTCATGGCTAGTGGGCATTGTATTGATTTATCCGGTTACCTAAAAGTTCAATGATGATAACAAATCGACACATGATCAGTGACTAGGTCCTAGGTCTTAGGTTGCATTTCATTTTGCATGTCTCATTTCATTTTGCATGTTGCATGATCTCACAATGATTAAACGAACTTCAATGCTTAAATGATTCTTCAAATCGCATCTTCAAGTCTAACAAGAGCTGAATCTCACACGAAGGTTCCTCCAATAAAATAGCAAGTAGAATCCTTTTTCGAGATCAAAATTCAAATCTGAGATCATTTATATTATTAACTACTTGCATAATCAACCTTCCATCATCACAGAAATCTAGTATTCAACTTAACTGATTATCTTACATCACACTATCAAAATTTCAACTTGGTCAACCATGGTCAACTCATGGTCAAACCTAGTCAAATTCAGTCTCCAGGACCTCCAAACAGTGCAGAATGCGTTCTCGGACGTGTATAACCACACTTCTCAAATCAATTAACATGCTTCTAAACTATAACGTGAACTTTTCTTGTCAGATTTCAATTTTAATCCCGAAGGGGGCATGGTATTGCACATCATTCAAAGTCTGTAAATCAAATTCTATCGATCAAATCTATCAATATCTTTCATCAGTGATCAAGATAACAATCACGTCTAGTCACTGATTCATCAAAAGTCCTCATCGCTCGGGGCAAATCTATCATCACTTGGGGCATATCAGATTCATCGATCCATATCAATCTGGTATTCTCCTAATCTTGTAAACTGTATCAGTTTTTGCAACCATCAGATCATAGTGTTCTTTCCTTGGTTCTTCGACAACTGAAGGGTTTGGATGTGATACTTGCTAGTTCTGCTAAGACAATCGAGTCTAGAACGGGTCACTCACTTCTTATCAATCCTAAGGTTTAGAATCAGGCATTTTGACACTTTTTCGCAATCATAGGTTCATTTGCTGCTACAGTGAACATTATCTTTGGTCATTCAAGACCTATTATCTCCATCTTAATTCAATATCAATCAACTCCTATCTCAATATCTTTCAATTGGTTTCTATCTTGAGATCGGTTTATCTTTTGAATCAGTTTCATATCTTTATCAAACACAGACTATCTTTGAACCACTGCGCTTCACACAGTAATTCAAAGAGGGGCAAAATGTAATACCCCAAAAATGGGCTATAAGTTCATTAATCTCCTACATCTTCAATTCAAACGAAATCGACATCAAAGTCCTAATCTAAGGCACATCTAAACATCATCGAATCATAATTGATTATCTTAAATTCTACATCGGGGAATATTCCTAGTAATATTCCTAATCATCATAATTATCTTTAATTTTATAATTATTTGGCAATAAATCACATTTATCCTAAGTTTGATTAATTGAATATTTTCATATTTAATAAATTAGATTTAATATTTGACACTTAATTGTTTAATTAAATTTAATTCTATCTATTATTAATTGTATTATTTAATTTTGACAATAAATCAAAATTCCTATCTTTAATTGATTAAATTCTTATTTAATTAATTAAAATATGTTGTCATTATTTAATAATATAATTTTTAATAAAAGTTTGGTAAAATAGTTAATTAACCCATAAATTAATTATTTATTTTCAAAAATCAGTTGAGTTGAGGATAAATCACTTTATTTATTTATTTAATTCTTAATTATTGTGCACATTCAAGGACCAGTTAAACTCAAAATTAGAAAATCAATGCAAGTTGTTAGCTTTTTGAAACTCAACATCTTTTCGAGTTTTAAAGTTGATCTAAACTTCTAATTCAAGTTGAACTGTGCTTTTGCATAATTTTTGTGACTTAATTATCTTTATTTAAAAATAACTCAAAAATCAAGTTGAGTTATTTGAGTGATTTATGGCTTTTTCTCATGCACCTCCAAAGCCTTGGATTTCTATAAAAACAAGGCTCAGCTCTTCATAATTCATCTCATATTTTGCACAATCACGCTGGAGAATTGGAATTGAAGAATCAAAGCTCTTGCGAATTGACATCTTTGTGAGATCAATCTTATTTTTGCATTCATATTACATATCATTGTTAGATTCATAGCATATCAGTTTTCAATAGCATTCATATCATATCAATTTTTATCATTCTTATTGCATAGAAAATATCAAAAATATAGATTAATTGCATTCAATTTCATATCCATCTTTTGCATTCAAATCCTTCATTTAGGTGTCGTCTAGGTCACTGATCTCGATTACAATCTGAGAACATTAATCTCGCACCTATTAGAAGGCAGTAAATCGCTTGGTTAGATAGCTTTCAATTTTGCACGATTTTGATTATCACTAACCTCTAATGTTTTACTGAGTGTTGTGTTTACAGATCAGGTACAATTTTCACACACACAGTAACCAGTGACTTTATGTATCATTTCCTTTGTGATCTTCACTAGTCCATCTTCTAGCCATAAATGCATGTTGTATACTTGACTCAAAATGATCTTTATCCATTCTACTTTAAAATTTTGTAGGAAATTTAGGGCATGCACTAACCCTTGATCGACAACAACCTTATGTTCTAGATTTAGCACTCCGTTGACACATAGTTTATCATATGCTTCCCTAATCTCATAATCACCAATTTATCCAATTTTACACATGTAGCAAGACCTAACATCATTCATCAATAACACATTCTCTAGAATGGAAGATAGGGCTTCATTTAAATCTACTTTAATAGCACTTTCTGATATTGCCTTGAATACATTCGGCTTGCAAACTTCATTTCTTACAAGTTGCACATTGAAAACTTCTATCCCTTATTTCTTGACTAGTGTAGATGAAGATAATGCCATTTTAAATAGTAATTTCTAAAAAGAAAATATTTGATCGAAAAAGTACATTTTTTGTCAATAACCCTGTAGATGAATTTTGCCGACGGCATGCTAAGAAAATTCAAAATCTCCTTTCTTAAACTGGTTTCAAAAACTCTGAATCGCTCTCTAAAATCTCAAATAGCTTGGTAAAATGAAATTAACAGCAACTTTCCGCTTTATAGAATCCAAAAAATAGAATTAGGGCCTCATAAATGCCTTGTATAGGTTTTGGTGGATTACAGTTGTCTCAAAAAACTCAAAAGCTCGGTCGATATAACCATTGCGATATAGCTCGGCGTACATAGACTTTTAGCCATATCAGGTGCTCAATATACATTGATAGCTTGGTCAAGACACTAATGCTCGACATCAAAAATGAAATTCTCTATTTTTCTCAAATATGTCCTAATGCATCTTTATCTATGTAGATGTGGACTTTTTCTCACTTCTATGTTAGGAACTGATGAAAAATAAGACTTTGCAAGACTCGGTTCCAAACATACCTTCCAAGCTTAATTAGAAGAGGTGTGATCACCTGATCCATCAGATTGGGTGATCGTAGATGTGCTATCTTTTCTTGAGTTTTCTTCTTCTTTCTTCCTCCATGTCTTTTCCATTTGATTCTTCAATTTCTCACGAATACCTTCATTTTGATTATTATCATTTCTTGAAATGGATGATCTACAATCTTTCTTTAAGTGACTGACCTTATTACATTTGTAACAAACCATGCTTCCATTCATCCAGCTTTTAGATTTGCCTCTAAAATGAGTCTTCATGCAATTTTCTCCAATGTGTCCATATTTACCACAATAATGGCAATTATACCAAGTGTTACAATCCCAATTGTAATAGTTGTGCTTTGTGATTGGCTTGGTTTGTTGATTTGATGACCACCTTGGTCTAGATCTACATTCAATGCTTTGTACCCATATTTCTGATAGTTGAAACAACTTCCTTGAAACTTGGGTGAGGTGGATGAATTGCTAGCCTTAGATCTACATTCATGTTCTTGGTGTCCATGCTTCTTTCAGTTAAAACAATGTCCATTAAACTAAGGTTTAGAATCAGACTTACCATGTTTTCTTCTGTGTATATTGGTTGTATGTCTTGGCTTTCCACAGTGATAACATGTGGGCTTGGTGTTCTTTGGTTTAGAAATATTTTGTTCTCCATTCTTTGGTGATTCTCCTTCTTTAGTAGATGAATGTTCATTTAGTCCAAGTCCAAATCTATCACCGGATCTTCTAGGTGATCTTAATAGCTCTTCAAAATATTTTGCAGCTTCATTGGGTTTGTTCATCCTTTCATTGATTTCCTTTTTAGTTATCAAATCATGTTTCAACTGATCATTTTCAGACTTTAGTTGATTGATTTCCATATCTTTCCTGCCCAATTCCTAATTAATCATCGATAGTTGATTTACTATGTCTAGTTGATTATTAGTCAACCTTTGCATGTCACTTGTTCTTTCATCTAGCCTAATTTCAATTTGTCTTTTGTCTTCTTCAACCATTGCCTTATCATCTTCAGCTTTCTTTTTCTATTCCACTAATTCATGAAGTCTGACAGATTGAATTTCTTGTTCTCTCCTTAGAGTTCTGATGTCATCATTTAGTATGGTATTTTTCTCCAATAGTTCTTTTATAGCTTTCTCACTCTCGGTAGAGTTACCATTGTCAAATAGTCCAGAGATGTCTTCTTCTTTGTAGTGTGGCTCATTTTGTTGAATTGCAATCTCTCTTCTCTTGCTCAAGGATTTCTTCAATTCTCCTCTGGCTACTTCCAATTTTTGTAATGCTAGTTGTACTTCAATCTTTTGATTCTCTATAATCTTCCCCAGTTTATAAGCTTCCATTTTAAGATCTTTTTCCTCAAGTGGTTAGACTTCCTTAAGAGAAACCTTGCTCTTTGATACCAATTGTTGGAAGTATAAGTGGGAAAGTAATACTGAGAGGGGGGGGTGAATCAGATATTATCTACTTTATCCTTTTAATTTGATAAAACTTTATGCATGACATAAATAAAACTTGATCATTGTAAGAAAATAAACATATAAAGAAGCATAAATGAAATCACTCATAACACCATGATTTTAGTAACCCAAAAACCCTTAAAAGGTAAAACTAGGGTGGGGATGACACCCACAAATCTTTACTACTACAGTAATAAGTTTTACCTATTAGGGCTTACAAAATGTGATCAATTCATGATCTACCCTATGAAAGGTCTGCTTTGTCAAAAGCTAAAAGACTTATATAGTCTACCTTATTAAAGGATTTATAAACTTACAACAAAGTAAGCACTTGGTAAAGAGATTTACATAAAGTCTGTTAAGACTACTCGGTTAAGAGATTTACCCTGATACACTGGTCAAAATGTCTCGGTACCTGATCTTTTGGTTTGCACTTGTATGCAGATTATAGATCTCCTCTTTACTGTAAATTGGTGATCTCTTCTATCTGATCTTTCTTGATTTTGCCCTTTCACTGCTTAGCTCGGTCACTGGACTCTGTCTAAATACTTAACTATTCTGAATATACCTCTCTGATCATTTTCTCATACTCATTTGATCTCAATATCTCTTCTCTCTCTGATTCACACTTCTCTTGGTTTAGATCTTGACCTTATATAATAACAAAAATGTTTTACCGATTCAAGATCTATGGTTCAAATTTATTTCTATTGCCTCCTAAGTTATACAATTTTCTGATTGGCTCTAGGTATTACATAGGGATCAATGATAATAATATGGATGTGTAATTACCTCTGTAATTACCTCAATAAATGAAATATAAAACACCACTATCACCAAAAATGGTTTACCTTGATCATTGTGCCATTCCAAACTTGTATGTCATTCTTGGCTAACTCGGTAAAAGCTATTCCTAGCACTCAGCATTAGCTACACTCAACATCGGTTAAACTTGTTTGTCACTTAGTAATCATTGATATATGTAACTCAGATAAAACTATACTTGGCATATTAGAAACACATAGTGACCATGAGTTTACTTGGCAGTACTACTGCTTGGTAAGTATACAATACATAACTCAGCCTTTACAAAATGACTCGGTCATAGTGATGATGGACCATCATTGCCTAGATATATGACTAAGTGTGAAGCACTAATGGTCAACAAAACTATAGAGATCTACATGTTCATCTTCAACTTTGATTACTTTTGGATCAATAGTAAATTTTTCAATAACTTCATTAATTTGATCAATAGTGATATCTATTTTAGTTCTTACATTGTGACCACTCATGTCACCATTCTACTCATCAACTATACATGTATCATTGACCTATGAGGGTCCTTCATTATTTAATTGAGGTTGGTCTAATTTGAACATCCTTTTCCTGATGTGAATCATTTCATCTTGAACTTCCTTCTCAATATCTCCAAGTAACATAGCTATCACGCTTCTCCTAAATTTGTCTTTATACTTGTCCATTGTTATCTCAACATCATTTTTTGTCATTAATGGAATTACATCCATTAGACTTTTCATTCTAGTTTGTTCTTCATGTTGTGATGCAGATTCCTATCTCACATTTAGTGGATCAAATAATTCAATAGTTACTTGATTCTTAAGATCTTTTGGATATCTCTTAAATTTATAAAAATGAAATACTAAGGCATCCTCAATAACTTTCATGTCATCATCATACAATCTATCAAATCTAGCACTACTTATATTTCATATAAGAAAATGTTTCCTTATACCTTTAGCAAGTTATGTGGTTGTCTTAGGTATTTTTTAGAAAGTTTTCTTTCCTATTTCCCTACCTAAGTCAATAATCTCTCTCTAAATTTGTCATCTCTTCATCAACTTCAATTTTCTTGTTCCTTTTACTACTAGGAGAATTCTTAAATTGGCTCCTAGTTTTCCTCTTCTAATAATTCTTAGGTTCAATAGTTGTGGTTCTTTTTTGTTGTGGTTGAGTGATCCCAACTTCCTTTTCTTCAGCATGTTTCTACTCAACATTGATATTTTCTCCTATTGCAAGTAGGGAAGGCATACCTATTGATTTCTCATTCTTCTTTCCCTTTTCCTTGGAATGAACAAAAGAATAAATTTAGGTTTATGAGTAGTGGAATAAATCTCCTCCCTTGTTCCATATTTATTTCCCAAGCTATCTAACAATTTCTTGGATTTTCTCTCAATTATGGGTTTCTTTAGGTCTAGTGTTATTCTCTTGTATGCTTATTCATATGTCCCAAATATTTTTGCACATTTTTTTCATTTCTAGGCTCAATAGGTAATCAAAATTCAATATGAGTACTTCCTCTCTTACTTTATATCCCATTGATGGAACCCATGAAATCCTAGGTTCTACTAGTTGCATCTTACATGTATTGGTGTCAACTAAGAAACAAATAGTATTTCTGTATTTCTCAACAATAGGTGGAGGGATCCCAAACCTCGTATGCATCCTTATTTGAAATTATTTACAATAACCCCACATTATTGTGTTAAACTCTTCTCCTAACTAGAATATATACTCATTCATTTGATATAGGGTTTGCCTATTAGTTTTCCAAACAATCTTACCAATGTTAGGAAAGAAAATATGTACATAGAAAAATATACATACCAATAAAGTACCATGCTTCATTTCCTACTTCCTATCAAGTTGTATCATCTTCAAATTCACCAATATTTTTGACCTCATCATTTTTGCTAGGTCATACCTCTTTCCCAATTTCACAATCTCATAGGTTGCATGAATCACTTCACCAGGCATGATGTTCAACTGATTCGATTAATAAAGTTTATAATTGATAATCATAGAGGTAAATCTTACCTCTTGATCTATAATGTCATTAATTATCATGGCTTGGTGATCTTGTTTTGACTTGGTCAATTCTTCCACTTCATCCCTAAAAAGATTCGTAGAGTACATTGGTCTCTATCTTTCTATAGTCTTGTGACTATATGAATCAAATCCTTCATATTTTGATAGGTATTTATTCTTCTAACTAGATAAATTGTTCATGATACTGAATCAACACATATTTGATCCATTCTTTATTAAAACATTTGGTACGTCAATCAGATGTGTTAAAACCTTAGTTACCAAATGCTTAAACTCATCTTTTAGCTCACCATCTTTACACATTGCTAGGTATTCATCTTGAATTTTGTTAGCTTCTAGTTCATTCTACTTGTAGTGGATAACAATTCTTACATCTTCCATTAGTATCACTCAAGGAGGAATTGATGATAGGGCACTTTCTTTGTGTCAACTTCTATTTCCTTTAATGGGTAAAGTTTATATTCAAGATCGGGCTTCTATGTGATCTCAATCAAGATAGGGGTATCAATCTTCTCTTCCATGATGTCATTCCAAGTAGTTTTAGCTTACTCTGCAAAGTCACAAAAAAATTCTTCACTGATTTGCATCTACCACTTAGCTGGGGCTTGAGATATTCTCAACTTGATTCTTCACAAATAATTATGATTTGTAATTCACACAATAGATAAAAACAGACAATTAATCTCTTATTAGACAATCGCTCTTTAGAATGTAAAGTGAACAATGATTAGGTTAACCTCTATAATTATTTTCTTGATGGGTTTTCTAATAGAAACATTAGGTATAGACATTAAATGTAGTTTACGAATAACCTCCTTGTACTGATAACACACTCCTTTATCAATAGTTTTCTTCATTGTGTGTTAACTGATATATGTACAAATCCATATGATAAAGAAATGATAACTAAACTTATTCAACATCATATTATGTGCATCTAATTATGCTGATAGATAATTCATCTCATCAATGTAAAGGATTGGTAGATATAAAAATGATATTCAGTCCCTAAGAAATACTTACTTAGTTTGAGGATGAATCCCTTGTACCATAGGATGATGAGTTACTTGTTGATGTGTTGGAATCATCTTTTATTTCTTCCTTCTTCTTCCATATATTTTTTTATCTCATTTCTCATTTCTTCAACATTAACAATCCTTTCTCCTTTTCTTCCTTCATTTCTTAGTGACTAATTCCTATGCCAACAATCTCTTACTAGATGTCCAATCTTGTAACAATGATAACATGTCATACCTATCCTCCTCTAGGGTCCAACATTACCTCTAGGATTCCTTATTTCATAATTAACTACCATATGTCAATAGTTCTCACAAATAGAATATATAACATTTATGTTTCCTTCTCTTCTTAGAGTACTCACCATTCAATTAGTCATTTTTGTCTACAATATTCTAACTTGTGTCCATATTTGTTGCATGTGTTACAATAATCATTGAAGCTTCCTTTAGATGATCATCTACTAGATCTTGATCTACATTCATTAGCTCGATGACCATATTTATTGCAATTGTAACAATATCCATTAAATGGTGTACCCATTGAAACATTGACCGGTCTACTTCTACAAACATTTGATGTATGACCATGCTTTCCAAAGTTATAACAAGTACATTTAGTAGTTTTCTTACCTTGCATGTTGATAGGATCTTTTAACATTTGTGATGGATTTTAAGCTCTAGATTTGAATGATTCTCCAACTACAAATTTGTTATCACTAGTGTATCCTAGGCTAGTAGTATCCTTATTTCTTCTTTGATATTTCAATTTTTCTTCAATTGTCTGCATGCTCTACTCAAACCTTGTGAGTCTTTCATTGACTTCCTTTTCAATTTTTAGATCACTCCTCAATTTCTCAACCTCTTATTTGGGTTTTCATTTTCAGCATGTATCTACATGTTTTCATCACTTGTATCATTCTATTGTTCATTCAGTGTGTGATTCTCTTGGTGTAGCCTTTGCATGATTGTATTTTTGTGGCTGAAATTTTGTTTAGCATTTATCTCTTCTGATTCAAGAATCCCTTTTGCACTTTCATTTTCTCTTATTCTTTCAATTATTTCATCGATCCTTAGGGATTGACTCTCTTGTTCTCTTTTCATTTTGATCAACTCTTCATTCAAGGTATTGTTCTTTTCCATCAAATTTTCAAAAGCTTCATCATCTTCTTCTAAATTGACACTTTCTTCTGATAGTTTCTATTTTCTATCAAGACTTATCTTCAGTTGCTTTAACATTTCCTTTATTTTTTCAAAAGGTACATTCAACTTGTCTTTCAGATCTTGTATATGTTCATTTGCTACTTCTAAGGAATCCTCCAATTGTCTATCCTTCCTATACCTTTCCATATCTTCAGATCTACTCTCAAGTTGTTAAAATTCCCTCTATAGAACACTTTCTCTAATACCAATTGTTGGAAATAATAGGTACTAAGAGGGGGGTGACTCAATACTATAAAAAATCACCTATTTCAATTGATAACCTTTAACTTATAACAAAATAAATTTTCATAACAATAATGCATGTAACTAAAAAGTAAAATATCAATGCAATGAAATCATAAATAGGAGATGCACACACATAAAACCTTAATTTGGTATCACATAAACCCTTGGTTAGAGGGAAACACTATGGTGGGGATGAAACCCACAACTCTTCAGTACATTAAATATTTTTGCCAAGTTAAGAGCTATAATTGTCACCTTCTAAATGACTCACCCTATTTGATAGGGAGGTTCTCCTAAGAACTACTCCTAGTTCTTCTTGAAGTCTCTCTTAGGAATTTTAAGGAATTCTTACCCTCCTAGAACCCTACCACTGTAGGAGGATCCAAATATATTTTCCCCTACTCTCCTAGAACTACACTACCAATTCAAGTGCTCATTTTAACATCATGAAACCACAAGAGTATGTCCATCTACCACCTTCTAGCCCTATGACAATCACCTTGTTGGATTATGGGGATTTTAAATTAACCAATTCCATCTTCAAACCAAACTTCTTGAATGATCCTAAACTCATTTCCCCATCTCTTTCAAAATTCCTAGTTTTTAGGCCTTTTAGGATTCTAGGTCTCTAGTAGCCCTAAGTTTGATGTTTTTGGGATCTAACACAAAAATATTACAAACAACCCCCTCAATACATTGGTGATATGGATACCCTTTTCAAAGACCCTAAATATTTTGTTGGTCTTTTTGTTTATTCTATTTGTACAGTATCCAAACCCTAATTGGGCTATTTTGTAAGGAAACAAACCTATTTCCACTCTCTTGAGTCAAAATACCTTCAAATAGATTCAACAATCCTCCAACTCACAAACAAGGCTTTTTATGAAGCTACCTCACGTATCCAATTCATTGGATTCATTATTCCAATTTTCTCCTACAATTTATAAGAAATTGTTCTCTTGCTTCCTTGTCAAGCTATGGAAGAGCTTGCCTAGGGCAAGATTTTAAAATTTACAAACACCACTTCTAGATACCTAAAAAAAAGAAAACTATTATAGAAAGACTCCATATTCATTCCCCCAAGGGCCAAGTGATTTACACTTTGGGAACTCAAGATGGAGCCATTTTAACTATGTACACCCTCTCTAGTCCAAAGACTCATAACTAGGAACAAGAAAAATATAATCTCAAACCAATGCATAGAAAACAATAAAACAATGAATCCTAACTATCCAAAAGGAAATATTTTCTGATTGAACCCATTGAACTCGAATGGAAACTAATTTCAAGAACATAGACAATGAACCTTAAACTATCAAAATAATTGGTATTTGAAATCATGCCAAAAATTGTGCCAACATCCATACTACTTTAGGGAAAGTTTCATCCTTTTGCCCAAATTTTGTGATGCAACATTGAAAACTTGCAAAAGTTGTTCTAGAAATTTTTTGCATCTCTTATATTTTTATCCACCATAATGTATTGACTAGAACTATGGATTCCAAATGATGGTAAATGGTTTCCTAAGACCTTTTAGACAATTCCTACATGAAAACAAGACCTTCTACCCATTTTTCCCAATTTTGGCTTACACAACAACTTTTGGCCAACCTTGGCTCAAATTTTCCAACTTTGCAAAACCACACAAATAGCTTACAAACCTTCACAAATTTATATAATGGAATATTGGAAAGTATTTATTCAGTCCATGATCTTGATTGGATCTCACACCAAAATTTGAGGGTTTTTAAAGAAAGTAACTCATAGGTTCTCTTGCACATTCTCCCCAAAACAAAAAGAGTCTAAGTCACATTTGGTTACAAAAATGCAAGATCAATTCCTAGATTTTTGAAATCACCATTAGGTACCCAATTAGCTTCTACTTCCAGTATATTTATGCACTTGATCAGATGCTCCATGTAAGTTTTGTGTCGAGTCTTCTTAGTAACCCTTGAATACAACACCTTCTCTATTTGAGGCTTGATTTAGGGAGGTATGGTCAGTTCAGGGTCCAATTTTATAACAATAGGAACTCCTTCACTTCCCTCTAGACTAGGAAATTTGTACTGCATAAGGTTTTTTATATTAAAGAGAGGAGATAGATCTAGGTTTGTTGGTAAATCTATCTTGTAAGAATTATTGCCATATTTTGATTAAATTCCTTAAAGACCTATTATCCTCATGTGTAGTTTAATTGGCACTCATTTATTAAGTTTATCCTTGTTCAAGTGGCCCATGACCCAATCTCCCACATCAAACTATATATCCTTCCTCTTGATATCAACCTTGTCCTTTATCTTTTGAGTATTTTCAATCAGAGTTCTTCTCACCTGCTCATGCACTTCATTCATGGATTATAAAAGGTCTTTAGCATTTCCACTCTTTCCTTCCATGTCTCTAAGGTCTATAAGCTCATATACATCCCTAGGATGCATTCCATATACAATTTAAAAAGGGCTCTTCCCTTTTGTTCTATGCATAGTGTCATTATAAGAAAATTTTTCTTGATAAATCACTACATCCCAAGATTGACCATACTCTTTGGTTAAAAATCTAAGAAGGTTCCAAAGTGTCTTATTGAAAACCTTTGTCTACCCATCCATTTGGGGATGGTATACCAACCAAAATTCTAGGTTAGTGCCCAACCTTTTCCATAAGCTTTTCCAAAAATGTCCCATAAACTTTGTATCTCTGTATGTTACTATATTGATTGGATGTCCATGAATTCTAGTGACTTCCCTAAAATAAATGAGCTATATGACTGGCATCATGACTCACCTTGCAAGGAATGAAATGACTCATTTTACTAGATCTTTCTACAACAACATAAACACTATCAAAACTAATCTTTATTTTGTGTAAACCAACTTTGAAGTCCATACTTACACATTCCCATGACCTATTGAGAATTGGAAATGGTTGATCAATAAAGACCAATATTGGAGGAGGTCCCTTTGTCTCTCTAAAAAATTGTGTGCTTATCAACATACCTCCTTATGTCATTATGCATTTTGGGCCAATATGAGGTAGGATCATCTCAGGTCCTTGGCAATCCTGTGTCACCATAAACATGTTTGTGTTTTCCTATGTTTCTTGGTTCCTTCTTTGACCAAGTTGGTTTGGTGTTTCTCAGTTTCCATTGTTTACTAGGGTTGGTCTATTATCTCTCTAGAGATTAGTGAATTTCCTTGGCACTCGATGATGCTTTTATGACACTCGGTTATCCTTTCTTATCGAGTTGTTTGTTTTAGTTTCATATTGAGGCTGACTCTTGCAATTAATTATGGTCATAGATTTAATGTTGGAATCTACAATTAGGAAGCTTGTGGACCTAGATCTAGTCATTCCTTCCATTTATGGTGGATCTGAAGGTTGACTTGTTTGGTTTTCTCTTGTATATAATGCAATCTTTATTTGTATTTTTGGGACATCAATTAGGACATCAGAGATAGAAGCTAGGAGATAGAAGATTTTTTTAGATCCTCACATGTTAGAGGACTTATGTACTTGAATTGTAATATCTAGCCTAAACTAGGAAGGTCTTACAATCCAGCATGTATGTATCAATTGGAATAAATATATGACATATATATGCATTCTCTCTCTCACTTGTGTGTTTGTTTCTTTTGTGTGTGATCTTTGCAAGGTGGATCTAGTTAGTGTGTGCCTTTTCTCCTCTCTGCATCCTCCCTTGCATCAAGTGGTATCTGAGTGAGGTGAGATCTAGATCTAGGTTTGAGAAATCCTTCTTGTCAAACCCTAGTTGATTTGTTGTGGGTTAGAAGATTGTGATTTTGCCTATAATTGCATAGGGTTTCAAGATTCTTCATGGGAGGTGAGACACAGATCTAGGATTGGTAGACATGTTGAGACAACATGCTGCTAGACTAGAAGCTATTGAAATAGCTAAGAGAAGAGGAAGACATCTTGATGATGTTAGTGATGATGAAATTGAGGTAGAACAAGCTGATGTAGAACCTAGACCGGAGATGGATCATGATGAAGGGTGCTCCCCTTAATACCACAAACACATAACAGAAATAGAGAAACAACAACAATAATATGCAAGAACAGAAAATTGGCTTCTTATTATCTCCAAAAATGTGGAATTACAAACTTTCAGAATTACAATATGCAAAGCCACATGGGCATTCCCTTACAATATTCTGTAGGACAAAGCCTCGAATCAATACCTAGATCTACTACCCAGAACTGTCCTAGACAATACTACGGGCCTTCTTTATATAGGCAATTTCCATCGCTCGAGAAGGTTCCAAAAATTTAGCCCTAAGAGCCAACCAGACTTAGAATTATTTTATTTTACATTTTATTACATCAAAGTCAGCTCAAAATGAGTTTTGAAACCCAAACAAAAATTTTGAAGGAAAATTATTTTTTGCCATTTCAAGTGGCTTGACTTTCGGAGACCATAAGTCATCACCAATTGACTCGATTGACTATTATAACCCCATTTCAGAAATACTACAAAGTGCTCTATAGGCTTGACCCACACAAAGCACCCGTCACCCAATTTTTCAACCTCATCTAGGGCCTCTAAAGTCTTCAAAACTGAGTTCAAAGTTTCTGTACCCTGCTGCCAATACCAAAAATCTTCAATATCTTCAAAACTAGACCTGATCTAGCCATGAAACTTTGCTGGTAGGCTGATATGACTGAGATGAACCTCCACATGTAAAATTAGAACATTCTGAGATCGTAAGACCAACTTACTCAAAATAGCAAGTTTCCATAAATAGCAGCTCTACACAAGATAGCCCTTATTGAATACAAAAACATAAATATTTTTTTTTTTTGGGTGATGCAAGATTGCTCTTACACCAAGGATGCTCCTGCATCAGACACCCAGGGTAATTTGAGAAGTGACCCTGTCACGACTCAGGTGTGTAGAGGAAAACCAAGATGGTTAACCTCCTCCTTTGTTAGCCATGATGAATCTTCAATAGGTCATCCTTTCCATTTGACCAAATACTCTTCATATGTCATGTTCCTTGTGCTTCTACCAACACGACTGTCCAGTATGTCTTCAATCTCCTTGATATCTGAACTGGTTGCTAGAATACTCCACTGTGCTACTACAACCTCATCTTCAATACCTCCTTCATGATACTCTGTCAAATCTGAAATGTTAAACACTGGTGAAATATTCAGCTCACTAGGCAAGTCTACCTCATATGCATTTCTGGAATCATGCTTCTTCAGTATCTTACATGGCCCAAACTTCTTCATTTTCAACTTGTTATATGTACCAACTAGAAATCACTCCTTCTACAAATGAACCATGATTTTATCTCCAACTTGAAATTCCTTATGCCTCCTTTTCTCATCTACCTTAGCCTTATAATGCGCATTCATCTTGGTAATATGCTTCCTCACCTCCTCATGGATGTTCTTCAAGTGCTCTACAAAATCTTCAGCTTCAACACTATTTATTTCTCCTTTATCTATCTTTCTCAATTCAGATGCATTTCTTGGAATACTTCCATATACAATCTGGAATGGTGATTTACCAGTGCTCATGTTGATAGAATTATTGTATGCAAATTCTGCCTGTGGCAAAATCAAATCCCATCCTGTTGGCTTATCTCCAACCAAACATCTTAGCAAATTTCCCAAACTTCTATTCACCACCTCTGTCTGTCCATTAGTTTGTGGATGATGTGATGAATTGAACTTCAAATCTATCTTCAACTTCTTCCATAATGTACGCCAGAAATATCCAACAAACTTAGTGTCTCTATCTAAAACTATGGTCTTTGGCAAACCATGTAGTCTCACTACTTCTCTTAAAAACAATTCTGCTACATGAACAACATCATTAGTCTTTTTGCAAGGAATGAAATGTGCCATCTTCAAAAATCTGTCAACTACTACAAAAATTGAATCATGTCCCCGCTGTGTCCTCGGTAAACCAAGAACAAATTCCATACTGATATCCTCCCAATGCTTCTCTGGTATAGGTAATGGCTGATATAACCCTATATTCTGCTTCACTCCCTTCACCATTTGACATACTCTACAACTCTGTACAAACTTCTTCACATCTTGCTGTAACTGTGGCCAATAATAATTTTCACTAACCAAAGCAAGGGTTTTATCATGACCAAAATGTCCAACCAATTCTCCACTATGCTTCTCTTTGATGAGATTCTCCCTCATAGAACTTCTTGGAATGCACAACTGACTCCCTCTGAATAGCATATCATCCTGGATGATAAAATCCAGCCACTTCGTCCTATCTAGAGTAACAGGTTCTTTACAAGCTTTCCAAGCTCCACCAAAATTAGGATCCTCTGGATACAAATTCTTGAGCTCCTTGAACCCAACCACCTCAATCTGCATCTCTGTCAGCAATAGTTGCCTTTTGCTAAGAGCATCTGCAACCCTATTAGACTTTCCACTTTTGTGTTTCAAAACAAATGTATAACTCTGCAAAAACTCAACCCATTTCAAATGTCTTTGATTGAACTTTTCTTGACTATTCAAGTGTTGCAAAGCTTGATGATCAATATACAAAACAAACTCCTTAGGAAGCAGATAATGTCTCCACTTCTTTAATGCCTGAACTATAGCATAAAATTCTTGATCATAGATAGAATATTTTCTCTTGGCATCATTTAACTTCTCACTGAAATAAGCAATAGGTTTACCTTCTTGGCTCATAACAGCTCCTATTGCAGTACCACTAGCATCATAGTCTACTTGAAACACCTTATTAAAATCTGGAAGTGCTAAAATAGTTTGTTCTGTAACTTTTTGTTTCAACAATTGAAAACTCTTTTCTACCCCATTAGTCCACTTAAACTCTTTTCTATCGCCTCTCATTGTTTCAATCAAGGGTCCACAAATACTTTTAAAATTTTTGATAAACTTTCTGTAAAAGCTAGCTAGACCATGAAAAGATCTTACCTCGGTAGCACTCCTTGGAGTAGGCCATTCAAGGATAGCCTGTACCTTCTCTGGGTCCATTTTTAGACCTTCTACTGAAACTACAAATCTCAAATACACTAACTCTTTCTTCACAAAATTGCACTTCTTTAAATTAATCAACAATTTCTCATCTCTTAGCTTCTCAAACACCATATGAATATGCATCATATGTTCCTCCAATGTCTTGCTAAAGATCAAAATATCATCTAAGTAAACAATGACAAACTTTCCCAGAAATTCTTTCAAAACCTCATTCATGAGCCACATGAAAGTGCTCAGTGCATTGGTTAGCCCAAAAGGCATGACTAACCACTCATACAGTACTTCCTTTGTCTTGAAGGTAGTCTTCCATTCATCTCCTTCTCTAATCCAAATCTGGTGATATCCACTCTTCAAATCTATCTTTGAGAAATACACAGCTCAACTCAAACAGTCCATAATATCATCCATTCGTGGCAATGGAAACCTATACTTGATTGTGATCTTGTTTATTGCTCTGGAATCTGTACACATCCTCCATTCTCCATTCTTCTTTGGTGCTAATATTTCTGGTATAGCACATGGACTCAAGCTCTCCTGAATCAATCCCTTCTATAACAACTCATGTACTTGTCTGTTCAACTCTTCACTTTCTGCTGGTGTCATTTTGTGTGCTGCCTTGTTTGGAAAACTGGCTCCTGGAATTAAATCCATCTGATGACTGATCTTCCTTACAGGTGGTAATCCATCAGGTACATTATCAGATACAATATCCTGAAACTCATTCAACAAATCTGCAACCTCTAAAGGTACATCCTCTACTTCTTCTTTACTAGCTTTTGGAATTAAAGCAAAACACACATGCTCATGCCTCATACCATCTAGGAATTTTCTTCCATCAACAAATGTTATTCTTGCATTACCACATACCTTTTCTTCAGTCTGCTTCAATGGCTTTAGCTTATGTCACACTCCATCCTTTGTTAGGGAATAGGTATTCGCATGACTATCGTGTACAGCACATCTGTCAAACTGCCATGGTCTACCCAACAACATATGACATGCATCCATAGATATTATATCACATAGTACCTCATCTTGGTACCTACTGATCTTGAACTTTACTAGGCACTGTTCACTGACCATGACCTTGTGGTCATCCTACACCTAGGCAATCTGATATGGATGTGGGTGTTTTTGTCTCTTGAGCTTCAACTTTGTCACCATCTTTTCTGACACCAAATTGTCAATGCTTCCACTATCGATAATCACATCACAAAATTTACCCTCACACTTGCATCTAGTGCGAAACAAGCTCCTCCTTTGTTCAAGTTCATTCTCACCACTCAGCAAGACTCTTCTGTTAATTAGTGTTTCTCCTCTTTCAGCATCTTCAGAATTTGATGATCTAGCATCGTCATCTACATGTGCAACTCTGGCTTGGCCTTCATTTCTCCTGTCTGTTCTGCCTTGGCGCTGAGGACATTCAAATGTCCTATGACCTTATTCTCCATAGTGAAAACATGTTCCATGGAAGCCTCCTCTTCCTGAACCTTGTCCTCTTCCTCTTCCTCTTTGATCTCTATTATTTTGATCTTGGAAATGATTGGAATTGTTTCCTCTCTGATTCTGGCTGCTACTAGCCTCATCCTTCTTTTTCGGATCTTCATTTTAGCCACCATATGACCATCCACTAGATCTTCCACCATGACCTCTTCCATTTTGTCTTCTCTCAAACTTCTTGTTCATCTTTTCCTCTACTTTTAGGGAAAACTAGTATGCCTCCTCAATACTGTTCATTCGAACCAGACTCAACTCCTCCTGAATGTTTGGCCTTAACCCATTAAAGTATCAGGCAACTTTCTCCTTATCAGCTTCTGCATGGCCTGTTCTAATGAGGAGTCGATAGAACTCTTATGTATACTCCTGAATAGATCTTCCTACTTGCTTCAAACTTTTCATTTTCTTTAGTAGGTCAAGCTCATAATCAACAGGAATGAACTGTCGCTTCAATTTATCCACCATCTAATCCCATCTTTTGATTTTTTCTTTCCCTCTTCTATTTTGCTCCAATTGAATTTCTTGCCACAAGATCTTCGCATGACCTTTCAGTCTGGCCTTCACAAATTTGACCCTATCAGGATCCTCAACATGTTCATACTCAAAATATTCCTCAAATTCATTGATCTAGTCAATCAATTCCTCTGGGTTAACATTTTTAGAAAATGTAGGAACCTCAATCTTAGGTCTTTTCCCAATCTTGGAAATTGCTCGAAAAAGTCATTCTTCCTCCTGGTTCACAATTTCGGCTTCTCCTTCTTGATATTCTTCTTTGGCTTCATCCTCACTTTCATCTCTGACATTAAGATTCATTCCTCTACGAATCTCTTCTTGCAATGCTCGCACTTGTCTCTGTAGCTCTCTAACCTCAGGTGTCATAGCACCAGCTCTTCCGCCACGTTCTCTTCGTGGAAGCATTTTTCATGATGCATGCTGAAACCCTAACCATGGTCCTGGTGCAAACTACCTCACAGTCGGTGATCTATTTACACACTCAAGAACTCCTGCTCTGATACCACTTGATGAAAGGTGCTCCCCTTAATACCACTAACACATAACAGAAATAGAGAGACAAAAACAATAATATGCAAGAACAAAAAATTGGCTTCTTATTATCTCCACAAATGTGGAATTACAAAATTTCAGAATTACAATATGCAAAGGCACATGGGCATTCGCTTACAATATTCTGTAGGACAAAGCCTTGAATCAATACCGAGATCTACTACCCAGAACTGCCCTAGACAACACTACGGGACTTCTTTATATAGGCAATTTCCACCACCCAAGAAGGTTCCAGAAATTTAGCCCTAAGGGCCGACCAAACTTAGAATTATTTTATTTTACAATTTATTACATCAAAGTCGGCTCAAAATGAGTTTTGAAACCCGAATAGAAATTTTGAAGGAAAATAAGTTTTTGCCATTTTAGGTGGCCCGACTTCCAGAGACCATAAGTCATCACCAGTTGAGCCGATTGACTATTATAACCCCATTTTGGAAATGCCACGAAGTTCTCTATAGGCTTGATTGGTGCAAAGCGCCTGTCACCCAATTTTTTGACCTGATTCAGGGCCTCTAAAGCCTTCAAAACTGAGTTCAAAGTTTCTGTACCCTGCTGCCAATACCAAAAATTTTCAATATCTTGAAAACTAGACCTGATCTAGCCATGAAACTTTGCTGGTAGGTTGATATGACTGAGATGAACCTCCACATGTAAAATTAGAACATTCTAAGATCGTAAGACCAACTTACTAAAAATAGCAAGTTTCCATAAATAGCAGCTCTGCACAAGATAGCCCTTATTGAATACAAAAATAGAAATATTTTTTTTTTGGGTGATGCAAGATTGCTCTTACACCCATGATGCTCCTACATCAGATCAAGATGAGGAAATATTGTTGAAGGCTTTGACAAATATGAAGTCTACACCACACTTTAATCCTCTTGAGTATAGTGGAAAATTGGATTCTGATGAATTGGTGGATTGGATCACCAAGATGGAAAAGTACTTTGAGTATGAAAATGTACCTAAGGAAAAGAAGGTGAAAATTGCAAGCACAAAGTTGAAAAGTCATGCATCCTTATGGTGGGAACATCTGCAATTGGACAGAAAGAGGAAAGGAAAAGACAAAATTAAGGTATGGAATAAGGTGGTGAATAAATTGAAAGGAAAGTTTTTACCTTGTGATTATTAGATTAACCTATTTAGGAGAATGCAAAGTTTGAGGCAGAAAGATAGCTCAGTAAAAGAATATACTGAGGAATTCTATAGATTAGATATAAGATATGGACATGATGAAGATGATGTGGAAAGAATTGCTAGATACTTGAATGGATTGAGAGTTTCCATCCAAGAAGAAATCAGTTTGGTCAAATTGGAGAACATTGAAGAATCTTATCAATTTACATTGAAAATCGAGAAGAAATTGAACAATAGATGTGAGAAAAGAAAAAGAGGTAGAGGTGGTAGATTCCCTAGAGGAAGAGGTAGATCTTATGGTGAAAATAGTAGATTTGAACCTGAAAAGACAAATATGGATAAGGGCAAGACTGAGTGGAAAGGTGAAAGTTCATCTAGAGGAAGAAGCAGTAACTACTGAGGTGGTTATAATAGAGGTGGTTTCTGAGGAACTTGTTACAATTGTGGAGAAGAAGGACATATATCATTTGAGTGTACACAAGCAAGTAAGAAGGTCGGTAGAAGTATAAATGATTTGGTGCAAGAAGAGTCCCTAAATGAGCATGAGAAGGAAAAGATCTTGATGGTAAGGAGAAAACTCTGGAGTGAAAGTAATAAGGAAGATACGATATGGAAAATTTTGTTCAAGACTAGATTTAGAGTTTATGATGAAGTTTGGAAGGTAATCATTGATAGTGGTAGCTTGGAGAATTTGGAATCTGATGAAATGGTCACAAAGTTAAAGTTTAAAATATTGGAACATCTGAATCCCTATCAAATTTCATGGATCAAAGATGACCATACACTCTTGGTAAGTGAAAAATGTTATGTAAATTTGAAAATTCTAAATTACTATGATAAGGTGTTATGTGATATCATGCATATGGATTTTTGTCATATTTTGTTGGGTAGACCTTGACAATATGATAGACATGCTATATATGATGGGAGATTGCATAAATATACTATTTGGGCTGATGGGAGAAGACAAATATTGTTACCTTTGATGGAAAAACCTATTAGTAATGTTTGTACATCTGTGAAATTTTTCTTGATGGAAGGAAGAAAGTTTGTTAGGGATTTGAAGAAGAATGATATATGTTTTGTCGTGATTCCTAACAAACTGAGTAAGAAAATAGAGGATAGTATCCCTGAGGAGAAAGGAAGAAATTTTGTTAGGGATTTGAAGAAGAATGATATATGTTTTGTCGTGATTCCTAACAAACTGAGTAAGAAAATAAAGGATATTATCCCTGAGGAGATTGATATGTTACTCACTGAATATAGTGAGATCATTTATGACAATGTACCTAATGGTTTTCCATTGAAGAGAATCATTGATCATTGCATGGATCTAATCCCTAGAGCTAGTTTACCGAATAAGGCACCACATCAGTTGACACCTAATGATAATGAGGAATTGAACTGATAGATTCAAGAATTGTTACAGAAAGGTTTGATCCATGAAAGTTTGAGTCCTTGTGTAGTACCTTCTTTATTGGCACCTAAGAAGAATGGAGAATGGAGAATGTGTACTGATTCCAGAGAAATTAACAAGATAATAGTGAAATATAGGTTTCCTATACTAAGAATGGATGACATAATGGATAGTTTGACTGGAGAGAAGTATTTTAGCAAAATTAATTTGAAAAATGGGTATCATCAGATCAGAATCAGAGAAGGTGATGAGAGTAAGACTTCTTTTAAGACAAAAGAAGGTTTGTATGGGTGGTTGGTTATACCTTTTGGTTTAACTAATGCACCGAATACTTTTATGAGATTTATGAATGAATTTTTGAAGAAATTCTTAGGTAAATTTGTGATTATATACCTAGATGATATTATGATACTCAGTAAGACCAGAGAAGAACATTTGTTGCATGTTAAAAAAGTATTGCAAAGGTTGAAAGAAGAAAAGTTGCTGATAAATATGAAAAAAGTGTTCATTCATGAAAGAGGAAATTGTGTATTTGGGATTTTTGATTTCAGATGATGGTTTGAAAATAGATCCTAAAAAGGTTTAAGCTATTTTGAATTGGCCTACACCTAAGAATGCTAGTGAGGTAAGATCATTTCAAGGTTTGGCAATTTTTTACCGAAAGTTTGTTAGGAATTTTAGTTCAATTTGTAATGCTATGACTAAGGCTATGAGAGGAGATAAAAGAGAATTCAAGTGGACACATGGAGTTGATAAAAGTTTTGAGACTCTAAAATAGAAGGTTGCTAAATTTCATGTGTTAGCATTACCTGATTTCAATAAGGTAAATCAAGTGGAGTGTGATGAAAGTGGAAGTGAAATAGGAGTTGTGTTGAGTAAAGAAGGTAAACCTGTTTCTTTCTTTAGTGAAAAGTTGAATGATGCAAAAAGTAAATATTATGTGTATGATCAATAATTCTATGATATTGTTTAAGCCCTAAAGAAATGGAGACATTATTTTATACCGAGTGAATTTGTATTGTATACCGATCATAAAGCTTTCTAGTATCTGGGTAGTCATAATAAGTTGAATCAGAGACATATGAAATGGGTTGAATATTTGCAAAGTTAAACATTTGTGAAAAAGTATAAGAGTGGAGTCACTAACCCAGTTACAAATGCATTGTGTAGAAGAAGATATTTGATGACCGAGATGAAAATTGAAGTTCTTGGTTTTGATGATATGAGAGATTCTTATGAATTTGGTCCTGATTTCTCTGAGCCATGGATAAAGTACAAATAACCTATTCAAGATCAATCAAGTACTAAATGGGAAGAATATTTTATTCAAGGGGGTATGTTGTTTAAAGGTATTCATTTATGTATATCAAGAGGATCAATGAGAAATAATTTGATAAAAGAGAAATATAGTAGTGGTTTGGCTGGACACTTTGGTGTTGACAAGACATTGAATTTTCTTAAGGAGAAATAATTTTGGCCACAGTTGTATAAAGATGTTCAGAAATTTGTGAAAATTTGTGGAATTTGTCAAGTTGCAAAAGGAGTAACTCAGAATAGTGGATTGTATACACCGATTTCTATTCCTGAGAAACCTTGGATTGATATCGATATGGATTTTGTTCTTGGCTTACCGAAAATAGTAAGAGGTAGTGATTCCATATTTGTTGTTGTGGATAGATTTTCTAAAATGGCACATTTTATACCTTGTACAAAGACATCAAATGTAGTACATATAGCTGATCTTTTCTTTAAGGAAATTGTCAGATTGCATGGATTACGGAGGAGTATCATCTCTGACCGAGACAGTAAATCTGTTGGATACTTTTGGAAGACCCTTTGGAGAAAGTTTGGCATCAAGTTGAAATATAGTTCTACATTTCACCCACAAATCGATGGACAAACAGAAGTTATGAGTAGAAGCTTGGGTAATCCTTTGAGATGTTTACTTGGAGACACACTGAGTAATTAAGATTCTATGTTGGCACAAGCAGAGTTTGCATACAATAATTCAGTGAATAGGAGTGTACTGGAAAAACACCTTCTGAGATTGTAAATGGCATAAAATCGAGAGGTATATTAGATTTGAGGGATATTGCTAATGAAGGAAAAAGAAGTGTTGAAGGAGTAAAATTTTCTGAGTACATGAAGACATTACATAAAGATGTGAAACATAAGTTGGAGAAAAGTAATTAGAAATACAAAGACAAAGCTAATAGATCTAGAAGACATAAGACTTTTGCAGTCAGTGATGAAGTAATGGTTCATTTGAAGAAAGGCATATTTCCTGTTGGAACATATGGGACACTAAAAATGATGAAGTTTGGTCCTTGCAAGATTTTGAAGAAATTTGATAGTGGAAATGCTTATGAGATTGAGTTACCTGATGACATGGATATATCACCTATATTCAACATTTCTAATTTGTATGAGTATCATGAGTCTGATGAAGAAATGACAGTCCTGAATGATTATCCTAAGAAACAGATAGAAGAAGTTGAGTAGATTTTGGAACAAAGAAGTGGCAGAAGTACAAGAGGAAGACAATATATGGAATATCTAGTAAAGTGGAAGAGTAGACCGATTGAAGATATTTCATGGATTTCACAATCTGAGTTGGATTCAACTTAGATCATACATGCTTCATGATTTGGAGAATCATTTCAAATAACCCCAGGTGTCTGATGCAGGAGCATCTCAAGTCCTTGGCAATCCTGTGTCACCAAAAACATGTTTGTGTTTTCCTATGTTGTTCAGTTCCTTCTTTGACTGAGTTGGTTTTGTGTTTCTTAGTTTCCATTGTTTACAAGGATTGGTCATTTATCTCTTTGGTGCTCAGTGAATTTCCCTACCACTCGGCGATGCTTGTTTAGCACTCAATTATCCTTTCTTACCAAGTTGTTTATTTTAGTTTCCTATTGAGGCTGACTCTTGCAATTAATTATGATCATCAATTTAATGTTGGAATCTATCATTGGGAAGCATGTGGACCTAGATTTGGTCATTCTTTTCATTGATGGTGGATCTAAAGGCTGACTTGCTCGGTAGCCTCTTGCATATAATGTAATCTTTATTTTTAGTTTTGGGACATCAATTAGGACATCAGAGATAGAGGCTAGGAGATAGAAGATTTTTTGAGATCCTTGCATGTTGGAGGACTTTTGTACTTGAATTGTAATATCTTGCCTAAACAAGGAAGGCCTTACAGCCTGACATGTATGAATCAATTGGAATAAATATATGAAATATATCTACATTCTCTCTCTCACTTGTGTGTTTGTTGCTTCCACGTGTGATCTCTACAAGGTGGATTGGGTTAGGGTGTGCCTTTGGCCCCTCTCCCCATCCTCCCTTGCATCACAATAATAGAAAATTTGAACCAATTCTAAAGTCTTGTACAATCCAAAGTGTCCAATTAAGCTTTCATTATGTTTTTTCTAAACCAAATTCTCTCTAATGGATCCCCTTGGTATACACAACTATCCACCCTTAAAAAGATTCCATCTTGAAAAGCATAATCTATATGTTCACTCTTAAAGTGATTTTTATAGTCTTCGCATACCTTGTAGGATTCAGCAAAGTCCTCATCCTATTTGTATAGGTCTTTGAAACTAGAAAATATAATAATTTTTAACTATACTTCTTGGCATATGAGAAGACTTCTTAAGGCATCAAAACCTTGTTACACTATCCCTTCTTATGATTGATTGTAAATGTATAGGACTAAAAATATTCTACCCACTTAATGTGCATATGACTTAACTTGTCTTGAGAGTTAAGAAAATTCAGTGCTTGATTATCAATGTAAACACCAAATTCTTTTAGCAATAGATAATGCCTCCACTTCCTAAGTTCTTGAACAAGTGAATACAACTCTAATTCATAGGATGAGTACCTCTTCTTAGCTTCAACAATATTTTCATGATAAAATTCCACTAGTCTATTATCTTGACTCAAAACTGCCCCAACTATAATGTTTCTTTCATCATACTCTATGGTTAAGAGTTTTTCAAAACTAGGTAGTACTAGTATAGGTTTTGTAGCTATGTTTTTCTTTATTAATTCAAATACCTTATCTTCTTCTCTTGTCCATTGAAAATTATATTTCAGACCTCATTTTATTGTATTAGGTATAGGGACACAAATTGCACTAAAGTTTCTTATGAACTTCCTATAGAATTGAGCCAGCCCATGAAAACTCCTAACCTCACTAGCTATCTTGGTAGTATGGTAGCTTATGATTGCTTCCATCTTTGATGAAACCATCTTCAAATCTTCCTTTGAGACTCCAAAGACCAAGCAGACAAGCTTCTTCTTCATAAACCCACATTTCTTCAAATTTATGGTTAGTTGTTCTTCATACAACTTTTTAAGTACAAATCCTAAATGCTCAAGATGATCCTCTTTAGTTTTGCTAAAAAATAATATATCATCTAAGTAAACTACTACAAATTTACCAATAAAATCATTGAGGACTTTTCTCATGAGTCTCATGAATGTGCTAGAAGCATTAGTGAGTCCAAATCACATGAAAATCCATTCATAGAGGCCTTCAATAGTTTTTAATGCTATCTTCCACTCATCTCCCTCCTTTATTCTTATTTTTTGATAGCCACTTTTATGGCCTATCTTGGTGAACTATTGTGCACCCCCTAAACAATCCATAAGGTCTTCAATTTTAGGTATAGGAAAGCTATACCTAATAGTAATCCTAATGATGGATCTATATTTTGTACATAATCTCTATGTTCCCCCTTTCTTTGGTGCTAATATTTTTGGAACTTCACATGGGCTAATACTCTTTTTTATCAGTCCACTATCAGGAAGCTCTTGAACTTGTTTGGCCACTTCTTTGTTCTACTCAGGAGTCATCTTGTAAGGAGCTATTAGGAAAGCATGCCCCTAGAATGAAATCTATTTTTTGAATTATTTCTCTTTGTGGTGGTAAATGAGTAGGGGTTCCATCACTTATGATGTCTTGGAACTGATCTAGCAAGTTTATATACTTTTGCAAGAATGTCTTCTATCTTATCTTTCTTCTGTTTTGGTTTCAGAATCAGTGAAAACCCAACTCCTTCTTCTTCTTTGAAAGTGTCTAAGAACTCTTTTTCACCAACTATAAAAACATGAGGGACACTATATTTACCCTCTTCTTTGACTCCTATAGACTTTATTTTAAAGGTGACTCCATATTTTTGGGAGGAGTATGAATTCTTTTCTCGATAATGGACTATATATCTATCATATTTCCATGGCCTACCTAGTAGTAGGTTGCATGCATGCATTGGTAAGATGTCACATAATATATTGTCTTTATATCTTCCTATGGTGAAGTCCACCCACATTTGTTCATTTACCAAAACATTTTTCCCTTTGTTGAGCTAAGTAACCCTCTAGGGATTACTATGAGGGACTCTTTGCAGCTTTATTTTGCTTATTGCCTTATCTAATGCTATGTTACTTGTGGATCTTGAATCAACAAAACAATTGCACACTTTACCCATAATATTTTAATTTATACTAAACAAGGATCTCCTTTGGTTTTTCTCCTCTTTCATAGGTTCCTTTATCAAAACTCTTCTAATCATGAGGTTCTCTCCAACCTCTGAGTCTAAAATTACCTCTAGCTATTTAACACTTGTTGTGTCCTCTTGCACATAGTTGACTCTCCTATCCCCTCCTTGGAATGAAGAATACTTATTAGGGAATCTATAAGAAGGGTGCCTAACTTTGTGGAAATTATAGAATTTCATAGCATGAAGAAGTAGGATCCTCTCTTTGATCCTCCAAACCTACCTATGCTATAAATGCTAGATCCCCTTCCCTTATATTTTCCTCTACTATTGGAATCCCCACTTTTCTCTATCAACTTGAATACCCCTTGGGATATTTGGTTTTCACTTCTTCCACCAAATCTTCTTTTGTGACCTCTATTATCTCTTCCTCCACCTCTTCCCCTACTACCTTTCTCATACTTTTTTTTAATTTTCTCTTAAACCTTGAGTGCCAATTTATAGCACTTGTGGAGTATATTAGGACTCAAAAAATTGATCTCTTCTTGGATAGTCCACTTTAACCCATTCAAGTATCTTTCAAACTTGATGCATTCATCTTCAATCACATTGGATCTCAAAGAATTTTTTTGGAATTCCTCTATGTAGATGATCACATCGAGTTCTTTATGTCTCAAATTTTGTCTCTTCCTATGGAGTTGGATTTTATAATCATCATAAATGTATATTTCTTAGATCTTGGAAATCATTCTATTCCATGTGGATATGGTATTATTACCTTCCTTCCATCTTTCAACTTGAACAAACTTCCACCATGTCAAATAAACTCCTCTCATTCTTGACTTGACCACCTTAGCCTTTTGTGCTTCACTTTCACTGTCACATTCAAAATAGTTCTCTAAACCTTTAATCCACTCCATAACTTAGTTAGGTTCTCTTTTACCATTGAAAATAGCTATTCCTAATAAGTATTTTCCACTCATAGCTTTTAGGGTTTTGAGAAAGGGTTCTTCTTGGCTAATAGGTTCTGGCTTTGGGATCTCATCTTCCACTACCACTATTTTACCCATTTCCTCTATCTTCTCACTGAGTTCCTTAGTTATCACTTCTATTTTACCTAGCTTGAACTCTATTTTCTCTAATATTTCCTTAAGAAATCTATTCTTCTCTTCTTTATCTTCTACCTTCTTGGCCAACTCTGCATTTTTCACCATCCTCAATTCTCCAATTGATTCAAAATCAGATATACAACTCACACTAGCCCAAATATTTAAGCTTTGATACTACTTTGATAGGGAGGTTCTCCTAAGAACTAGTCCTAGTTCTTCTCCAAGTCTCTGTTAGGATATTTTAGGGACTCTTGTTCTCATAGAACCCTAGCACCTTAGGAGGATCAAAATCTCTGTCCCCCTACTCTCCTAAAACTCCACTACCAATTCAAGTGCTCACTTTTCCATCATGAACTCACAAGTGTAAGTCCATGTACCACCTTCTATCCTTGTCACAATCACATTTCAAGAGTCTAGGGATTGTAAATTAACCAATTCCATTTTAAAACCAAACTTCTTGAATGATTCTAAACTCATTTTCCTATTGATTTCAAGATTCCTATTTTTTAGGCCTTTTAGGCTTCTAGGTCTCTAGTAGCCCCATGTTCGAGGATTTTGGGATTTAACACAAAAATATTACAAATAACCCCCTAAACACATTGGTGATCTAGATACCCTTTTCAAAGACCCCAAATTATTTTTTAGTCTTTGTGTTCAGTGTATCCATACATTGTCCAAACCCTAATTTGGCTATTTTGTAAGGAAACAAACCAGTCTCCACACTCTTGAGTTAAAATCCACTCAAATAGATTAAAAAATCTGCCAACTCACAAACAAGGCTATATATAAACCTACCTCACATATCAAATTCATTGGATTCATTCTTTTGATCAGCTTCTGCAAGTTATAAGCCACTTTTCTCTTGCTTCCTAATTGATCTATGGAAGAGCTCAAATAGGGAAAAATTTTAATACTCACAAACACCACTTCTAGAACCCTAACAAAAATAAAACTACTATACAGAGACTCCATTTTCATTCCCCCAAGGGTTGAGTGATTTCCACAATGAGAACTCAAGATGGAGCCATTTTAACTATGTACACCATGCCCAGCCTTGAGACTCAGAACTAGGAGCAAGAATTTATTTACCTAAACAAACTAAATTAAAAACTCAAACCAGTGCACAAAAAGAAATAAAATTATGAATCCTAACTATCCACAAGGAAATATTTTATGATCCAATTCATTGAACTCAAATGGAAAACAATTTAAAGAACATAGTTAATGATGCCAATGGTCATACAATAGTCGGAAGGACCTTAAATATGTCCATCCTCCATGTTTCAACCAATTTATCAAATCCATAACTACTTTAGGGAAAGTTTCATCTTTTTTCCAAAATATTGTCATGCAACATTGAAAAGTTGTAAAAGTTTCTCTAACAACTTTTTTCATCTCTTACATTTTTATCCACCACAATGTATTGACCAGAACTATGGATTCCAAATGATGGTAAATGGCATCCTAACACCTTTTAGACAATTCCAACATGAAAACAAGACCATCTACCCATTTTCCCCAATTTTTTCTTACATAAAAACATTTGGCCAACCTTGGATTAAGTTGCCCAACCTTGGGAAACCACACAAATAACATGAAAACCTTCTCAACTTTATCTAATGGACTATTGGCTAGTCTTTATTAATTCCATGATCCTGATTGAATCTCACACAAAAATTTGAGGGTTTTTAAAATAATTTCACCCTAGGTACTTCATCACCACTATTAAAAGTAAGTGATACATTTTTAGATGTATCTAGAATTACTATTATAGACTACCCTACTAAGGGATGTTATCCCACTATTACAATGTTCACCAAGTTAAGGGATTTACATCTTAGTCATGTCAAAGACTACCTTATTAGAGGATTTTAGAAAATTGTTGAAGACTGTTAGGAATACATAAATAAATTTCAACTATAATTTGCACTCTATAATGTTGGAAATTTGGCTAAGTAGGATATCAAAATGTTATCATTATGGAAACATATACTTAGCATGAAGATAGCATTATTGGAGAAAGTGGTTTTGTATGAGCACTTTTGAAAATTGTCTAAGTACAACATTATTTTCCAGTCTAATTAGAGACAGTTTTGATTAGTGATGTTCATAGAAGAAGGTTCAGTGTATGTGCACTTGAATATGGATCATTATATGTATATCAAAGTCACATATGAGAGGGAAAGTCTATATGAAATTTACGGAATGAGATATTAATGTTTTACAGAGACAGTCTTGAGCTGACCTGAATAAAGAAGAAGACAAAATATGATTATATTGAGTCAAGGGATTATTTTATTTATCAAAATAATTACTTAAATAATTAGGGATGACATCCTAGATGTTAACCCTATGGAATCATATAATGATTTCTTATTTTGAGAAGAGCATAAAATATTGTAAGCCGAAAGGAAGTTATTTTGTAATAACTTGTATATATGTAAGTGCAATGTAATACAAAGTAAAAGGAATATGAATAAGATATAGAGATTGTAATACAATGTGAAATTGTATGTTGTAAGAGGAAAGGAAATAAAATTCTGTATATCAAATCGAAGAGCCTACAAAGATAAATTAGAATAGATCTAAGCTATTTGACAATAGTAAAAAGGTTTTTGTATTTTACCTTTGTATTTGAAGCTATTATTGTATATTTCATGTTTGGGTAGTGAGCTTATCTTCCAAACATTCTATTTTGTAATAGAAACTCCTAAAAGGGTTGGTGCTTCTAACAAGACCTAGACTCCTTTAACCAGGAAAGAGATACTATATATATGTAACATACTCCTAACATGGTCAAAATTCTTAACCGAATACTTTTGATTAGTGGATTAGTTGTGGGTACCATCCCCACTAGGGTTTTCCCTTGGCTAGGGTTTCCTTGAGAACAATCATGGTTTTATGAGTTCATTCATTTTATTGTTATGCTTATTATTTAGTTTACTTAGTTTAGTTTCTTATGCAAGATATAAGTTAATTTCTTATATCCATAATTGGAAAAAAGTAAAAGTTTGTGAAATACTGATTCAACCCCCCTCCCCCCCCCCCCCTCTCAATATTTCCTATTTCTAACAATTGGTATTAGAGCTTAGTTACTCAAAACAAAGTCATTCAGAGAAAGCCTAACAACTTGAGTAAGATCTCTATGGATATGGATCAGTTATAGAAGAATATTGATGAAGCTCTTGAAAAAATTGATATTCTTACTGAAGAAAGAGATACTCTAAAGGAGAAATATAATGATACGAAAAACTACATTGAAAAACTAAAAGAAAAGATAGAAGATCTGAAATTAAAGAAAGAACCTATAGTTCAAGTCAAGGACTTTGATGATGTTTCAAAATTGAAGAAAGAAAATGAGGTCCTCAAACATGAACTAAAGATTGTAGATCTGAATTTAAGCTTGAAAGATGACAATAGAAAAGATGAATCAAATCTGAAATTTGAGAATGCAGATATGAGATCCAAACTTATTAAAGTGACATCTGAACTTGAGAAGTACAATACAATTGTGATTTGATAACTAACTCAATCTAAACAATATCTTGATAAATTGTATTCTGGTAGTGAAAAGATTGATGAACAAATGGCTTATCAAAAACCATCTTATGATAAAACCCATCTTGGATATCTTGAAGATGTGTTCCCAAAGAAGATTGAGGAGTGCAAAGAACTAGATTTGAAACACCCTGAGAATAAAGATGAAAAGAAGCCTGATGAAGCTAACAAATCTGAAGATGTACCTAATCCACCTAAGCAAGATGAACCACCTAAAGAGATGTGAAGATAATTAAAATGTAGATTTTTTCATGTAATTATTTTGGACACATGAAAAGAGATTGTACATGTGAGCAATTCAAACCTATCTATGGTTATTGTTATAATTGTCATGGTTTCAGACATAGAGCTATTGACTGTAAGAAACCTAGATCTAATGATAATAATAATAGTAGAATGTTTAGAGATACTAACCTTGTAGATAAAAAACCTATTGGAGACATAAACAAAAGGAATGGAGTTGTTTGTTATAGATGCAACAAAATTGGACACATTGCCAGAAATTGTAGATCACAAATCAGTCAGTCAGGACTGAGATATTGAGATAATGGAGTATTTTGTCAAATGCGTAACAACTTTGGTCACACAACAAGATTTTGCAGAATGAAGAACATGAGAAACCCTAATCCTAGAAACTACACCAAGAGAAATGTGAACACCAACAATAGTCAAAGAGAATGCCGCAGTAACTTGGAAGATGTTGAGTTTGTTAAAGCCATAGATCAAGCTAGAACACTCAGTATACTAGGAAATCAGATAGGTGAAGTACCTAAGAGTAAGTGTGAGTCATTTCCTAATTCATCTCAAAGTATTTAAGCATTTATTTCATGAATTATGTATTAGAATAAGGCATCAGAATAGTGTAGAATTTAGAGTAAATTGAATTAGGTCTTGCAAAGATAATATGAGCTAGTATATGATATAATCAAGCTATGGTTAAGAGAACATGAGTTTATAAACATGTATGTGAGTACACGGAAATAATGAAGTTGTGCAGGTAACTAGGAACAACTTTTTGGCATGAAGTACTTAAGAAATTTAATGCGATGTTAGAATCTTTAAAGATTTGAAGGATAAAATAATATAATTGATATTAGTTGATCATTCAAGTATTTACAAGAGATATAGAGAGCTAGCCAGCGGAGATTGAGAGAAGATTGCATGATTTGGAGATAGATTTCTTGCCAGATCTATGCAAAGCCCTAAATCATGATTCCAAGGTATTTTACTAAGTATTCACTATCAAAGAAGTCATATTTTAATATAATCATGGATGCATCACTTGTTCACAACATCATAGATTTAGCTAGACGTAAGATGAAGAAGTAACCTAAAGAACCCTTAGAGGAATACCTTAGTTTGGCTTTGTTAACCATTCCAGATGGAGTTTTGCATTTGGAAGATGTGAAAGGTTATCTAAAATGTAAGTTTGAGACTGTAGGAGATGATAGTCTAACCATCGAATATAGTAACATTTACAAACAAGACATGTCCTACAAAGAAGGGTTTGAGCATTTAAGTGAAATAGATATTATCAAGTACACACTTCACTATGAATTTCAAAATGATGAATGGACCAAGATAATTTTGAGCAGAGTTCACAATGGAAAATTTTGGTTGGATAATAGAGTCAATGACATCATGGCAGATCGTATTCATGAGGTAATAGGACTATCTAAATTAGGAGTAATTCCTTTGAATGAAAAGAATGTTAAGAAAATATTATTAGACAAAACCAAGTCTTCATATAATGGAAGAGGAATTGTTATAAGTAAAACTGAGTAAGATGATGTAAGATATGTATGAAAAATATTGACTTCAAAATTCTATGCGAGTTCAATGGAAGATGATATGGCAACTGGCATGCTACATGCAGCTTATCTTATGTGTGTAGACAAAGTGGAAGTAGATATGTGTGAGATTCTAAGGATACAATTGTTTGAAAACCTTGAGAAGATCAGAAATACTAAGAATTCACAATTTACATTCGCATTCTTGATCACCTACATACTTTTCCATCTGTTTAGAAGATTCCCATACACTATAGGAGTTTATTGGAATGATAACATAAATTCTATGGAAATGATAACAAAGTATATTTGAGACACCCTATTGATAAAGTGAATGAGAGTGATACTTTAGTGATAAAGGCTTTTTAGAATGAAATGAGGAAAAGATCAAGGATTCCACCATCTATTTTGGAGAAGTATAAAGATGAGATATGCTTCTTAGTGGACACAGACTTCACCTACATTGAAGCAGTAGAGCCAAGAGTAGAATTTGTAGATCCTCTTGAGTATGAAGTATCAGAAGTAGAAATTGAAGGATATGTAAACAAGTTACTTAAGAGTAATCTGGATACAAAGATTCCTAGATTTGAAAAATTTGAAGAGAACTTTGATACAACACAAAAGTCACAGGTGAAAAAAATAGCAAAGAAGAGAGTTAACACTACAATTAAGAAAATATTGAAGGATACAGGCATGACCGGGCATGAATTTTTCATTGAGAAGTAGGTAGAAACAACAATTAGGGATATTGGAAATAAAGAAGTATTATCAATTCCACCCTTGACATCCTATGCAGCCCCTACTGAAGAAATTCAAGATATTGATGTAGAGATTGAAGGATTGAATGTACTACAAGTGAGGAAATCCACAAGATCCACCTCTACCACATTGACTAAGATAGTAAAAGAGATGGAAAGTGGACTAGGAAAGAGACACAAAACTATCTTTACACTAGTGCAAAGGAAGACACAAGTAATGAAGGCACAAGTAGATGAAGAGGCGGGTAGTAGCAAAAAGAAACAATGGAAGCCTAAAATAGACAAAGTGAACCCTTTGATCATAAATGAAGGAGATTTCACCAAGCTAAATAAGTATTATGAGATGTATGATAATTTTGAGAATTTAAAGATCTTGAAAATGTAGTTTTCAGACATATGATCCTTTTTGACAAGAAGTTTGAAGATACCAAAGGCAAGACCTTGATAACTTGTATGATAAATTGATAAACAAGAAGAAGAGAGATATAGAAGAAGATAAAGGCATAAGAGAAAGGTATGTAATAAAGCTTCATGAGATTAAATATGAAGATCATTTTGAAGAAATCATGAAGAACTTAAGTACACATAAGAGAAGAAAGAGAAGGACAGTATTGATAATGAGAGGAAATTATTAAGAGATAAATAGAGAAAATAAGAAAGTGATTGTGAAGGTAATGACCTCTAGACCAGGAGAGTTAATTAGTGAATCTAATCAAGCAGTAGAAGTAGTATATTAGATTCAATCATCACCAGCTCCACCACCCTCTATGAACATTATTTATGAATCTATGAACATTGAAGATATGAATATCTCCATAGATAGAGAAGAAAACCCATTCAATGATCAAGAAGCCGATGTTGGCAATTTCACAAAAAATGATGAGAAAAAGGATGAAGTAGAAAAGAAGGAAGAATTGATAGAGAAAAGGATAGAAGAGAAGAAGGAAGAAAATTAGGTTAAGATAATAGAAGATGAGCATGCGGTACAACTAGAGAAAAAAAATTATTTCTAAGATAAAGGACATAGCAGAAATGCCACATAGACCACCTATTGAGTTAGTTTTTGCAAGCTTAGGACAGGATGCTGATGATGATGATCAAATAGATTTGATCTCATCTTTGAATAAGATAATCAGAAAGAACAAGAAGGTATAAAGATTGGAAGGAGAATTACTTAAGGTAACCATTAAAATTCAAGGAGTGATATCAACTCAAGTTAGTGAGGTTGATCCCCAAGCCAAAGATAAAGAGGTAATAAAAGATTTTGACATGGAATTCACAAATTTGTTAGATATTGCATCAGTCAAAGCTCAAGAAGCCCATGATGCACAAGTATTTCAAGTTTTTTTTCCAAAATATCAAAAATGATTTAGAGAACTTGGATATAGGTATACAAGAATTAAGAAGATGTTTAGAGAGAGGAAAAGCATTGTACATTCAGTGTACACAATCCTGTAGCCACACATCAAAAATCTCAGAGAAGTTAAAGGATAGGTGATGTAGAGGGAAGGGTGGTGGTCTTAAATACACAAAAAGAGTTTGAAATTTTAGAGGTTTACGCACTTGTACCTATCAATAACCTTAAATGCTTCAAAGACTTGACTTGTCTAGGTCTGTCACAATACTTCTAAATGATGATTTTGGTTTCATAGACTCACAACTAAATTAGATTCAGAGACTTTTAGGAATCTATTTCAATTCCATACTCCCACTCACAAAGCTTTCTCAAATTGAACTCAAAAGCCAAACAAGTTGTCTAACAACCCTGCAACAGACTTGGAATATGAATAACAGTACCTTTCCTCAAAACACTAGACAATATGATGACATTTATATATACCCTTTTCAGAGTTCTTCAACATATAAAAAGCTCTTGTATGGTTGTTTCAGACCAATACACCTATACCTGACTATACCCCTATTTTCAATGCATGAAAATGACTAATTTGTCAAAGGAAGTATCAACCAGCGACCTCCTATCAACCCCAACTCCTGGACTATTAGAAAGCAAAGTCCACCAAGATAACTGAGAGGGGGGGGCTGAATTAGTTATCAGATAATTATAACTTTTATCATCTTCAAAAACATTTAACCATGTAAGCAATGAAATTACTAACCATACAAAGATATTCATACACAATGACACAATAACACAAGATATGTTGACTAGGGAACCTCTTGATCAAAGAGTAAACCCTGGTGGGAATGATGCCCACAAAAGATGCACTAATATGAATATTCCTTGTGAGAGGATGGAATTTTTTAGGAGTCTTATGAAATACATTTAGTACATATAAATCCCTATTAGGAGATTTTGAATCCCTGTTAAAAGATTCTAACCCTGTTAAGAGTTATGGAAGACAGAAGGACCCACTGCCCAAACAGATTCAGGGTAAGATCACTAAACACATTGTCCAAACAACCTTAATATTATTCAGCAGAATAATATGAAATATGTTACCTCCTTAATGTACCAAACCACACTCACTGCTACATCAGATCTCAATTCCAGATCTCTATACTTCGCATGTCTTCCTTCAAAATATCACTTTCACAACCTCTTAGACTCTTTTCTTCACTTCATGCTTACATTCGCATGCAACCAAAACCATGCTCAAACTTCTTTCATATTAAAACTACATAAAATAAGGAAAAAGATTCCTTCCTTTATACCACACTCAAATAATTACAAATGAGTTGGCACACAATTACAAAATAAAAGTTTCCATACGCTACATCAAAATTAAACAAAATTGTCAGCTTCCAGATGCAATAACTCTTCACTCGTGTGACCTCAAAGTTTGTGCTATGAACCATGTCACCATAAATGTGTCTCAAACTTCCCTTTAATTGCACAAAACTAGATTCCATTCTAATTAGGAGATATCATCTGATTTCCACAAACCGCTACTCAGGAACACTGCCTGAATACTGCTTTTACCAAAATACTCATAACTTTCATGAATCAATGAATTAATTTCTACGCTCTTAACCATAGAAAAATAACAGATCAAAGAGTATAACATCAACATCACATAGCTCCAACTACAATAGCCCATGTGCGCTAATCAAAACACTATCTACTTCTCTGCTAGTCTCCAAAAGATCATTGTGTTGACATCAATGACAATCATAGTCATGAATGCAACAACAACTGCTATAGAATGACTACCAAAATCTAGCATTCATTCCTAACAATCTCCCCCATTGGCATTGATGGAAACATAGATGAAAAACATCCAATGTTCCAAAAATCCAATACTGTTGCACTGATACTCTGAAAATTCTTCAAATCTTCTTCACCAATCAAATCTTTCTTCATTATCCTATTAAGTTCTCTCCAACAGATGGTACACAGGGTTTTTCATGTACACTTCTCCCCCATTAACATCAATGATAGAAATTTCATCACTATGTCAACAACAACTAAATTTCCAAAGACACTATTTCAGAAAATACATTCACAAGAGTCCTCGTGACTCAGCTCAGATACACATACTCCTCCATAGAGGAAGTACCAACATCCAATCCAGAAAAGATAGGGCTCATATACCACTGGATGGATGCAACCAACTACATCATTACTCAAAATTAGGCTGGGGCATAACCCCAAGCATACCTCTCAGATACTCAAATGTATCCTTAGGCAAAGGCTTTGTAAATATGTCTGCTATCTATTCCTTTGTGCTTATGTACTCTAGTCTGACTTCTTTCTTAGCTACTTTCTCTCTTACAACATGATACTTGATCTCTATATGCCTAGTCTTAGAATGTAAAATAGGATTCTTAGACATACTGAGTATGCTGGTGTTGTCACAATGTATGACAATAGGATCAACAAACTTAATTCCAATATCCTTCAGTAGCTACTTCATCCAAATTATCTGGTTACAATTGTTTTCTTCTACTACATATTCTACTTTTGTTGTACTCTATGAAATACAATTTTTCTTCTTGCTCAACCATGAAACCAATCTTCCTCCAAGAAAAAAGGCTCCACCACTGGTGCTTTTCTTATCATCAAAACTACCTCCCCAATCAGAATTTGTATATGCACATAGGGTGAAATCATCAGATTTTTCATACCACAATCCATAGTCCATTGTGCCTCTTAAATATCTCAATATCCTCTTTACTACTGCATAATGTGACTCTCTAGGTTCAGCTTGAAATCTTGCTACCATGCCAACTGAATGTTGTATATCTAGTCTAGTGTGTGTTAAGTACTACAATCCTCCAATCATGGATTTGTATTTCTTCTACTCAATTGCTAGTGTTTCATCTTTTCTTGATAGTTTGTGTCTTGTAACCATAGGTGTTCCAATTGGTTTATAGTTCTCCATTCCAAATCTTTTTAGAAAATCATTCAAGTACTTTGTCTAACTAACAAAGATACCATCACTGTTCTATGTTATCTATAATCCCAAAAAGTATTTCATCTCACCAATCATGCTCATTTCAAATTCTGTCTTCATTTCATCAGCAAATTTGTCACTAGCTTCATCTTCTCCTCCAAAGATAATGTCATCAACAAAAATAACTATAACTAACATTCCATTTTAAATTTCTTTTGTGTATAGATTACTATCTGTTATTCCTTTAGTGAATCCCAATTTCAACAAATACTTATCCAATCTAGCATACCAAGTTCTAGGTGCTTTCTTTAGTCCATATAATGCTTTCTTCAGTTTACATACCATATATCCTTCTTGAGTCAAAGGAAAACCTTCAGGCTGCTCAATGTAGACTTCTTCTTCCAATTCACCATTTAGAAATGTAGACTTCACACCTATATGATACACTTTGAATTTCTTAAAAGTTGCATAAGCCAAAAACATTCTCACTGCTTCAAGTCTTGCTACTGGTGCAAAGGTTTCTTCATAGTCAATTCCTTCTTGCTGTGAGTATCCCTTACATACTAGTCTTGCTTTGTTTCTTACTACTTCTCCTTGTTCATTCATCTTATTTCTAAATACACATTTAGTTCCAATCACATTCTTGTCTTTGGGTCTAGGAACCAATTCCCATGTCTTGTTCTTTTCAATTTGATCTAGTTCTTCTTTCATAGAATTAATCCAATGTTCATCTTCACAAACTTAATTAGTAGATTTAGGTTCAATTTGAGAAATCAAACATAAATGTACCTTATTTCTAGTCATAACTCTTATGTCCAAAATTCCAATAACTTTTTCAACATGATGATGTCTAGATAGATACCTATTCGGTGTCATAGTCCTTGATCTTGCTTCAACTCTGGTTTCTTCTCTAATTTCTTCTATAGTATGATTCTCATTCAATAATTCACTATCAGTCTCATAGAATAATTCAGTAGTTTTAATGTCAGGCTGAGGATTAGCTTCTTCATCAAATTTATAATCAAGCATTCTTTCCTGAATTTTAAACTTCTCATCAACTTTAACATTTGTGCTTGTTCTCTTATTGTAACATCTATATGCTTTTCTCTTCAAAGAATATCCAAGAAAAATACCTTCATCACTTCTAGGGTGAAACTTTCCAATATCATCATCTCTCTTTATATAACATTTGCTTCCAAAAATTCTAAAATACTTAACTGAGGGTGTATGTCCAAACCATAATTCATAAGGTGTCTTATCTGTGTTTGCTCTGATTTGTACTCTGTTCATTGTATATACTATTGTATTCACTGCTTCTCTCCAAAATGTCTTCACCAAGTCATTCTCAAATAACATAGCTCTTGTTGCTTCAGTTATTGACTTGTTTCTTCTTTTTGCAATACCATTTTGTTCAGGTGTTCTAGGGGCTGAAAACTATCTCTTAATATCATTCACTTCACAAAAAGTGTTAAACTCTCTAAAAGTAAATTCTCAACCTCTATCAGATCTCAAACATTTAATCTTCATTCTAGATTCATTCTCAACTTTATTCTTAATGATCTTGAACTTATCAAATGCTTTAAATTTTTCTTTCAGAAATGCAATCCACATGATTCTTTTAAAATCATCAACAAGAATCATAAAATACCTTTCTCCATAGAATCCTCTCATCCTGGTAGGACCGCTCAAGTCTGTATGAACAATCTCCAACTTTTCTGCCAATGTGAACTTCTTACTAGGGAATGAACTTCTCTTCTGTTTAGCCATCACACATTCTTTACAAATCTTGTTAGTAGGCTTCATAATTTTAGGCAAATCCCTTATTGCAAGTGTAGTACTCACTTTCACAATATTATCAAAGTTTATATGACAAAACCTTCTATGCCACAACCAACTATCATCAATTTTAGTAATCAAGCATGTCATCTCAGTAGGATTCAATTGAAATACATTACCTCTAGTTCTAGATCCAGTTCCAATTAGATTTCCATCTTTATCCTTTATCACACAAGTTTTCTCAGTAAACCAAACTTGATATCCCTTATCCACTAACTGTCCAACACTCAAATGATTATGTTTCAATCCATCAACAAAGTAAACATCATCAGTATTAGTCTTTCCATCAAGAGTAATAGATCATGTACCTTTAATCAAATAAGGTGCATTGTTACCAACTCTAACAACTCCTCCATCATAATTGTTAAACTTTATGAACTACTTCATATCACCAGTCATATGATGTGAACAACCACTGTCTATAATCCAATCAGCTTTCTTTTCAACTTGGGAAACTAATGCTTTTTATTCTTTAATATCAGATTCAAAATTTTCTTCTTTAATTGCTACAAATCCTATTTCATCATTATTCTCAGTATCACTTTCACCCAAAGTTATTTCTATACTAGCTTCAAGATCTTCATCATTAGCATAATAACATTCCTTAGATCTTCTAGGCTTGAAAGTATTTTTGTAATTCTTAACTCTCTTAGGACATTTAGATGCAAATGACCATATTCTTGACAAGTCCAAAATTTAAAAATTTTCTTACCGTCTGGTTCTCTTTTCACAAGCAAGGCAATACCTTCTTCAATCTTCTTATCTTCTTCATTTTTAGATCTACTACTACTGGCATAATCACCACTCACACTAGTACTTCTTAACAAAGTAGGGAAAATACTAAGAGCACTAAATGCTATCTCCATTCTAGGTAAGTCTCTTGATAACCTCAGGTTCATCTCTACTGCTTCCAATCTTCCAAGAAGAGTCTCTCTTGTAAAGTTTGTAGTACAAGGTATAACTTGTTCAATCATTTGTTTTGTCTGCTTAAATACAGGAGTCAATGTCCTCAGAATTTTCCATATCACTTCATTCTCTATCTTTGATCCTCCACAAGATTTTATCCCTGCAACAATTTCTGACATTCTACCTATATAGCTTCTAACAGATTCATCTTCCATCATTCTAATATCTTCAAATGCACATATCCAATTATGTAATCTAGCTCTTTTTGCATGTTCATCACCTTCAAAAGTAGAGTGTAAAGCTTTCCAAATTTCATTAGATTTCTTAAAACATTTTACCTGACTGTATTCATTCTTTGGAGGTGCTGTCAAGAGCGCTTCTCTTGTAAGTATGTTACACATGAATAGATCTACCTCATCTTTAGTAGTTGTTTCAAGATTGTCTTCTTCAATTATAGTCCTTTCATTCTTTGTAATCAACCAATAGCCTGGTCCTAAACACAATAGATGTGTCTTCATCTTTTCCTTCCATCTGTCAAAATTTACTCCATCAAACTTAGGGCTTTCTTTCCTAAAATTTGCCATGGATCTCCTTAAGCTATTAGACTTTCCTTTCAAGGACCTGCCGCTCTAATACCAATTGTTAGAAAGTAAAGTCCACCAAGATAACTGAGGTGGGGTGGTGGGGGTGAATCAACTACTAGATAATTATAACTTTTATCATCTTCAATAGCATTTAACCATGTAAGTAATGCAATTACTAACCATACAAAGATATTCATACACAATGACACAATAACACAAGATATGTTGACTAGGGAACCTCTTGATCAAAGAGTAAACCCCGGTGGGAATGATGCCCACAAAAGATGCACTAATATGAATATTCCTTGTGAGAGGATGGACTTTGTTAGGAGTCTTCTGAAATACATTCAGTACATATAAATCCCTATTAGGAGATTTTGAATCCCTATTAAAAGATTCTAACCCTATTAAGAGTTATGGAAGATAGAAGGACCCACTGCCCAAACAACTTCAGGGTAAGATCACTGAACACACTGTCCAAATAACCTTAATATTATTCAGCAAAATAATATGAATAATGTTACCTCCTTACTATTCCAAACCACACTCACTGCTACATCAGATCTCAATTCCAGATCTCTGTGCTTCACATGTCTTCCTTCACAATATCACTTTCACAACCTCTTAGACTCTTTTCTTCACTTCATGCTTACATTCACATGCAACCAAAAACCATGCTCACACTTCTTTCATATTAAAACTACATAAAATAAGGAAAAATATTCCTTCCTTTATACCACACTCAAATAATTAGAAATGAGTCGGCACACAATTACAAAATAAAAGTTTCCATACACTACATCAAAATTACACAAAACTGTCAACTTCTAGATGCAATAACTCTTCACTCATGCAACCTCAAAGTTTGTGCTATGAACCACATCACCATCAATGTGTCTCAAACTTCCCTTTAACTATACAAAACTAGATTCCATCCCGATTAGGAGATATCATCTAATTTCCACAAACCGCTACTCAGGAACACTGCCTAAATACTGCTTTTACCAAAATACTCATAACTTTCATGAATCAATGAATTACTATCTGCACTCTTAACCATAGAAAAATAACATATCAAAGAGTATAACATAAACATCACATATCTCCAACTACAATATCCCATGTGCGCTAATCAAAACACTATCTGCTTCTCTACTAGTCTCCAGAATATCACTGTGTTGACATCAATGACTATCATAGTCATGAATGCAACAACAACTGCTACAGAATGACTGCCAACATCTAGCATTCATTCCTAACAACCAATGACCTCCTATCAACCCCAACACCTAGACAGTGTCTAGTTATGCCTTAAAATGGTCAAATCCAAAAGCAATTAGCCTCCAGGGCTCTACAACACCACAATCCCCAAATTTGTGTCTTCAAACCCTTGTTATCTAGGGCTTCTTCAATCTCCTACCTCCGCACACTTCTAAATCAAATTAATGATGGATTCACCATCTAATGGTCATCATATAATGTTCCCAATCAAAAAATATATCCCTTGTTTAGGTAGAATGCTCACTACTATACTTGAGCATGCATCTTCAATGCATTGTCCCACTGTTCTTAATTGTGACCACACCTACTCCGCTCAATCCTACATATGCTTGGTTAATAACATATAATACAAGTTCAATTAAATCATTCCATGAATATCAGGCCTTCATATTTATGGAATGTTCGCTGTTATCTTGAAAACCCTACTGCAGTGACAAAATAATTAAAAGATAACCACTGTTCTACACGAGCGCAACAACAAGTTCAAAGTAAATTGAAACTCATCAAATAGAAAGTAAATTTGGTTACAAAGACTCTGTCAACACATATGGAAACTAGTCAATTCAAGTTTAGATTCTAGACATGAATATATTTGCATAACAATAAAATCTTATTACTCAAAAATCTGTCAGTTTATACACCAGTTTTCTCTCACTATATCTCTCCCATAACAGAGACTCTCCCTAATATATAAGACTCTCTAAATATAACTAATTCAACCAAATTCATCATTGAGTTGAATAGTTGATTCTAAAACCATAATAAACTAAAACTTCCCTCTCAATCCCTAAACTAGTCGTTGCCATTTAAATATTTGAACTTTAAATAACAAAAGGCTTTATTTGAACAATAAAACCTTTCCTAAAGACTTAAACTCCCACACTAGCTTGTTCTAGACTTATTAAACATCATCAGTCCATAGCAATCAAGTTCTTATTCCATAAGGACATTACAAACATAAGATGAATCCTTTGAAGTATAACAAAATATTGCACTATTTGAAGCCCATAATAGGTTTTAGGATCCTCCAATTGATCTATTGACCTGGATCATGCATTCCATCCTCCTGACTTTCTTTGGATGTCCTTGAGGTCTCCTTCATCTCTGACTCTGAACTGAATGTTTGAGGTGCTCCTAGACCATACTCACCACCATGAAAAGAACTCTTGCCCCAAGAGTTATTGTGCTTTTACCCACTGTATTTTCTCATAGAAATCTGATGTTCAGGGATGACAAACTCCCCAATAGTGACCTACTACTTCGCCAGACTTCCTGTAGTCACACACCAAGGTTTAGATAAAAAAGTTTTTGGATTAGACTGTCCTCTTGCATGATAGTGTTGCTGCTTGAATGTTTGTCCTTTTTCCCCTTGGAGTGGGTCTTGTTGTTGTTGTCTTTCCTTATCTATAACTTTAGTCATTTTCCCAACCATTGGACAATTGATTGCCCCAACTTGAACATAGTATGGATCCCCAAGTCCTCTTGATTTAGGACTATTTTTCCCTTTCTCTATCGCAACTTGATGCCTCCAACATCTCCTTCTTGCTGTAACATTCTTTGACCTGTATCAATATGCCTTCTTGCCTACATTTCTTCTCCAAAACACATCAGTATAGACTCCTTATGACTCCTCACCAAAGGATACAACTTATACTCCATCCTTCCTTGTTGAACTACATATGTATTTTCATAGCCATCATGCATAACTCTCCTTGAGCATTGCCAAGATCTTCCTAAAATTAGATGCCCACAAGTCATGTGCATGACATCACACAATACCTTGTCCCTATAACTCCCAACTGAAAACTCAACCATCACTTGATCCTTAACCAATAAATTCTGACTCTCGGTCACCCAAGTAGCATAATAAGGAGCAGCATGTGCAAAAGTTTTCAAATTCAATTTCTTAACAACCTCATAAGATAACACATTATTACTTGCCCTTGAATCAACTATAAACTTGCATACCTTGCCTTGAATGAGACAATTTGATCTGAATATACTTGGATCTTTTGGTGTTTGATTGCTTCTTCCCATCAGCAAGTACTCTCCTTCTGGATGAATTTCAATGGGTTCTTTCTACTCATCCTTTCTTGGTTCTTCATCAACCAAGTTCACTCTTTTGTCTCTCTATTTTTCTTCCTACCATTTAGGACACCTAAAGGACTGATGGCCCACTTCATTGCAATTGAAGCATCATCTTGTGAATACTCCACTTCCTCTTCCTCCACTTCTTCCACCTCTATAACCTCCTCTTGATTCTGAAAATGTTTTGTCCTTATCCTTATCACTGCTGATCTAAAAATTAGAGTTTGTTCTTCCACCTCTTCCCCTCATGGAAGATCCTCCTCTTGAGTTACTTTTCTTCTCTTGTCTCCTTTTTATCTTCTCTTCATCCTTCAAGGCTAATTGATAGCATTCATCAACCGACCTCAGGGTAGAAAGACTAAGTTCATCCTGGATGTTGAACCTTAGCCCCCCCATATACCTTACAATATTTTATTCCATCTCTTCCTCATGATCCACTCTAATATCAAGCTTGTGGAATTCCTCTATGTACTTCTGTACATCCATCTCCTTTTTCCTGAAATCCCTCATCTTCTTGTACAACTAGACTGTATAATCTCTTGGCAAAAATTTTGCCTTCATCTTGTCCATCATGGTATACCAAGATGTGATCTTAGGTCTCCCATTCTTCCATCTATTCACCTGGATACAATCCCACCACAAAAAAGCGTGTCCCTTCAACCTAGACTTTTCTATCTTTACTCTGTCCTTCTCTTCTATCCCTTCACACTCAAAGCAATTTTCAATTTCACTAAACCAATCTATCAGTTCTTCATCATCCATCTTTCCTCCATACATAGGTAAGTCTATCCTTACCCTTACATCTCCACTCTTTATGGCCTTCACCAGTTTAACCATCCTTGCATCTTCAGGGTCTATCAGTTCCTTTTCTTGGGGTCTTTCTTCTCCCTCTTCTTCCTCTCCTACTTCTTCATCCTACCTAATTCTCTTATCCCTATTCTCCAATGCTGCTATCCTCTCCATCATGGTTCTCATGAATCTATCATTCTCATGCCTCTCCTTGTCTCTTTGATCTAGGGCTACCTTAAGATTTTTATTATCAACCAACTACTCCATCACAATCCTTGGCAACTCCATGTTGGTCATCCTAACTAGAAACTCTCCATCTTCTCCATCAGCCATGGTTGCTTGATCAACCTGGTACAAGAATCTACTTAGGCCTACTCCTCTCAGGATAGTTCAACTACAAGGGCTTGTCTAAGGACTCAAGGACCAATCTTCACAAGACCAAATACACTTCCACAAGACTTTTACCTTGCTCTGATACCACTTGATGTAGAGGGAAGTGTGGTGGTCTTAAATACACAAAAAGAGTTTGAAATTTTAGAGGTTTAGGCACTTGTGCCTATCAACAACCTTAAATGCTTCAAAGACTTGACTTGTCTAGGTCTATCACAATAATACTAAATAATGATTTTAGTTCCATAGACTCACAACTAACTTGGATTCAAATAATTTTAGGACTCTATTTCAATTCCATCCTCCCACTTCACAAATCTTTCTCAAATTGAACTTAAAAGCCTAACAGGTTGTCTAACAACCCTGCAATAGACTTGGAATATGAATAACTCTACCTTTCCCCAAAACAATAGACAATATGATGACATTTATAAATACCCTTTTTGGATTTCTTCAACATATCAAAATCTCTTGTATGGTTGTTTTGGACCAATACACCTATACCTGACTGTACCCCTATTTTCAATGCATGAAAATGACTAATTTTTCAAAGGAAGTATCAACCGGAAACCTCCTATCAACCCCAACTCCTGGATAGTGTCTAGTTATGCCTTAAAATGGCCAAATCCAAAAGAAATTAGCCTCTAGGGCTCTACAACACCACAATCCCCAAATTTGTGTCTTCAAACCCTTGTTATCTAGGGCTTCTTCAATCTCCTACCTCCATACACTTCTGAATCAAATTAATGATGGATTCACCATATAATGATCATCATATAACATTCCCAATCACAAAATATATCCCTTGTTTGGGTAGAATGCTCAGTGCTATACTTGAGCATGTATCTTCAATGCACTATCACACTATTCTTAATTGTGACCACACCTACTCTGCTCAAACCTGCATATTCTTGGTTAATAACATATAATACAAGTTCAATTAAATCATTCCATGAATATCAGGCCTTCATATTCATGGAATGTTTCCTGTTATCTTGAAAACCCTACTGCAGTGACAAAACAATTAAAAGATAACCACTGTTCTACACTAGCGCAACAACAAGTTCAAAGTAAATTGAAACTCATCAAATAGAAAGTCAATTTGGTTACAAAGACTCTATCAATGCATATGGAAACCAATCAATTCAAGTTTAGATTCTAGACATGAATATATTTGCATAACAGTAAAATCTTATTACTCAAAAATCTGTCAGTTTATACACCAGTCTGCTCTCACTCTATCTCTCCCGTAATAGAGACTCTCCCTAATATATAAGACTCTCTAAATATAACTAATTAAACCAACTTCATCGTTGAGTTGAATAGTTGAGTCTAAAACCATAATAAACTAAAACTTCCCTCTCAATCCCTAAACTAGTCGTTGCCATTTAAATATTTGAACTTTAAATAACAAAAGACTTTATTTGAACAATAAACCCTTTCCTAAAGACTTAAACTCCCACACTAGCTTGTTCTAGACTTATTAAACATCATCAGTCCATAGTAATCAAGTTCTTAGTCCATAAGGACATTACAAACATAAAATGAATCCTTTGAAGTATAACAAAATATTGCACTATTTGAAGCCCATAATAGGTGCTAGGATCCTCCAGTTGATTTGTTGACCTGGATCATGCATTCCATCCTCTTGACTTTCTTTGGATGTCCTTGAGGTTTCCTTCATCTCTAACTCTAAACTAAATGTTTGAGGTGCTCCTGCACCAATAGGGAAGCAGAGTTACAAGTGATAGTAAACAGTTTGCAGAGTCCTAATGCAAAGATCACATATATTAAGAAGAAAGAAAGTAAAATATATGATGATATGAGACTTCTTGAGGATGAAAAAGAGAAGAAATTGAAGAGATTTGCTCTAATTAGAGAGCATGTATCAGTGAATATTAGTATCATGTAAAATCATCTCGAAGAATGTCTTTCATCAAAGACATCTTATGGAAAATTCGCATATGCTAATCTAAAGGCAGTTGATATTGCATCCTTTGGCCTATGTGCATTACTCAGTGTTTCTGACTTAGTAAAGAAGACATGGGACAAGGACATAGAGAATCTGTAAGAAAATTTTGTAGATTGTGTTGCAAGCCTTCCAGCCTTGTAGTATTGAGATCATAAGGTAAATCAATTTTGACATACTTATAGAATTGACACCTTTTTCATTGTTGTCAAAGGGGGATTAATATAGTATATAAATTGTATGTATATAGAAGATATAGATATACCAAAATAATATGTGCATGCTCTTAGGGGGAGTATCATTTTTGGAGAGATAAGTAAGACATATATAGACATGTAGGATCCACAATTTTGTAATGACCATATATTACATTTTTTATTTTTGTAATCAAGTTTTTGGGACTTAGTCAATTTTCCCATATGTTGCCACCAATGACAAAGGGGGATATTGTTGGCAATTTGGATAAGTAGGATATCAAAATGTTGTCATTATGGAATTATATACTCAACATGAAGATAACATTATTGGAGAAAATAGTTTTGTATGAGCACCTTTGAAAATTGTCTAAGTACAACAGTATTGTCTAGTCTAATCAGAGACATTTTTTATTAACGATGTTCATAGAAGAAGTTTTAGTGCATGCACACTTGAACATGGATCATTTTATGTATATCAAAGCCAAATATGAGAGTGCAAGTCTATACAGAATGTATGGAAGGAGATATTAATGTTTTATAGAGACAATGATGAGCCAACCTAAACAGAGAAGAAGACAAAATATGATTATATTGAGTTAAGGGATTATTATTTTTATCAAAATAATGACTTAACTAATAAGGGACAAAATCCTAGATGTTAACCCTAAGGCAGGATATAATGATTTTGTATTTTGAGAAGAGTATAAAGTATTGTAAGCTGATAGGAAGTTATTTTGTAATAACTTGTATATATGTAACTGCAATGTAATGCAAATTAAGAAGAATATGAATAAGATATAGAGATTGTAATATGATGCAAAATTTTATGTTGTAAGAAGAAAGGAAAGAAAATTTTCTATATATCAAAGTGAAGATCGTACAAAGCTAAATCAGAATAGAGAAGCTATTTGGAAGCAGTAAAAAGGTTTTTGTATTTTACCTTTGTATCCGAAGCTATTATTGTATATTGCATGTTTGGGTAGGGAGCTCTTCTTGTAAAAAAAAATTTTTTTAATAGAAAATCCTAACAGGTTTGAGGCTTCTAACAAAGCCTAACATCCTTTAACTAGGACAAAGACACTATATGTATGTAACAAACTCATAATAGGGTCAATGATCTGAATTATTTTGTCAATTCAGAGGACAATACCGAAAGAAGAAACATTGGTATTGTAAATACACAATAAACAATTTAAAATTTTTTCTTCATTCATAATTCTAAGAATCTGGTACAATTTTTTTTTTGGACAATCTCATAAGTGGGATGGATGTTCGTTAATCGATCTACTTGGACAAACTCGTAGATGAGTTGTATGTCAAGTTCATAGAAGTTGGGCTATCCCGTGAATGAGATGTGTGCCCTCAACCTCTATAAGAGTTGGGCTATCTCGTGAATGAGATGTGTGCCCATAAACTCGTTGGCAATCATGTGGATGAGATGTATGCCCATGAACTCCATAAGATCTAATAGCAATCTCAGAAAACAAGATGTGTCTCCATTTCTTTTCAAAATTGGAGTTTATACAAGTCGGATGGATCCCAAGGGTCACACAAATCCCTTGGAATTGAAATGAAGAGTCATCATAATGTTTATTACAATTAAACTATTCAAACTATCAAAAATTTTCAAAAAACTAAATATAAAATTTAGGTCCACTTGGAGAAGGCATAACTTTCTCATCCTAGCTCCGAATTACAAACCGTTTGATGCGTTGGAAAGGTATTCAAATAATCTTTAACGAAATTTCAGAAACATTGATGTTCCATCCTAAAACATATGAAATTTTGGAAAAATTAGATTTCAGTATTTTCCCACTTTAATCCTGATCAGTCAACATCCTTAACCAGATACTTTTGATTAGTGGATTAGTTGTGGGTACCATCCCTACCAGGGTTTTCCCTTGGCCAGGGTTTCCTTGAGAACAATCATGGTTTTATGAGTTCATTCATTTTATTGTTATTCTTTTTATTTATTTTACTTAGTTTAGTTTCTTATGCAAGCTACAAGTTAATTTCTTATATCCATAATTGTGCAAAAGTAAAATTTTGTGAAATACTGATTCCCCCCCCTCTCAGTATTTCCTATTTATAAAATGTAATGCTTGATTAGATCCTTTAAGCTTTGTATATATTCATTCAATCCTTTTGCAACTTCTTTGAGATCAATTTTTTATCACACCTTGATTCTGTATCAATTACTTCAACTTCAAACTCTTATTAACTTTGTTAACATGTTTTCTATCTAAACATGTTACTAAAATCTTAGTTCACTTGTAGAAAACATAAATCTTCCATCACATCAACTAGATATGACTCAGTTAGTCATTTCCTAGGTGTAATATTTCTTTATTCTTATGCAACAATTATACCTCAAAATCAGCATAATATTTTGTTGATCATTCCCTATAAACCATTTCAATTTACTCTCCAATCTATGTAGTACATTTTCCTCTTTGTCCAAGTTCAATAAATATGCTTTCATTATGATCAGTTTCATTGATTTCTCAAAATTGTTTATCTTTCACCTATTTGTTGTCTAACTGGTAGGTAGTTCACCACTTCACCTATTTACTTGTTTTCTTATACTCATAGTATTCCTTTTTCACTTCTCCCATTCTTGTATACCAATATCTTCTAGTTTATCGATAACAAACCTTTTCCTCTATACCACTTGCCTTCACTTGTTGACTTGTCCTATTTTCTGATAGGTCTTTACTTGTTCCCTTTACCTGTCTGTCCTTTATCAATAATGTAATTCACTAATGGGTGTATTAGTTTACCTATTGTGTATCTATTTACCTATAGGTAAATCCTTCTTGCCTATGTAGTGGTTTTCTAGCAATGACAACCATACCTTCCAAAATCATCATCAATGACCATATTATGATTCTTTAATCAACACAACTATGACTGGGTACCCTATCATCCTGTTGTATGTAAGAGTGTTCATACTGATACCATATCTCTCTAAAATATAAGAATCCTACTGAGGTCATGATATAGATGAGCTAAAACCCTCCTCTCACATACATATATTTCTCTATCACTCTCCATAAGTCATACTATATGTGTGTATTGTGAAAAGAACATTATACCCTTGGAATCCAAGGACACTACACAGGATATAACACAAAGCATGATATATCATAATAATGGTGCCCAACCCAATATTATGTTGTGGAGACATATATGATCTACTCATGATTTCACCTATGAGGGCTAGCCTAGGCAAAGCTCTACATCTCTCTAAATCTCATCAACCCTTATGTCTAGCTCTGGTCTCACTATCAAGATACAAATGAGAAGGTGTAGTATATGGTAGACATCCTCTAATGTAAGTATCATCTCTTCAGTGGGAAGATGGAATGTATAAGTATCCTCATCTCATTTTTCCATGAGGGCTAGTAACATAGCTCTTTGGAAGAACATGTGAGGAAGCTGACATACCCAATATAAACCAACATCCCTCAACAACTAGACATTAGCTAGCTCTAGCTTGTGAAGTCTCTCTCAAATATATCACATCTACTTTGATATGGTATGATATCTCATTGATGAAAGTTCCTACAATAGAAACACAAGAAAATGCATCAGTAATCATATCTACAACTAGTGAAAAGGTTTGTCTCCCTGGACTAGGCTGACCTCCCTAGTCTAGGAAGACTTCTTAGGGCTAGGCCAACCAAGGAGATCTAGGCTGACTTCCCTAGTCCATGCTAACTTTCTAGGTCTAGGCCAACCTAGGGCCTAGGTGGAAGTTTCCTTCCTAGTGCCAGGTCTCCCGATGATGAAAATAAATAAAAAATACATACTATAAGATGAATAAAATTATGCTAAAATTCCTAGTAAAACATTAAAAAAGTGAAAAGCATGTACAAAAAGAGAAAATTGGCATGATATCAAAGATTCCCTCAGATAATGGCTTTTTGGAATCCACCGCCTATCTCAAAAGTTCCATGCATGTCAACAAAAGCTCTCCCTTGTTTAGTATCTTCTCTCATCCTTCTCCTCTTCTCCATAATGAAAAGGTAACAAATAAACAAGGTAACCTCTCTATTTATATCTTTTAAAAAAAAATTAGGGCAAAATAAGGGTTCTTTTAATGCATTTAGAATAGACATTCACTCTTTTAATCATAACTTGAGCTAGGTAACTCTTCTTTTGATGTCGTAACAAGTATTGGAATTTTGATTTAGTATCATTTCTCTTGGAATGCATTTAGGATATTTTAGGGAACTTTAGAAATGGTTTGGAAAGTTCTTTTTATCACTATGCACATCTAGTTTATCATGGTTGACATATCACCCAGTTTCACTTTTTTTGAATTAGCAAGTTGAAAATGATGGGGGGTAAGTATATGGATACCCATGAACTTCGTAGAATCATCCCTTAGTAATTCTTAGGTGGTTTTGATTATCATTGGCATGTGTTCTGTAGGTTTTGGATATTGACAGTTTCTTACAGTTCTATGCATTGTGGACTTGGCTACATAATTTTTCTTTACTAATAAATTTCTTACCTTATCTTTCATATTCACGTACTATCATATATCTCTAAAGTGGGGCCTAAATGTATAATCCTAAATTGGAAGAACTTTAATTTAGTGATGTTTTTGAAAATATTTAGTGTGATTTCATAGTATGCTTGCATTTAGGATGCATTTACATGTGTTCTTTTCTCTCTACTAGATGAGATTAGGGTAGGCTCTAACAAATCCAGCTTGATTTTCCTCCTCTTTTGTACAAAGATTGAGGTATGTAACCTAACTATGAGCTCTCATCCTTTTATTTCTCTTCTTTCTAGGCTCCTTTTCATCCTTAAATTAGACCCTTCCCAATCATCTCATTCTTTTATAGGAGGTGAAGTGAATGTTGTTTTGGGCCCTTTGGCCAATTTTGAAAGATTATGGCATTAGGTCTAGGCTAACTTTTGGGCCTAACCCTTAGGTCTAGGCTGAATTTTTTTCCTTGACCTTTCTTCTTTATGACTCCCCTATTAGGATCCTGAGCCTGATTTAAGCACCAAGGCACTCCTACCTTGTGTAGTTGGATTTTGTGGGGTTTAATGTTGAAATAACTATAAAAATATACTCAATTGATTCATTTGGTATCTATGAATCATATGTGAGCTTCATGTGGACAAGCTCATGTGGACATCCCGATTGGACATATTGCAATTGCAAGGTGGAAATAAGAATGCTTGGAAACATTCATTGAAGAAAGAGAGTTCTTCACTTTGTATTCTCCTTCCCAAATCAAGAATTCAACAACATTGATCAAGCTTACAAGACATCAACATGGGGTATAAATTATAGATTTTGAAGGTATCTTAGAGTACTTTAGACTTGGGGGCTTGGTATGATTTCTATTTTGTGTTGAAATCTATGCATTGTTGCTTCATATTTACATACACATTTACATTTATATCCTAGGGTTTCATTCTCAAGGATTATATATTAGCATTTTACATATATTTCTCTACATACAAACACTACACATATACAATACTCTTTCTTAATGGCTTTTCATGAAGGTGGAAATCACTAAAATGGGGGGTTGACTAAGGAAAACACATTTATAGCTACCCAAACACACACTTTTCTAGATTTGAAGGTTTTAGAAGAGAATATCAGAGTGTAGATCTAGATACCCATTTGGATGAAGATTATAGATCTAAAATTAGGTTTCTATTTGTACATAGTCGAGACTAGGCTGAACTTTGATCCCATCTTAGGATATTAGAGGTATAGGGTTGTAGAACAGGCTATTTCAAAGTACATGCTTTTAGATTAACTTTCTAGGATAGGTCTAGGTCAAATTTCATCTCTTTCCTTGGTGAAGAGAAAACCCAAGTCAGTATAGACCTAAAAATTTGGCCTTGTCCTAGAGGGAAAATATTTATATATTTTGTTCATCTCATAGTTTTAGTTTTGGATTTAGTCTCATTTGTTGTTCTAAGGGTAGAAAAATTATATCCAAAACTAGGCTTCATACTTCAAGGTAAGTTGGCATTTTATTTTTCTATTTACATTCTATTTTTGATATATTTCCTTAGTCACTTCATTATTCTTGATTTCCTATTTAAATATTTTAGGCTCGTATAAGAAGTGAACATTTTACTTTGCACTCGATTAGATTCGGACTTGGTATAATTTCCCCTACATCCTATTGGTGGAATCAATCTTATTTGGATCTGATTTAATATTTCTTTGTAATGTCTCATTTCTTCTAAGGTCCTTCTAAGGGATATGTCTCCCTTGAAAAGGGTGTGGTGGATTTAACTTTCTATCTTCCCCTTTTCTTCTCTTTTCACCATATACATCCTCAAATTATGCAGTAACTCTTCTACTCCCTAAGATGTGTAATATTTCATCAGGGATATGACCTTTGATTTTAATAATTTCCCTACTATACTTGTTTGAATTCTGAATAGTAGCTTCCTCAAGTATCCTATTCTCAGTATCATCATACTTATTGTAATGCTTCTTAAGTTGAACCAAAATACCATAATCTATTACCTTCTTTTCAATATTGTCAAAAGTCATGTCTGATTTATCAAAAAAAACTATTGTACACACTAAATAGTGCACTTCTCTAAGTCATTACTTCCAAGGGAATCCATGAATGGGAAACCTTGAGAAAGCAACCTAGACCTCCCTAGGCATGGAGTCACAAGGATGTTGATGGTGCTCTCAGCTAGAGCTATTGAAGCATGCAACCTTGCTAGTAAACCACACAATGGGAGATTCAAAGAGACAAGGGCAAGAATGCCAATATCCTCAAGAATCAACAATCAGAATGCAATGCAATGCAAGCTAAGCTATGAAAGGAAAGTATTACAAACCCTTGCTAATTAAGCTATGTGAGCTAATCTAAAGCATAAAGGAAACTAAGCTAGATGCCATGAAATATATGATGCAAGAAAGAAACTAGAATGCAAGAATGATCTCCAAAAGCTCCAAAGTCTCCAAGAAATCCTGCAGCATAAGATTAGCATAAAAAGTTGGGATCTAAGAATGAGAAAAGAGCTCTCCTTTTAAAGGAATTGAAAAGGAATGGACCATGGAGATTAAGAGGAAAAATATTTAATCAGGGGTGGAGCTTGAAAGAGGAGCAATCCATGTGCACAAATATCCTCCAGTGAGAAAATAAGAGTTGACTTTTGTGTTCATATGAGACAAAAAGTGCTTTTCTTCTTTTTATAAAATAAGAATAATGCTTTATTTGTGTAACTTAGGATAAGAGGAAAAGTGGGGGGTTTTTACTTAATAAAAGGGGAGGAAATTCCTTTTAAATAAATAAAGACTTTAGGATAAAATGGTTAGCCCAAGGAAAATAATAAAAAATGATAAAATAGGATTTGATCAAGGAAATTGATATGATTGATAAAATGTTGATTTTTGAAAATATTGATTCAGGGATTTGATAAATTACTGAATGGGGGCCCAAATTTTAGGCAATCATTTTAGGGTGCATACATTTTCCCCTCTTTGACTAATGTGAGATCGATTTGGGCTCACATGCAGTCAAAGAATGGAATTGAAATGTGAGATCGATTTGGGACAAAACAATCCAGACATGTGTTCAATGGATGGGAACATATCAGGACAAGCATAAGCAAAAGCTAACTAAAAGACAAGACCAACACCTATATAGCTAGGTGATAATCAAGTCTCAAATAAGAGATAAGAATCTCAAGAAAAGTTGATTGATAAGATGAATCAAATATTAAAGCTGATAGTTACTACCCCCTTGGAATCAAAATCAAAATTAGGTAGAGGAGAACAACAAATTGATAAACTTGATCAAGTCACTAGAAATCATAATCGAAGGTGAAAGATGATAGGATAACCATCAAGTAGTGAAGATATTCCCTAGTTTGACTAGGTTTGACTAAGAAAGATATAGGATAAAAATGAAGTCAAACCTTAGAGAGATGAATCAAATGCAAATGAATGGAAGACTAGAAGGTTGAAAGAGATGGAGATGAATAAATGAAGGTGCCCCAACAAAGATCGAAGGATCAGGCCTCAAATGGTTAGTCAACTATGCAAAAGAGGGTGAAAGTTTTCAAATGTGATTTTGACTATGAATACGAACTCAGATTTCAATTTTGATCCTGAAAATGAATCCAGGATGTCAAAATTAGCTAGGGGTGCAATTTTTGCCCAATTCTAAGGTGTTTTGAAAATTAGGTCAAAAAGTCAAAATGCTATAAAAGGGGGTAAAAAGGTCATTTTCAAAATCATTTGTCTTTTAGTGATTTGAGAATCTCGAGAGCTTAGAGAGAGAAAATGGCCTAGCAAGCAGTGATCTCGGTCCACAGGTATCGATTTGAGCACCCCCGGTTGGACAACTGGCCCCCGCAGTATGGTGCCCCAGTATGTTTTCAGAAAAACTCACTTTGTAGGTCATTTATGAGAATTAATGTCAATTTAAAACATGTTTTTAAATTTTTAAAACTTTTTCAAATTTTCCTCGTATGAAAAGTCGTACGATACTTTCTAAGTATCACACCCTTTGAGGATATCTATCATGCAATACTTCGTGGGTCAAAATAGTATCACAATGATATTGAATCTAGTATCGCATGATACTAGATGAAATATCATGCGATGCTATGTGAAGTATCGCAAGAAAAGATACCATCACACTTCTATTAAGGAAAGTATCGCACGATACTTAGTCAAAAAATAGTATCACATAGTATAGAAAAATGACATGTTTTAATGTTTTTGAGAAAAATGACATGGGTCCTTACAATGTTTTCTTTTAAGATGTTTTATACTGATTTTATATATCTATCATGATATGTTCTGACATTTGGTTTGGGTTAAACGGCTGACAGGAGAACTTTCCTGCTCTACTCGTTAGAGCACTGAGGGTGACTGGGATCTGATGCGTCCGTGATCTAGATGATCTGGGGTGAGTAGACCTAAGGGAGATGGGTTTCAGTTATTTACTATAGATGCCCCACATTCAGGCTAATCATGGAATTCTTACAGCATTGGCTAAGAGGTGTCATAGTGAGCATAAAACCTTCCACTTTCCCACTAGAGAGGCTATGATTAGCCTAGAGGATGTCTATCAGATCCTACGAGTTCTGAGCCATGGAGATCCTGTAAGTATAATCATGTTTATAAATAGTCATAGATGTAAAGTTTCCATATGATAGAAATTGACATGATTGTTGGTTGGCATAGGTGTACTATGATCAGGATCCAACTGAGGGATGCCAGATTATGCAGGACATGTTCCAGGAAGTCACATTTGTGGATAGACACCTCAGCTAGGATTGGCTGATGGATGAGTTTGGCAGGGACTTTTTGGTGTTGTGTATACTATGTCTATTGTAGCACAAGCCCTTATTACTATCAGGAGTCAAAAGGGTTTCCCATTGGGCTGGGGTTAGTTAGTGGCGGACTTGATTACACAACCATGATGGATGGCATGGGGGCCAGCCATCCTGGCAGATATGTACCATGAGCTCCATGAGATTGTATATTGGGAGAGCAAGACCTAGGCATGCAGTGCTATCCTAGCACAGTTTTGGGCGTGGGAGCACATCACCATTTTTGCATCCATGTGTGTAGCTGAGGGAGCGGAGACGCTCCTATATCTATAGGTACACAGGGTTCCTATCATAGCCACATAGTGGGGATGTGACCTATTATAGGAGGGTATGGGATGAGCTCACCTCATTTTAGTGGAGGCCATATAGGGTTACTGAGTAGTGGGGTGATAGGGAGGAGGATCTCTGACGTAGGGGTAGGGTAGATACAAAAAGAATCAAGTAGAATTGAGCCCACTTGAATCCACAAACAAGCCCTGCTCAGAGTTACACAATGGAAGCAATATAATATCACATGAAAGTAATGAAATCAAAATGGATATGAGACAATCAACTAGCAGAAAAAATAGAGAATTATATTATTTCTTTCAACATGCCCGACTGTGAGGCCTTCCGGGTTTTGGCCTTATACAATGAGAACTATGAATTTAGAATTACAGCTTGCATCCTATCTTTTCTCCAATGATGTATCTTGATAATCATCCTTCTTAGATCTACTTTATTATGCCTAATACATCAATATAGACTCCTTATATAGCTAGCTAAGCCACAAGTTACCCAGTTAGACATTTAATTACATTATAGGACCACTTGACGTAGGGGTAGGCTAGATACAAGAAGAATCAAGTAGAATTGAGTCCACTTGAATCCAAAAACAAGCCCTACTCAGAGTTACACAAAAAAATAAATATAATATCACATGAAAGTTATGCAATCACAATGGATATGAGACAATCAACTGGCAGCAACAACAGAGAATTATATTATTTCTTTCAACATGCCCGGCTGTGAGGCCTTCCGGGTTTTGGCCTTATAGAATGAGAATTATAAATTCAGAATAATAGCTTGCATCCTATCTTTTCTCCAATGATGTATCTTGATAATCATCCCTCTTATATCTCCTTGATTATGCCTACTACATCAATCTAGACTCCTTATATAGCCAGCTAAGCCACGAGTCGGCCAGTCAGACATTTAATTACATTATAGGTCCAGTCTGGAAGATTTAAACCAAAACTAATGCTAGAATGAATATAAATTGATGCACCTTTTGATTAAAGTCCTTACATGACCCAAGAAAATTCCTCTAACTATGCAAGGCCCCATTTGATCACATGGAACATCGTAAGAAGAAACACCACATGTTTCACCTGAAAATTGGCAGAAAATAGGTCCCCAAGAAAAATGGGCATAACTTTTTACTCATAATGAATTAGGGCTTGAGCTCTCAATAAATGCTATTAGTTTAGGTCCTCTTAAAGTAATTAAGAGAGAAAATGCTGGTTCCTTATGGATCAAGATCACCACTATGAACAATCAGCACCAAAATTGCAGGAAAACAACTATAACTTTGAAACTGTCCATCCAAACTTTATGTGCTCATAGGATAAGGTTCCAAACTAGGTCCTCAGCATAATGTAAGATTTTCACACCATGAAACCAACAAATACAACAATTATAAATAAAAAAATAGCAAATAGGTACAAAAATTAGGAAATGTTTTTGGTTGATGCAAGATTGCTCAAAGACCCAAGATGCTCCTGCATCAAGCTCAGTTACATGTTATGTAGCTAGTCACTAGTAGGGTGGCACTCTGGCATTGTAGAGTAGTTTGTGATCACTTGGGTCTAGAGACAATTTGGGCACTAGTAGAGAGTGCCCATCGAGACCACCTCACATGCTCAGGTTATGAACGAGGAGGGACAAGGTTGGCTGTCGATGCTAGACTACCAACAGGCAGTACATGATACAACTGTGATACGTCAGGAGCCATGGGACTACCTCCCAGACATGGAAGATGTAGGTGCTAATGTTGCCTATAGGGCAGAGTGGTGGAGGCATCCATTCCCTAGGTTTATTGTACCTAATGCACAACTGGCAGCATAGGGGGATGATAGAGATGATAGGTATGGAGGATGGAGAGGGAGAGCTAGGGGGATGGGATAGAGGTCTAGATCAGGTGGCTGAAAATGGCCATGGGGACAAGGTTCTGCTGATGAGGGTGATGACAGGGTGAGGCCATTGCACCTCTAGGTGGATGCTCAGCAGGATTAGCCTGTAGGGGGAGAGGATCTGAGAGCGAGGATCCAAGTCCTAGAGATAGAGATGCAGTAGCTATGGGTCACCATAGTTGTCAAAGAGAAGAAAGTATTGGATCTACAAGCTGAGATAGAGCGGTGAGAGAGGGCCATATAGGTTTCCATTATAGAGACCTAGAGAGAGGTAGCATGAGCTACATATTATCATGGTCTCTATATATAGGTTGTACCAAAGGGTCAGAGAGCACCACCCTACTCTATGATAGCTAGGAGATCTAACATGGTACCAAACATAGCGGTAGCACCACCTCCTCCACCACCAGTGCCACATGATGGTGCTAGTGAGTCCTAGGTCTAGGTTTAGGATAGATGTATAAAGACATATCCTGGAACTTTATCCAGATTTTTGTATCCCACATTATATCATGACATATATATATATATATATATATATATATATTGGATTGGAGATATATCTTGTGTACTTGTCCCACTTGTGATGGATGTTTTAGTTTTTATATTGTCTTGTCATTTTTCTCAAAATGTATGATATATATGTTCATGTATAATCCCTCTCATAGATGTATGTTTAGTTCTCATGTTTATGATATAGAGTCATGTTTCTGAAAATGATCTCTTTAGTATATAGATATGATGATAAGATTAACCCCTTGTGATGATAGGAAAAATGATGTGATGTGAAAGACAAGGAGTGAAAGACATGATCAAGAAAAGGAAAGGTGAGCGTAGTTGACTGATAGGTCCACGAAAGATGAAAGGAGAGCTCTCTCCATATGAAAAATGCAAAACTAAACTAACATGAACCTAAAAATGCAAGCTACTATGAAAAAATGGTTTACTTGCAAGGTCAAAAAGATTTTAGACTCTAATATTCATCATCGAGCATTATTGGTAGCGTCGAAAGATCATACAATGCACACTAGTATGACTATGTGAATCTGAATATGATCTATATCAGATAGATATGTGGGAATCCCACCTAGGCATCAAAGACATTGTTGGTGTTCAAAATGGATGCTTATGCTCACAGGCTGCCAATATACCCTTAGGTTGATTTTAGCATTGGTTAGTTCCAAAAAGTATAAGGATCTTAGGGTAATTGGACCAACTATAGGGACAAGACTGCCCTCTTCACTTTTGGCTCTGCAAAACCAAGGTGGGTGCACCTAACCCAGTGAAAACTATACTTCACACACCAAAGACTGAGTTTACACAATAGATTGAATAATAACAAAGTGCTAAATGACATTCATTGACTCTCCATTACTATGAAGCGTATTACTACTATCAACCAAACAATTTAAAACTTGAAAAGGTGTTGATATATGCAAATGGAAAGAAAATAATAAGAGCCAATCAAGCATTGAACTCAACTAAAAATACTAATCCCTGATCAGTGCCATTATCCATTGGGTAGATCTCAGATACACACATTGAATATGAACCAACTATTGTCAAAGACTCATAGCCATAAATATAAACATTCCAGCCCATCCACTACTTATACGATGCTTTTGTAGACAAAACAAATGAATCTATGTCCCTTCTAAAGTATATTTCACTTGATCCTAAATCAACAACTAAAGAAAAAAACATATGCAAAGGTAATCCTATGCAATGGATCAGAAAATCCAAAACTCATAGTATTGGCACCAAGGAGAGACCTGAAAGCTTAAAACATTTATATTATGTATGATGAGGCATGTACATATCCAAAGTAGGATAGAGAATCAAACCACTTCAATAACCTGCAAAAGACTACAAGGATTTTCTATTCAACCTCATACAATATGATACTGCCTGTTACAACTCCCTAGAACTAATCAAAATCAGAACCTCTGGACTGATTAAAATTCAAACCCTGACTCAATCAAAAACTAACCACTTATACCCCTAGCCACCTTGGGAATCTCAAAGAGATTGCATGAAGCATAGGGTGACTAGGGTTAGGTTTACAATTGCTCAACCAACCAAAAACTACATTAGAATTTATCGCAGGGGAATAAACACAAGCAACCTGGAGAAAATAGATCTCAAACAGATTTGCAATCATCAAAATCTATGAGAATAGTATAGAACAACAAGGGATTGCCATGAAAACCAGTCAAATCAGCCACCTGCAAACATATCTCGAGTACAAAACCATACTTCTCCTAGAACAAAAACATCATGCCACCTACCACAGGGACCCTCAGACTAATCTGCAACAACCAGTGCGACCGAATCAATCGAAACCGGCCATTAAAACCATAATTTTTGGTACCTCCTGTCACTGCAAACCCTCTACAAATTTGAATTTGAATTCAAATGGCTACTTTCATGGCGCCTGTAGAAAATTGGTGATCACAATTCAATCTCAGATTAACTTTAAGTCATGACCATCGGATCTCTCTTTTTCGCAGTCTTTTATGATCTTAACTCTTAAAAGGGCCCCAGTCAAATTTAGCGAATTGGCGACAAAGGTTTCCGCCAGTTCACAAAACACTTTTTTACTTTTGCTAAATGATTTAGCGATTACATGAGCTTGTTCACTAAATCACCAAGACCTTTAGAATGTCACCATTTTATCATGTGAATGAGTGAATCCTTTATAAATTTGTCGGCTGCTAAAACACTTATCCGAACTCCCCAAAAATTGAGAAACTTTGATCGGGCCCACATTAGGAAGATCGATGGCCATCGCAAGTTTGCATATCCATTCGAGATTCTATCAGATTTCATGCCCACCATCGGATAAAGAATCTCCTCCCATTTCTGACAACCATCTGATAGGAAACAAAATCAACGGCCATCACAAGATCTGAAGCCTCTAACAAAACCCATAAGATTATACACCATCTATCGATTCAATGATAGGATCGAAACCCACTGACACATCCATAAACTAGGTCCCACTGATAGGATTCCACCTCATACTACGTGGACCAATCAAAACACTCTGAATCAACTCCATATGACACCGGGACCACCACCAAAGATATGTTTGAGACAAATGAGATCAACAGCTGGCGTAAGATCTCAAGCCTCTGACAGATTCCATGAGAACTTACGCCCACCATTGGATGGATTATAGATGTCAGGACCCACTGACCCATTGGAAAATTAGGTCCCACTGACACATGCTAAGTAAGATTCAAAATCAATGGATGGTGCATGATCTCAAAGGGGAAGAATATTCCTTAAGATCATGCACTGACCGTAGATTGAAAAGCCTTCACTATAGGCCTCATTGATAGGATACCTCTTAGCAACACACTGACCAATGAGATAACACCAACTATGCCAACATGGTAGTGGACCCACCTAAAAGGAAAGGCAATGTCATCAGGAAAAAATTCAACAACGGTCATAAGATCTCAAGCCTCTGACACATCGCTTGTGAACATACACCCACCATTAGATGGAGATGGTGTTAGAGAGCTGGGCATAGAAGAAAAGTAAATGTGGAGACTTAATAAAAATTAACGCACTGACCTAGGAAAAATTAAAATCACTGGGTGCTGGGAACTTAGGAAAGATTAAAGCGCAGGGACATAGGAAAAATTTAAAGGGGACCTGCTGACACATGAAAAACCTAACCGCGAACCTGAAGCTGGTCATTTTAATTAGCACATGTGGATTTAAAGTTTTAAGTTTCCCTAAAAAGGTAATGCAACATTAGAATAGGACCAACATATTTTTAATTTTTAGACCCAATGGCTACATTTTTGAAAATTTTTGCCTTAGGGTTTATGCCAAGGACCTAAAAACAATTGCAGAGACCGGCAAAAAATTGCTAAAGCCATGAAATTTTTTGCAGGGTTCTAACAATGGCTCATACTCGGTGACGTGTATCTCCTGCAGATACAATGAGCAAGCTAGAATCTCATGGAAGAGTAGACCAACTCAAAACTTTGACACACAAAAAGCACAAAAAAATGACTGTACAAGGGAAAACCTAAACTACTGCTCATGGAAAAGATACTTCAAGAGAAGTAAAACTTTAGGAATTGTCCATGAACAGGCAATTCCAAAGTACCACCTGTTAAGTCCTTTAAAACATAAGAATTTGTCCCCCAGTTGCTTTCAATAAGATAAGGGCCCAACCAAATTGGATCAAACTTTCCATGCTTCCCCTTATCTTCCAACCTTGCATTCCACATCAAGACGAGGTCATCAATTTCAAAACTTCTTTGGGTGGCCCTCCTATCAAACAAATTCTTACATTGTCTCTGCAATGCCTCATTTCTTTCATGTGCATCCCTCCTTACCTCTTCCAATTGGATCAATTCATCCATTCTTACTCTCATTTCATCATTCCAGTCTTCATCATATGCTTGGATAAATTTGTACATCTGCAATAGATTATTTTGAGGCAATCTAGCACCCATTCCATATACCAAATCAAATGGAGCACAACCTATGGCCCTCTTTACAGTTACCCTATCAGCCCACAGAGCCCACCATAACTTTGAGTCCCAAGATTTCTTATTCTTGTCCAACACTCTCTTGAGAATCTTAATCAAACTTTTATTACTGGACTTAGCCTGGCCATTTCCTTGTGGATGATATGGAGAAGAAAATGAAATGTGTATCCCATACTACTGACAAAAATCACTAAATTCCTATGATCTAAAACACATTGCATTATCAACCACTATTACCTCTGGGCAACCAAACCTGGTAAGGATGTTTTGCATCATAAAATCTGTCACCACTTTGCTAGTAGCCTTTCTAGTGGGGATAGCTTCAACCCACTTAGTAAAATAGTTTGTTGCCACTATTATGTAAGAATGTCCACCACTAGACCTATTTGGAATTTCCCTAATGAAGTCAATACCCCACTTCTGGAATGGAGCCTAAACTGCAATAGGTCTGAGTGGTAAATTCCCATTAAACTTCAACTTTCCAGCAAATCTTTGACATGCATCACATTTTCTTACAAACTGATGGGTATCCTTAAAAATTGTAGGCCACGAAAATCCAGACCTAAAGATCTTGTGGGCTATGGTCTTTGCCATATAATATCCTCCACATACACCTTGGAGCATTTCCTTTATCAAAGCCTCAGACCTCTCATGGTCTATGCATTTTAGCAATACTCCTTCATTGCTTCTCCACCACAACTTACCATGTAGAATGGCATACCTTGCAAATTGCAACTTGATAGTTCTCTTTCTATTTTCATCCATCTCAAGGGGAAGGACCAATTTTTGCAAGTAGCCAATAACATCTTTGTACTAATCACAATAATCCATATCACAAATGTATGGCCTTTGTTCCTCTTCTAACACATTCACATGATTTGCAACTAAATTGCTTTGTGCCATCAACTTTGCAAGACCTAAACCTCTTACCAATTTTGTAATTTGGATATCAATATTAAATTCCTAGATCCTATTCATCTACCTATATCTTTTTCTAGAAACTTCTTGTTGCACCAATATATCCTTTACTGCAGCACTACAAACATAAGCAACCACCTTAGCTCCTACAAGATAACATCTAAAAGCCTTGACTGCTTTGACTAAGGCATAAGCCTTTTTCTCAGTAATATCATATTTCAATTTTTCTTCCTATAAGGATTTACTAAAAAATGATATGGGTTGTTCATATCCATCTGAATTCTTTTGTAATAAAATTGCTGCAACTGTATGATAAGAAGCAAAAGAAAATATTTGCATGGGCTTATCATAATCAGGTGTCCTTAAGACTGGAGCATCCTTGATGGCCCTTTTGATACTTCTGAAAGATTCATCTGCTTATTCAGTCCACTCAATCCTTGCCTCCTTTTTCAACATCCTAGAGATAGGGATACTGATTTCTGCAAAATTTGTAACAAATCTCCTTAGGAAATTTACCTGCCCAGAGAAAGACTGTATTCCTTTAACATTTCTAGGTGGTGAAATTTTATCTATAGCCATAACCCTTTTAGGGTCAATTCTCACTCCATCCTTGGACACAATATGTCCTAAGAGCTTGCCTTCCACAACACCAAAAGAACACTTCTTTGGATTCAAAGAGATCCCATACTCCAAGGCCCTAATAAAATTTTTCTCAAGATGTTCACAATGTTGACTTTCCTTATCTGAATATGTTGTGAGATCATCCTGATACACCACTAGAAATTTTTTTATAAATTTTTCAAAGGCTACATCCATAGATTTCTAAAAAGTAGCTCCTACATTTGTTAGACCAAAAGGCATTCTAACATAAACATATGTTCCTCAAGGGGTATTGAATGTAGTCTTAAATTGTTCTAATTCCTTGACCATGACCTGATTATATCTAGGGAAACCATCCATCATGGACATTAGCTCTAATCTAGTAACCTTCTGCAACATATTCTCCATGTTAGGCAAACCATAATTGTCCTTCAAAGAATTGACATTCAAATTCCTAAAATCAACACATAACCTAATGTCACCATTCTTCTTCCTGACTAGAACCAAATTTGACACCCAAGTAGAATGTCTGACAGGCTTAATAATGCCATCATCCTTCATCTTTTTAAGTTCATCTTGCATTTTTGGTGCCAAAGTAGGGTTCACAGGCCTTAATTTCTGCCTCAAAGGTTTAGTGCCTTGCTTCAATGGTATTTCATGCTGGAATAAATCTTCTCTATAGGCTTTCAAATCATCATAAGACCATGCAAAGACATGTCTAAATCTTTTGAGAAGATCAATTAGATTATTCCTAGTTCTTTGGGATAAACATTTACCTATGTAAACATTTTTGGGCATTTGACTTGTTCCTAAATTTATTTCCTCCAAATCATTTATCTTATCAGAAAATTTAGGAAAACAAGTCCTTTCTTTATCATCAAATGCCCTCTCAAGAGCAACCAGTCCCCTTGGGATCCTATTTGATTTTAATTTCAAAACTTCCTTCCCAAGATCATTCTCTTTTCCATTTTTCATGTCAACAAAAGTGCTAAAATCCATCTCCTGACCATCAAAATGAGATTCACATTGCAAAAACCTTAGTATATCCTGATCATCAGAAAATACCTGCCAATTCTCAACATTGTCTGGGATAGAAGGCCGAGACTTGCACTCAATCCTAGATATCCTTGCAAAGGTAATATCCTCTAGCCTTAATGCTATGTTTGCTAGTAAGTCAGCCATCTTGTTTTGGCTTCTATCTGCCCAATCAATACCAAAGGCACTGAAACCTTCAATTTCATCCCAAACAACATTTCTATATTGTTTCAGCCTTTGATTCTTTGATGCATACTTTGATCTAATCTGAGAAACTATTAACTCAGAGTCACCAATCACCCTAAGATGTTTGATCCCATGTTTTGATGCTTGTCTCAAACCAATCAATAGGGCCTCATATTCAGTAACATTATTTATGCAAGGGAACATGAGAGTGAAAGAAAACTTAAAAGTCTTACCACTTGGGGATATCAATAGCACTCCTACTCCAACACCTTCCTTTGAACTTGCTCCATCAAAATACAGGGTCCATAATACATTACCTTCTACCATGTTACTTTTATCATCAGCCAGAAAGATAGGCTTGACCTTCTCTTGCATCTCTCTCTCCTAAACTTGGAAAGAACCAATGTCAGTGTCCACAAAACAATTCATATTATCCTCTTCATCCTCCTCAATCATATGTGGAGTTCTAGCTTCCCTTGAAAATTTCACATTTTCACCTTCAATGCTAAAAGTGGCAAAGGAAAAGTCACATTGAATACTTCCTCCCATGGAGGCACTCCACTTTCTAGATAACAACATTCCATATTGAGGGGGAATGTTGACTACAAAAACACTCATAGTTAATTGTTTGTTAGGAAATGTAGCTAATTTATAAGGCAAAGCCTTAATGGTACCAATAACTGGCACTTGTCTTGAGTCCATAGCTTGGCATCTTCCATGATGTGTATTAACCTTTAGTCCCAGTGACTTCATGATATCTATAGGCATGACAGTGTTTGATGCTCCAGAATCAATCATGCAATTTTTTAATAATTTTCCATTTATCATAAAGGACAAGAAAAAAGGATCAACTGTCCCTAATGCAGTATTTACAATGTTTGCATCCAAATACCTCGAAGGAATCTCAAAGACAATTTCTTCATTTTTACTATCAGGTGTGTCATCTAAAGTAGCCACATGCTTGTCACCTCTGTTCATTTCTTGGACCTTTATGGAAGAGGCACCATTTACCCAATCCAAGGCCTTGACCTTGTGCTCTTCTATTCTCATCATTTCTAACAATGGAACCTTGACAGTTATTTGTGAAAGCAATTTAGTCATATCAATGGGAACATAAGAATGGTTTCCCATATCTTCCTTAATCTCAGAGATACCTTTATCCTCCCTTTGGAAAATCAAGTCAGAGTTACTCTTTTGTGCAAATTCATCTTCCTTTTGAGGTATGGGGACAGCTACTTCTGATGTCCTTACTTTACCCTTAGGTATTGCAGTAGGCCCACTCTTCTTTTTTATTTTAACCTGACTAACAACACCAACACCCTTTTCCTTTTCCTCATGTTGTTGTGTGTTCCTTTTATAATTCTTGATAAACATGCTACTTGGTTTACCACTTGTGCCTCCAACTATCCTGCTTTTCAAATTGTAATTACTCCTAGCTTGAGTGACCATGTCTGCAGTGATTTGTGCAATTTCCTCATCAGAGGGTCTTCTTAAGGAAACATGTTCCTCACACTTCACTACACCACATCCAACATCATCAAATTCTTCCTCCTCATCATTAGTAGAGTCAACCTCATCCCATGCATGTGAAGAAGTCATTCCACAACCACTCTTATCATACTGCTCATCTTGTTCTTGGTTATCAGGTAAATTCAAAGCAATAACACAATGCTCTGGACTATGAGGAGATTGACAAATAGTACACCATGGGATATCATCATTCATATTAACTGAATTCCTATGCAAAGGATTAGGAATCCTATCATCAGGCCTATCCCTTTTAACTAGAAAAATGGGTTTGCCATCCTTCCATTGAGTATTGTATGGGTAATTCTGCATTCTTGGTTGCCTGCTAAAATTACTTGAAGCTTGTCTGTCATTTGTTGCAACCTTATTGTTTCTTTTTTCATTAGGCTTTAGACTCTCTAAAGCACTTAGAATTTGCTTTAGATTGTCCTCCTCCTTAGGCTTAAAATTAGCAGACCTTCCCATTTCTTTCTTGTTTTGCACTTGAGGCCTATAATCATCTCTTCTCCCTAATTTTCTTGATATTCTTCTATTACTTTCTATGTTTATAGCCAACTTGTAAGCCTCCCCAAGATTTCTAGGGTTCTTATCCCTGAAGAGGTAACCCATATTTGCATCAAAAGCATTTAAGTATGTCACAAGACACACCCTATCATCTAATCTAATAACTTGCAGTAGCCTATGCATAGCCTTTTGGAATCTTATATTAAATTCAAGGACCTCTTCGTTCTAAAATTTTTTTATGTTATTGAATTCATTCAAAATAAAACCGTCATTTGTTTTATCTCCATAATGCTCTTTGAAACAATTCTTAAATTCATTCCAAGATCCTATACTAGCATGGGGCAATCCTCTAAACCAATCCCTAGGATCCTCGGTCAGGGATTGTACAAATAACTTCATTACAACATCATCAGGCTCAACATTATAGTCATCTATTACATCCATAAAATTTTTTAGATGTTCCTCACATGTAATGACATTATTTCCAGTAAACTTAGGGAGTTTCTTTCTAATTTCATCAGGAATAACATTAGGATAACCAGGAATACCAAAAAAAAAAAGTTGTTTGTACCTTTCATGAATAGGTACTCCATGTGGGGGATCCATTCCTTGAGATGTAGATGTCCTTGTGTTTGAACCATTAGGAATTTTAGCAGCACCCAGAATACCATTTGTTTGAGCTACAAGGTTACCATGATTTCCACCTTGCCCCAAGAAAGAAGCAACAACATTTGAAGGTCCTGAGGTATGCTTGAGAAAATCAATCTTCTTCCTCATTTTTGTAGTAGTAGCCTCCAACTCTGCCTTCTCTAGTTCTTTAGCCCACATTTCTTTCTCTTTTCTAGCCCTCTCAAAGTCTGCATCTAATCTCAACCCTTGATCTAATGGGTTTTCCACATGAATCTATTCACTAATCTACACTCCAACAGTTTTTTGTTTGCCCTTATCTCTAGGCCGAGTTATGTCATGTGTTTTATACACAATAGGTTGTTTCTCTACTCTTTCAGGCTTTGGGACAAAATTAATTGCCTCCAAATCTAACAACTACCTCTTTAGCTGATCAACCCTTATCATTGCTTATCTTACTCTGTCCTCTTTGTTCTTTTCTCTTTATTGCCTAATAGCAACTTGTTCTTGGACTCTTCTTTCCAATTCATAGACCTCCTCAAAGATCTCTTCTGATTCAGGGAGAGTAGTCTTAGACTCATCATCTCCCACTTGAAATTCATCCTCATACTCGTTCAATCCCAAATCAATAGCCTCTTCATATTCTGAAATATTTTCTTCTTGACTAGGCTTGGTTTGAGTTTCTTGTCTTGTATCCTTTTTATTTCTCCGAGTATGAGAAAGATTTCCTTTCTTCTTTCCTCCCCTTGTCTAACTAGGCCTAGAAGTGCTTGGAATACCTTCTTCCATTATGTTTTCAGGATGTTCATTCCTCCAGGACCTAGTACTTCTATAACTCATTTGATAAAAATCTACTGACTAGCACTACTACAGAGATGTTTGAGTCACCACCCAAGTATATTGAGAATATTACAATACCACTTAACAAATATCCAAATGAGACTATAAGACAAGGGACAAGAATAACCCTATTTTTCAATGATGACCTACTAGTTACTATAGACTTGTGTAACACTTCCCCAATAGAGTCGCCATATGGTTGGTGTTCAAAATGGAAACTTATGCTCAAAGGCTACCAATATACCTTTAGGTTGATTTTAGGATTGGTTAGTTCCAAAAAGTATAAGGATCTTAGGGTACCTAGACCAACTATAGGGACAAGACTTCCCTCTTCACTTCTGGCTCTGCAAAACCAAGGCGGGTGCACCAAACCCTATGAAAACTATACTTCACACACCAAAGACTGAGTTTAAACAATAGATTGAATAATAACAAAGTGTTAAATGCTAACCTCACATTCATTGACTCTCCATTAATATGAAGGGTATTACTACTATCAACCAAACAATTTAAAACTTGAAAAGGTGTTGATATATGGATATGGAAAGAAAATAACAAGAGCCAATCAAGCATTGAACTCAACTGAAAATACTAATCCCTGATCAGTGCCATTATCCATTGGGCAGATCTTATTTACACACATTGAATATGAACCAACTATTGTCAAAGACTCATAGCCATAAATATAAACATTCCAGCCCATCCACTACTTATAAGATCCTTCTGTAGACAAAACAAATGAATCTATGTCCCTTCTAAAGTATATTTCACTTGATCCTAAATCAAGAACTAAAGAAAAGAACATATGCAAAGGTAATCCTATGCAATGGATCAGAAAATCCAAAACTCATAGTATTGGCACCAAGGAGAGACCTGAAATCTTGAAACATTTATATTAAGTATGATGAGGCATGTACATATCCAAAGTAGGATAGAGAATCAAACCACTTTAATAACCTACAAAAGACTATAAGGATTTTCTATTCAACCTCATACAATATGATACCACCTGCTACAACTCCCTAGAACTAATCAAAATTAGAACCTCTGGACTGATTAAAATTTGAACCCTGACTCAATCAAAAACTAACCACTTATACCCCTAGCCACCTTGGGAATCTCAAAGAGATTGCATGAAGCTTAGGGTGACTAGGGTTAGGGTTACAACCGCTCAACCAACCAAAAAATACATCAAAATTTATTATAGGGGAATAAACACAAGCAACCTAGAGAAAATAGATCTTAAACAGATTTGCAATCATCAAAATCTGTGAGAATAGTATAGAACAACAAGGGATTGCCATGAAAACTAGTCAAATCAGCCACCTACAAACATATCTCAAGCACAAAACCATAATTCTCCTAGTACAAAAACATCATGTCACCTACCACAGGGACCCTTGGACCAGTCTGCAACAACTAGTGCCACCAAATCAATTGAAACCAGCCATTAAAACCATAAATTTTGGTACCTCGTGTCGCTACAAACCCTCTACAAATTTGAATTTGAATTCAAATGGCTACTTTCATGGCGCCTATAGAAAATTGGTGATCACAATTCAATCTCATATTAACTTTAAGTCATGACCATCGGATCCCTCTTTTTTGTGGTCTTTTATGATCTTAACTCTTAAAAGGGCCCCAGTCAAATTTAGCGAACTGGCGACAAAGGTTTCCACCAGTTCACAGAACACTTTTTACTTCTGCCAAATGATTTAGTGATTACATGAGATTGTTCACTGAATCGCCAAGACCTTGAGAACATCACCATTTTATCATGCGAATGAGTGAACCCTTTATAAATTTGTTAGCCGCTAAAACACTTATCCCAACTACCAAAAAATTGAGAAACTTTGATCGGGCCCACATCAGGAAGATCAATGGCTATCACAAGTTTGCATACCCATCTGAGATTCTATCAGATTTTACACCCACCGTTAGATAAAGAATCTCCTCCCATCTCTAACAACCATCTGACAAGAAACAAAATCAATGACTGTCGTAAGATCTTAAGCCTCTAACAAAACCCATAAGATTATATGCCATTCATTGATTCACTAAGAGGATCAGGACCCATTGACACATCCAAAAACTAGGTCCCACTAACTAGATTCCACCTCATACTACATGGACCAATCAAAACACTCTGAATCAGCTCCATCTGACACCAGGACCACCGCCAAAGATATGTTTGAGACAAATGAGATCAACGACTAGTGTAAGATCTCAAGCCTCTGACAGATTCCATGAGAACTCACACCCATTATTGGATGGATTACAGATGTTAGGACCCACTGACCCATTAGAAAATTAGGTCCCACTGACACATGCTGAGTAAGATTCAAAATCAACGAATGGCACATGATCTCAAAGGGGAAGAATATTCCTTAAGATCATGCGCTGACCGTAGATTGAAAAGACTTCACTACAGGCCCCACTAATAGGATCCCTCTTTGTGACACACTAACCAATGAGATAATGCCAACTATGCCAACATTGTTGTGGACCCACCTAAAAGGAAAGGCAACATCATCAGGAAAAAAATCAATGACGGTCGTAAGATCTCAAGCCTCTAACAAATTGCTTGCGAACATACACCCACCATTAGATGGAGATGGTGTTAGAGAGCTAGGCCTAGAAGAAAAGTAAAGTCAGAGACTTAAGAAAAATTAAGGCACTAACCTAGGAAAAATTAAAATCACTGGGCACTTGGAACTTAGGAAAGATTAAAGCACAGGGGCATAGGAAAAATTTAAAGGAGACCCGCCGACACATGAGAAACCTAACTGCGAACCTGAAGCTGGTCATTTTAATTAGCACATGTGGATTTAAAGTTTTATGTTGACCTAAAAAGGTAATGCAACATTAGAACAGGGCCAGGGTATTTTTAATTATTAGACCCAACAGCTACATTTTTGAAATTTTTTGCCTTAGGGTTTATGCTAGGGACCTAAAAACAATTGCAGAGATCGACAGAAAATTTCTAAAGCCATGAAATTTTTTGTAGGGTACTAACAGACATATAGGTCAAGATGACTAGTGTAGTGAGGTTCCCTAAGTTTAGTATAGAAAAATTATACTCGCATCGAGACACAAGGAAAGTCAAGATGGCTAGAAGTATACACTTGCAAAGACAGTCAAGGATAATACCTTGTAGATCCCATTATGAAGTGGAAGGGTCACGTATATAATGGATGGAGGGAAAGAGCCCACCCAACTATAGATATAGGCCAAGCATAAATGCTAATGACAGTTAGGACCAAAAAAATATACCCACAAGAAGAAAAAGTAATAAAACATGTCCTCATGCCCCCAGTCTTCTAGCTCAGCATCATCAAAAACTATTAGGCAGAGAACACTCATCAAAGAAATCATCACAGATAGCACACAAAGAAATAAAGTCAAACAAGTCTTAGCGAATCAAGTGTTTAAGTGCATGTGTGCAGGTCATAGAGTCAAACTTTGAGTATCACATCTGCGAATGAGAAATACCATATCATGCTAGAATGCGAGTAAGATATCTGATAAGTGTTGAGAAACACTTGATGCTAGGGTAGTGTCGAAAAACATAGCTTGGGGTGGTGTTGAAAAACACCATTTGCAAGATGTCCTCAAGACTAACACATCCTAGAGACCAAAGCGAACAGAGTGATGCCCCCTAGACAAAGACAAAGACCAATTCCAAACCAAGTCAACAAGGTCAAGGCATGATGGAGAGAGGTTAAGTGTTGAGGATGAGTGCTAAGAAACAAGGGTGCAAAGGCCTCAAGTAGCCCCTGTTTCCAGCTTTTCACCACTTGGAATTTTATTTTTTTCAATTTTTTTGTATTTTTTGCTACCAAGGCTCCTATTTCTAGGTTTTCACCAAGGCACTTTTTTTTTTTTTTTTGAATTTTTTGCTTTTTTTTTTTTTTTTTGGGTATTTTTTTAGGATGTTATATGCTTTTTAGGATTTTTTCAGCATCATATATGATTTTTTTTGGAAATTTTTTAGGATCAATAAGGATGTACAAAGGATGCCCCCAGACAAAATAAGCATCATGGATATAACTTCTTGAGGTACAAGACATTGATAGGATCAGGGAGATACTCTCCATTTGGATCAGATAGTAAATAAGCACCTATACCAAAAGTAGTAGTAATGATGTATGGTCCAAGCCAATTAGGTTTGAACTTTCCCTTTTTCTCTCTATGTTGTTGGTTCTTAGGGTTTTCTCGTAGGGCAAGATCCCCCACTTGAAATTCTCTAGGGTGAACCTTCTTGTTGAATGCTTTGGACATATGCTTTTGGTAAACTCTCATGTGATCAAATGATGCTTTACATTGTTCATCTAGAAGTTCTAGTTCTTGGAGTGTCATGGCACGGTAGTCTTCATTTGTCACTAAACCTTTAAGGGAAACTCTAAGTGAAGGAATCTCCACCTCTAAAGGTAACACTGCTTCAGCACCATAATTGAGGGAAAAAGGAGTAGCCCCTCTTGGAGTAAAAATACTCATTCTATAGACCCACAAAGCTGAATTTATCTGTAGATGCCAATCTCTACCATTCTTGTGAACTATTATATGGAGAATTTTGAGAATGGTCTTATTCAAAGCCCTTTTTTGTCCACTTCCTTGCGAGAAGTAAATGGAGGACCAAAGTTGTTTTATCTTGAATTTATTGTAGAGATGTTTAAGGTCCTTGTTTTTAAACTGACCACCATTGTTAGTGATTATTTCAAAAGGTACTCCATACCGACAGATGATATGGTTCAAAATAAACAAAGAAACTATCTTTCCTGAGGCCGTAGAAAGTGGGACAACTTCTACCCATTTGGTAAAGTAATCAATAGCAGTGATAATGAATTTGTGTCCACCTAATAAGTTGGGATGAATCTACCCAACTAGGTCAAAGCCCTAGTGCTGAAATGGCTACTGAGAAATAGAAGGAATAAGCTCCTTGCCTGGAGCATGTATCAGGTTACCATGTTTTTGACACTTTTTGTAAGATTTAGCAAAACCTACTGCATCTATCTTCATGGTAGGCCAATAGTACCCAGTCCTAAGAAACCTTCGGGCCATGGCAAGACCATTAGAATGTCCTCCACAAATGCCCTCATGAATTTCAACTAACGCTTGGTTGGAGTCATCCTTTTCTAAACACCTAAGAAGTGTCCCATCTAAACCCCTCCTATAAAGATCACCAGAGATAAGGGTGTGGCAAGAGGCATTTTGGGTTAGGTTCTTTCATTTAGAATGATTGAAGGTTTTGGGAATAGTACCATCATGGAGGTATGTGTAAATGGCACCATAGCGGGATGACTCATGGCTAATAAGGGTACAAACAAATTGGCTTTCTTGGGAGTCATAGATAGGGTAACATAGCTCTTCCACCAGGAATTCAAATATGGACTCATGTTGTTCTAGCTGAAGAAGTGAAGCCAATGTATCCATAGCATCAACTTCTTTATTCTCTTCTCTAGGGATTTGTTGAAATGTAACAAAGGTAAAATATCATCGCAATGAATCAACCATTTTCTTGTAGGGTACCAATTTTTCATCTTTTGTTTGGTATTCTTCATTAACTTGGTTGAGTATTAATTGGAAATCCCCATATATATGTAGCTCTGTGATTCTCCTCTCTATAGCTATTTTTAGTCCATTTGTCAAGGCCTCTTACTTAGCAATGTTATTTGTGCATGGGAACAATAGTTTGTAGGACTTAGGAATTGTGTACCCATGAGGAGAAACAAACAACACTCTTGCTCCTAAACCATTTTGCATGAAAGAGCCATCAAAGAACATCTTCCATGTTTTTGCAGTCATGTACATTATGTGCTCATCTAGAAATTAAACTTGAATTTGTTCTTTGTCTCAAATTGGAAAATCAGCCAATTGGTCTACAATGGCTTGTCCTTTTATATCCTTATGCTCAACATACTCTATGTCAAATTCTGATAAGATCATCATCCACTTAGCAAGTCTACCTATGAGAGTAGCCTTACCAAGAAAATATTTGAGAGGATCAATTTTTGCAATGAGGTGTATTGTATGTGCAAGCATGTAATGTCACAACTTTTGGGAAGCAAAGACCACCGCTAGGCAAGATTTTTCAATACTAGTGTAGTTAACCTCATATGACACAAGAGTATGACTGATGTAATAGATAGCTCTTTCTTTTCCAGTATTATCAAGTTGAGCCAATAATGCCCCCACTAAAGATTTTGTTGCTGACACATACAATATGAGTGGTTTTCCTAGGATAGGAGGCATTAATATTGGAGGATTAGCCAGGTATTGCTTGATTTGGTCCAGACTTTGCTAACAATCTTCATTCTAGACACATTTAACCCCTTTGTGTAAAGTCTTATTAAAGGGTTGAGCTCTATCAACCAGTTGTGAAATAAACCTCCTTATAGATTGAAGATGTCCTTGAAGACTCCTCATTTGACTGATGTTTTTGGGAGGTGGCATATCCAATATTGCTTGAACTTTCTCTGGGTCCACCTCTATTCCTTTAGTTGAAATGATAAATCCTAGTAGTTTTCCAGAGGTGACTCCAAATGCACAATTTTTGGGATTTAATCTTAATTGAAACTATTCCATATGATCTAGAATGATTTCCAAATCACCTAGGTGTGTATCCCTTTTTTTGGATTTTTCCAAGGTGTCATCCACATAATCTTCCATATTCTTATGCATCATGTCATGGAAGATAGTAGTCATAGCTCTTTGATAAGTAGCTCCTACATTTTTTAATCCAAATGGCATGACATTCCAGTAATAGGTTCCCCATGCACAAGTGAATGCAGTCTTTTTCTAGTCTTCAGGAGCTATTTTGATTTGATTATACTGAGAAAAACCATCCATTAAGAAATAGATCTCATAGCCCTCTATCATGTTCACTATCATGTCTATATTTGGAAGTGGAAAATCATCTTTTGGGCATGCTTTATTAAGATCTCTAAAATCTATGTAGACACGAATGGACTTGTCATGTTTTGAAATTGGTACAATATTGGATATCCATTCGACATAATCAATGGCTCTTATAAATCCTCCACTGAGGAGTTTTTCTAGTTCAACTTTGACAAGAAGAGCTATGTGAGGATGCATTTTCCTCAACTTTTATTTTACTAGTTTGATACCTAGAGCTATGGATAAATGATTCATAATGAGATTTGTGTCCAACCATGGCATGTCTGAGTAAGTCCAAGAAAAATTAATTTTCTTGGTCTGTAGGAATTTGGTATATGCTTCTTTTTCCTATATTGATAGAGACTAAGCTAAATGCACAATTTGTGGAGCCTCTGGCGTATTCAAATTAACTAGTTGTGTAGGCTCAACAAGTACTGAAGATCTATCCTAAAAGTAACTTGGGAGATGATCAAGTACCTCATCCTTAGGTGCCTCAAAGAGGTTTCCACCCTCTGATACATCCTTTATTTTTACTTTTTTAGGTTCTAACACCACCATACAGTGGTTTTCACCATCAAAACTCTTATTCTTTTTTTCTTTTCTTTTCATTTTGTGACTAAGGTACTTGATATCTGGTTCTATCATGCTTTTAGTTGGTTTTCTGGTGGAAGAGACTACAAGTTCAAGGGAATTTAGGTAACATGCTATGTCATAGTCATTTTGAAAAGTTAGGAGCTGAGGCTCTTGATAGCACTGAGACCAATCAATTAAGTGAGGATTGTCAAGGGGTAGGTCAATGACTGGTTCAATGTTGTGTATGTGAATGGTATCATCTCTAGTGATTGCAGAGTTAGGTCTGTCAAGTATCCCTCTATGGTATGCAAATTAGGACTTATCCTACCAAGCAAAGCATTGTCCACTAAAGTGACTCTTGGATTCCAATCCTCTAATCCTACACTGGACTCATTAGCTACCTTGGGTTGGGAACCATATGTATGGACAATGTCAATGTCCATGTCAACTATAGAACAATCAGAAAGAGTCTCCCACTCATTCTCATGTGATTTTGTATCTGAATCCCAGCTGGGATGTTTACACCAAGCATGTTTTTTAGGCCTTGAGGTAGAGGCTTTGATTTCACCAAGGATAACAACTTCTTGAATGCCATTTGTGTATTGGTGTTCTTGAATAGGATCCTCAACATGATCTTCAATAGTGGGTACTTCTTGTTCTAGGTTTGAAACTATTGGATTGGTAACTGGAGCATCTAAATCTCCCCAAAGGAGATTGGTGGAAGGGACCCAATCTTCACACCTATCTTGTTGATTTTGAAAATTGGGTATGTAGCTAGATTCATCATCACTATCCATCATAACAAGGATGGGAGTAGTTTTCTTATTCCGACTTTCAAAACCTAGGCCAACTGTTGTCTTAGATCTATGGCCAAAGAGAGCATGATTGAGTGGTCTAGCCTTAACATCTAATCTATGATTGAGAGGACCATGACCTAGGTAGCCCATATTTTTTACCAAAGTGTATCCTCTCTCATAAGCCTTAGGAGATGGGGAGAAATTTTCATTATGCTTTTATTTTTCCTCCTTGTAAATCCAATCTCTAATAGCTACCTCCTCTTTTTCATCCTAGAGAGGCACTGGGGACTCTACAAATGTACCAAATAGAGTCATTATTGAAGATGAGGGACACATCTCTTGTGAAGGTTTACCATAGGACCTAGGTGAGACTGGCATTTTTGTGAAGGATTGAATTTGATACCCCCCATACCAAGGTCTATGGCTTTAAACTTATTCTGGCATTGTGCTAAAGTGGCATCAAAATCCTCTACTTCTCTATTGAGAGGAACATGAGTCCCCGCTAAAATTGCATTAATAGATAATGTGCTATCCCTGAGTATACAAACTTCTACTCCATTATAGGGGAACTTAACACATTGGTGGTAGGTGGACAACACTGCTTGCGTGTTATGGATCCACGGTCTACCAAGCAGGATATTATAGGCTAAAGGACCAGCATCAACAATTTGGAACAAAATGTCCTTTTCAATGGGGCCAATCCTGACAGGAAGGAAATCCAAGCCTTTGGAGCTTCTCTCTGCCTCATCATAGGCTTTAATGGTTATTTTCATACAAGTATCAATAACTTTCTCAAAGTAACGCAATATCTTCAACAAACTCAAGGAACAAATATTGAGCCCAGCACCCCCACCAATCAACACATGCCTGACATGAGTCTTGTGGATCATGACTTCGATATGAAGGGTAAGATTATGTGGATGGCTCAAGGCTTTGTCATCTTCTTTTGAGAATGTTAGGTAATGAGGGCTGGCAAGGTGGTTAACCATGTTTTGGAATTGGTCAACATCTATGTTGTTAGGAACATTGGCTATATGCAAAGCATCCTCAAGGAAACAGTTATGTCTTGGAGACAATTCTAAGAGTTCAAAAATTGAGATTTGAGCTGGTGTTCTTTGTAACTGGTCAACAAGATTGTAGCTCATTTTAGGATTGACTGTTGACTTGGTGGTGACATTCTTTGATGTCAATTGCTTGAGTTTGCTGGACTGGTTGGAACTAGGACCTCTAATAACCACAAGACCTTGACTTTGGATTTTGGTGATAGTGTTAAGAGCTTGGGACAACCTTTGAGAGTGAGGACCCCTAAGCATGACCATGGGTTCTTCATCAAATATAGGAGGAGAACCAACATCATGACTATAAGAATCTTTGTTTCACATCATGTTGACATTTTCCTCGATAATCTCAAGCATATTAACCATATTTTCTACACCTGTTTAGGTATAGTTGATTTTAGCCTTTCCATTCTTGGGCTTAGAGGGTTCCCCCTTTTCATATTTGGGCAAAGGCTCCTTGAATTCCTTGTGGTCTACATTGGTATTCAACCCTATCAATTTGAAGTTTACCACTTTCAATAAGATCCTGGATAAGGTGTTTAAGTTTCCAGCAATGTTTGATGTCATGTCCAATGCCATTGTAGAATTTTCATAAAGCTTTTTCATTCCACCAATGTGGCTTAACATAAGATATGTGGAAATTTTTTGGATCTTGTGGTTGTGCAAGATTATTGGCAATAAGGGTCTTGAAAACATCCTCATATGAGTCACCCAATTTAGAAAATTGTCGCAACTTTTTCTTGGGCTTTTCTTGATACTTAGGTTTATGCTCTTGTTGGTTGGAGGATGTGTTGAGCTTCATAGCTTGGACTACACTAGAAAAATTGAGGAATCCTTGATCCTTGGGTTGGGAAGAGTCCACAACTCCATCATTGACTACTTGCTTATTCTTGTTCCAGTGCGAGTGCTTGCCTTTGTCCTTATTGGCATTGTTAGGATTTTGACTGTTGTTGTTATTGCTATGTTTGGTCAAAATGCCTTGTTCCTTTAAGACATCCTCAATTTAACATGCGGTCTCAACCATAGTATCGAAGGAATCAAAGACCATTTTTTGAACCTCATAATGCATTTCAGGCACCAAATTACTAACAATGATGTCAATCCTTTCATGCTCAGGAATAGTACTAGAATAGTAGGAGAACAATCGTCTCCACCTTTGCAAGAAGGTAACAAATGATTCCCCTTGGTTTTGTTTCAAATTGCATAAGTCCAACATAGTGACTGATCTTGACAAGTTGTATGCAAAATTTTGAATGAATCTGTGGACAAATTCTTTGAAAGTTTTGATGGGAGGGGTTATGTTGGTAAACCACTCCATGGCTTGGCCCTTGAGGCTCCTTCGAAATAATCTCATAAGGTAAGAGTCATCTTGGTGAAACTCAAAACTCATGATGTAAAATTGATGCACATGATCATGTGGGTTTCCATTGCCATCATACTTGTCGTATTGGAGGATTTCAACTTTCCTAGGAAAATCCATCATAGTCACACTTTTATCGAAAGGATTGGGACAAATAGAATCAAGTGAAAAGGAACTTTTAGGTGCCAACACCTTTTCCATCATTCGTTTGAGTTTCCTAATTTCCTCTTCTTCAGAGGGTCCTTGTTTCTTGATCCTCCTATCCACATGAAAGTTGTAAAGGACTCTAGCACCCTTATTAATCAAACACTCTAGGAACCTATCTTTGCTTTGATGAAGATACTTCTCCACATATTGTTGGAATAGTGGTTCTTGTTGCATTCTCATAAAATCTTGATCACCAAAACTTGCACTACTTCCTCCATGTTGAGAGCCATGATGAGCTTGTTGGGAGGGTTGTCTTGAGTTCCTAGGAGGTGTTCATCTCCTATGTTGTGAAATCCTCCTTCCTCTAGGACTAGGAGATCTTGAAGGGGTCTTTGACCGCCTTCTCCTTCTTGGGGTTCTTGAGGGAGTAGAGGGTGGAGAGTTGTTTCCACTATTGGTACCCCTTTTGTTAAATTGGTCATTGAGTTGTTGGGCTAAAAGCCTATCTTGTTCCTCTTGGAATTATTTTCTTCTCAATTCCAACAAGGCTTGTTGCTCTTCTCTTCCTCTAGGTGTCTAAACCTTTCTTCTTTAGTGGCTTGTTCATCCAAAAAGGCTTTCTTTTCGCACTCAATTCTTTTAAGCCTTTCATTAGCATATCTTGAGGTTGTTTTGAGTGGAGAGTTGGACCTTGAGTGTTTGAACAAGTCATTAGTGAATGCGGCATTCACATGAGCATCACCAAATTCATTGTTTTGGTCTTCATGTTGTGACCGTGCATCTTGGTGAGCTTTTCCATAATGTCTTTCAGCTCTTTGATGGCCATCTAGATATATTGAGTTAATAGGGGGTGATTCAAGTTGATTATCATCACCAAACAACATGTTATCCCTATGTCTTTGGAAAATGTCATCAAGAGTTTGATCCATTGCTTCCCTTTGTTTTCTAGTCAAAGTGTAGCTCATGTCCATATTTGATTGAGAGGATGGTAAAGAGGTACTCAAATCACTAGGATTGCTCTTTGGGTCAAACCAAGCCTCAGACTCACTCCTAGGTGATTAATCAAAGATGGGTTTCTTCCCCTTTCTCTTTTGACGAGTTTGGATTAAGGGTAGTTGTTCAAAGACAACTTGAGGTCATTTTCCTTGACTAACTTGGTACCTTGTCATAACCGACATGAAATAAAAAGACCCTTGGTGATAAGATGACCTTATGAAACATCAATACCAAACTAGGATAGTGAAAGTGTTCAATTGTCCAAAAAGAGATGGGAAGATAGAAAGCTGCAAAAGGTGCAAACCAACACTGCCATAGACATGTATAATAAAAGGATGAGTATCCTAACACATATGGACCAGGAGAATGGATTGCCAAATATATAATTGAAATTGAATTTTGATGGAGGTGAATTGGACAAAAGAGTACTAAAACTCTCCAGGAGTGTTACCAAAGAATCTAAAGGTGTACTTTTTCAACAAGGATAATTCCTAACTTATTGATGCCAAGAAAGACTACTTTATAAAATTAGAGAACACTAATTCAAGGAGTCTAAAATTAGGAACCCAAGGTACAAATAGGTTTGTAGTAGCAGAGTAGGTCACCTACTAAAATTTGGTCGAATAAGGAAAGACTGAAAATTGCATAAACTAGACAAGCAGCAAAAAGACTCTGTGCAACAGTTTCCAGGCTAACAGTGTGATAATTTTTGAGTAGGTGATGTTTTGTAGTAACCAGGGAAATAGTTTCTAGGTAGCCTATGTGATACTTTCCAGGTAAGCAGTATGATAGTCTTCCAGTGATAAACTATTGCACGATAATTCTCAGTACAGTGTGTGATACAGTTTTAGGATCATACGACTCTTGACTAGTGAGTGCTAAAAATCTCAGTTTTAAGGGCAGTTTGGTCAAAATTTCAATTTGAAGGTTGGATTTTTTTATTTCAAGCATAGTGACAGCAGTAAATAGACAAGTTTGCAAATAGTAGGTGATCAAACATGTCATAAAACACTAGCACAAGGGAAAAAGAAACCTTGCCAAGAAAAGCAATTGTGATATCAAAGCAATAAAGTCCTATGAATGCTACCATGATGTTTGATATTTGAGAACATTTACATAGATAGATCACAATGAGAACACTTCAAGCACTTACTAGCCTAAAAAGACAATGGTTCAATACTTAACAACTTGGCCTACACTTGATGCTCCATTGCCTCACACAAAGTGGTTGCCCACAATAGATATTGGCTTTGTCATGGAAGTTCCAATGACACAACCAAAGTGATGAAGGGTGCTCCCCTTAATAACACAAACATATAACAGAAATAGAGAAACAACAACAACAATATGCAAGAATAGAAAATTGGCTTCTTATTATCTCCATAAATGTGGAATTACAAACTTTCAGAATAAAAATATGCAAAGCCACATGGGAATTCCCTTACAATATTCTGTAGGACAAAGCCTCGAATCAATACCCAGATCTACTACCTAGAATTGCCCTAGACAACAGTACGGGCCTTCTTTATATAGGCATTTTCCACCGGCTGAGAAGGTTCCAGAAATTTAGCCCTAAGGGCTGACCAAACTTAGAATTATTTTATTTTTCAATTTATTACATCAAAGTCAGCTCAAAATAACTTTTGAAACCCAAACAAAAATTTTCAAGGAAAATCATTTTCTGCCATTTCAGGTGGCCCGACTTCCAGAGACCATAAGTCATCACCAGTTGACACGATTGACTATTATAACCCCATTTCAGAAATGCCACAAAGTGCTCTACATGCTTGATTGGCACAAGCTCTCATCACCCAAATTTTTGACCTCATCTGGGGCCTCTAAAGCCTTCAAAACTGAGTTCAAAGTTTTTGTACCTTGCTGCCAATACCGAAAATCTTGAATATCTTCAAAACTAGACTTGATCTAACCATGAAACTTTTCTAGTAGGCTGATATGACTAAGATGAACCTCCACATGTAAAATCAGAACATTCTGAGATCGTAAGACCAACTTACTAAAAATAGCAAGTTTCCATAAATAGCAGCTCTGCACAAGATAGCCCTTATTGAATACAAAAATAGAAATATTTTTTGGGTGATGCAAGATTGCTCTTACACACAAGATGCTCCTGCATCAGACACCTGGGGTAATTTGAGAAGTGACCTTGTCATGACTTACGTGTGCAGAGGAAAACCAAGATAGTTAACCTCCTCCTTTGTTAGCCATGATGAATCTTCAATAGGTCATCCTTTCCATTTGATGAAATACTCTTCATATGTCATGTTCCTTGTGCTTCTGCCAACATGACTATCCAGTATGTCTTCAATCTCCTTGATATTTGAACTAGTTGCTAAAATACTCCACTGTGCTACTGTAACCTCATCTTCAACACCTCCTTCATGATACTTTGTCAAATCTGAAATGTTAAACACTGGTGAAATATTCAGCTCAGTAGGCAATTCTACCTCATATGCATTTCCTGAATCATGCTTCTTCAGTATCTTACATGGCCCAAACTTCTTCATTTTCAACTTGTTATATGTACCAACTGGAAATCACTCCTTTCACAAATGAACCATGACTTCATCTCCAACCTAAAATTTCTTATGCCTCCTTTTCTCATCTACCTTAGCCTTATACTATGCATTCATCTTGGTAATATGCTTCCTCACCTCCTCATGGATATTCTTCAAATGTTCTGCAAAATCCTTAGCTTTAGCACTACTTATTTCTCCTTTATCTATCTTTCTCAATTTTGATGCATTTTTGGGACTACTCTCATATACAATCTGGAATGTTGATTTACCAGTGCTCCTATTGATATAATTATTGTATGCAAATTCTGCCTGTAGCAAAATCAAATCCCATCTTGTTGGCTTATCCCCAAACAAACACCTGAACAAATTTCCCAAACTCCTATTCACCACCTCTATCTATCCATCAGTCTATGGATGATGTGATGAACTAAACTTCAAATCTATCTTCAACTTCTTCCACAATGTACACCAAAAATATCCAACAAACTTAGTGTCTCGATCTGAAACTATGCCTTTGGCAAACCATGTAGTCGCACTACTTCTCTGAAAAACTATTTTACTACATGAACAACATCATTAGTCTTCTTGTAGGGAATAAAATGTGCCATCTTTGAAAATCTATCAACTACCACAAAAATTGAATCATGTCCCCACTGTGTCCTTGGTAAACCAAGAACAAAGTCCATAATGATATCCTCTCAAGGTTTCTCTGGTACAAGTAATGGCTGATACAACCCTGTATTCTACTTCACTCCTTTCACCATCTAACATACTCTACAACTCTGTATAAACTTCTTGACATGTTGCTGCAACTATGGCCAATAATAATTCTCACTAACCAAAGCAAGGGTTTTATCATGACCAAAAAGTCTAGCCAATCCTCTGCTATGCTTCTCCTTGATGATATTTTCCCTCATAGAACTTCTTGGAATGCACAACTGACTCCCTCTGAATAGCATATCATCCTGAATGATGAAATCTAGCCACTTCATTTTGTCTAGAGTAATAGGTTCTTTACAAGCTTTCCAAGCTTCACCAAAATCAGGATCCTCTGGATATAAATTCTTGAGTTCTTTAAACACAACCACCTCAATCTGCATCCCTGTCAGCAATAGTTTCCTTCTGCTAAGCGCATCTGCAACCCTATTAGACTTTCCACTTCTATGTTTCAAAACAAATGTATAACTCTGCAAAAACTCAACCCATTTCAAATGCCTTTGATTCAACTTTCCTTGACTATTGAGATATTGCAAAGCTTGATGATCAGTATACAAAACAAACTCTTTAGGAAGCAAATAGTGTCTCCACTTCTTCAATGCCTAAACTATAGCATAAAATTCCTAATCATAAATAGAATATTTTCTCTTGGCATCATTTAACTTATCACTAAAATAAGTAACAGGTTTACCTTCTTGGCTCATAACAGCTCCTATTGCAGTACCACTAGCATCACAGTCTACTTGAAACACCTTATTAAAATTTGGAAGTGCTAAAACAGGCTGTTCTATAACTTTTTGTTTCAACAATTGAAAACTCTTTTCTACCCCATTAGTCCACTTAAACTCTTTTCTATCCCCTCTCATTGTTTCAGTCAAGGGACCACAAATATTGCTAAAATTTCTAATAAAATTTCTATAAAAACTAGCTAGACCATGAAAAGATCTTACCTCGGTAGCACTCCTTGGAGTGGGCCATTCAAGGATAGCCTATACCTTCTTTGGGTCCATTTTTAGACCTTCTGTTGAAACTACAAATCCCAAAAACACTAACTCTTGCTTCACAAAACTGCACTTCTTCAAATTAATCAACAATTTCTCATCTCTCAACTTCTCAAACACCAAATGAATATGCATCATATGTTCCTCCAATGTCTTGCTAAAAATCAAAATATCATCTAGGTAGACAATGACAAACTTGCCCAAAAATTCTTTCAGAACCTCGTTCATGAGGTGCATGAAAGTGCTCGGTGCATTGGTTAGCCCAAAAGGCATGACTAACCACTCATATAGTCCTTCCTTTGTCTTGAAGGTAGTCTTCCATTCATTTCCTTCTCTAATCTAAATCTAGTGATATCCACTCTTCAGATCTATCTTTGAGAAATACATAGCTCCACTCAAACAATCCATAATATCATTCATTCATGGAAATGGAAACCTATACTTGATTGTGATCTTGTTTATTGCTCTAGAATCTCTACACATCCTCCATTCTCCATTCTTCTTTGGTGCTAATACTGCTGGTACAGAAAAAGGACTCAAACTCTCTCAAATCAACCCCTTCTACAATAACTCATGTACTTGTCTATTCAACTCTTCACTTTCTATTGGTGTCATTCTGTGTGCTACCTTGTTTGGCAAACTAGCTCCTAGAATCAAATCCATCTGATGACTGATCTTCCTTACCGGTGATAATCCATCTGGTACATTATCAGATACAATATCCCAAAACTCATTCAATAAGTCTGCAACCTCTACAGGTACGTCCTCTACTTCTTCTTTACTAGCTTTTGGAATTAAAGCAAAACACACATGCTCATGCCCCATACCATCTAGGAATTGTCTTCCATCAACAAATGTTATTCTTGCATTACGACATACCTTTTCTTCGATCTCCTTCAATGGCTTTAGCTTATGTCACACTCCATCCTTTGTTAGGGAATAGGTATTTGCACGACCATTGTGTACAGCACATCTGTCAAACTACCATGATCTACCCAACAACATATGACATGCATCCATAGATATGATATCACATGGTACCTCATCTTGGTACCCGCCAATCTTGAACTTTACTAGGCACTGTTCACTGACCATGACCTTATGGTCATCCTGCACCCAGGCAATCTGATATGGATGTGGGTGTTTCTATCTCTTGAGCTTCAACTTTGTCACCATCTCTTTTGACACCAAATTGTCAGTGCTTCCACTATCAATAATCACATCACATCATTTTCCCTCACACTTGCATCTAGTGCAAAATAGGCTCCTCCTTTGTTCAGGTTCATTCTCACCACTCAGCAGGACTCTTCTGTTAATCAACATTTCTCCTCTTTCAACATCTTCTAAATTTGATGATCTGGCATCTTCATCTACATGTGTAACTCTAGCCTAGCCTTCATTTCTCCTATCCATCCTTCCTTGGCATTGAGGACATTCAAATGCCCTATGACCTTCTTCTCCATAGTGAAAACATGTTCCACGAAAGCCTCCTCTTCCTCTCTGATCTCTATTGTTCTGATCTTGGAAATGATTGGAATTGTTTCCTCTCTGATTTTTACTACTACTAGCCTCATCCTTCTTTTTCGAATCTTCATTTTGGCCTCCATATGACCGTCCACTAGATCATCCATTGTGACCTCTTCCATTTTGTCTGCTCTCAAACTTCTTGTTCAAATTTTCCTCTACTTTTAGGGAAAACTAGTATGCCTCTTCAATACTGTTCATTCAAACCAGATTCAACTCCTCCTGAATGCTGGGCCTCAACCCATTAAGGTAACAAGAAACTTTCTCCTTATCAGCTTCTACATGGCCTATTCTGATGAGGATTCGATAGAACTCCTCTGTATACTCTTGAACAGATCATCCTACTTGCTTCAAACTTTGCATTTTCTTCAGTAGGTCAAGCTCATAATAAATGGGGATGAACTGTCACTTCAATTTATCCACCATCCGATCCCATCTTGTGATTTTATCTTTCCCTCTTCTATTTCCCTCCAATTGAACCTCTTGCCACCAGATCTTTGCATGACCTTTCTGTTTGGCCTTCATGAATTTGACCCTATCAGGATCCTCAATATCTTCATACTCAAAATATTCTTCACATTCATTGATCCATTTGATCAACTCTTCTGGGTTAAGATTTCTTGAAAATGAAGGAACCTCAATCTTATGTGTTTTTCCAATCTTGGAAATGGCTCGAAAAAGTCTTTCTTCCTCCTAGTTCACAACTTCAACTTCTCCTTCTTGATCTTCTTCCTCGGCTTCATCCTCATTTTTGTCTATGGCATTAAGATTCATTCCTCTATGAATCTCCTCTTGCAATGCTCGCACTTGTCTCTGGAGCACTCTAACCTCAGGTGTTACAACACCAGCTATTTCACCATGTTCCCTTCATGGAGGCATTTTCACAATGCGCACTGAAACCCTAACCACAGTCCTGGTGCAAACTACCTCACAATCAGAAATTTGTTTACACACTCAGGAACACCTATTCTGATACCACTTGATGAAGGGTGCTCCCCTTAATAACACAAACACATAACAGAAATAGAGAAACAACAACAACAATATGCAAGAATAGAAAATTGGCTTCTTATTATCTCCACAAATGTGGAATTACAAACTTTTAGAATTACAATATGCAAACCCATATGGGCATTCTCTTACAATATTCTATAGGGCAAAGCCTTGAATCAATACCTAGATCTACTACCCAGAACTGCCCTAGACAACACTACAGGCCTTCTTTACATAGGCATTTTCCACTGCTCGAGAAGGTTCCAAAAATTTAGCCCTAAGGGCCGACCAAACTTAGAATTATTTTATTTTTCAATTTATTACATCAAAGTCGGCTGAAAATAACTTTTGAAACCCGAACAAAAATTTTGAAGGAAAATTATTTTCTGCCATTTCAAGTGGCCCAACTTCTGGAGACCATAAGTCATCACCAGTTGACCTGATTGCCTATTATAACCCCATTTTGGAAATGCCACGAAGCACTCTACAGGCTTGATTGGTGCATCCAGGGCCTCTAAAGCCTTCAAAACTGAGTTCAAAGTTTTTGTACCTTGCTACCAATACCGAAAATCTTCAATATCTTCAAAACTAGACCTCATCTAACCATGAAACTTTGCTAGTAGGGTGATATGACTGAGATGAACCTCCACATGTAAAATTAGAAAATTCTAAGATCGTAAGACCAACTTACTAAAAATAGCAAGTTTCCATAAATAGTAGCTCTGCACAAGATAGCCCTTATTGAATACAAAAACAAAAATATTTTTGGGTGATGCAAGATTGCTCTTACACCCAGGATGCTCCTGCATCACAAAGGAACATAGATGGTGAGTAATCTTAGGGTGACCTAGGTTTGTCCACTAGGATCAATCCTTACACCAAGAAGCTAAGTAGAAAAATAGGGTGGCTTCTATCTATGGTTCTTAATAAGGGCTTCCTTTCATAATACCCCTCTTGCTCCCCAAAGGGACTCCTTACCTTGCGGCAAGTAATGGACCTCGTGGCCACAAGAGTACCTTGAGCATTCTTGCTCAACACTTTCCTCATGGTCAGAATCCCACAAGTAATCACATCAAGTGAAGACAAGTACTATGTCTACCAAGGTTTTGTGTCCTTGATAGCCTTGAGTTTATAGTGGATCAGAATAGCTAGCGAAAAGCTTATCCCCACTTGGGTCATTCCTCTTGATTGCTCAAGAGCAAGCCCGCTAAAGGATTCTAAAAGCTAAACAAAGAGTGGATCAACCTTTGAGTGTTAGGATTTTTTTTTCACCTCAAGGGTAAAGAGCATAATCTCCTAGCTCAAAAATATCTCCCAAACACACCAAGAAAAGGTTCAATTACCCTCTTGCTTTCAAAATCTAAAGATGGATCAAGATTTTTTGGTTCACCACAAGGGTGAAGAGCATACTTATCCTACCACCCAATGATTCCTACAACAAGATATTAAGTGCATATGAAATGAAACAACTAGTATATGCCACACTCAAAAGAAAGCAATTAAACAAGCACTTGATTGGTTTTTATGCTTTGGGCAGCCCTAGAAAAACTGTTAGTAGCCCTTGTGCATTTGAAGCTTTGACATGCATTCTTTTAAGAAAATAATCAAGCAATAGGAGCACGTACAAGCACCAATTGTTAGCCCTACAAGGGTTAGCACATAAAAAATCAAATGAAATCTGCAAATAGACCCTTATTGTAGAATAACAAATGAGAAATCTAAATCAAACCAAGTAAATCTTGCAAAGGAATGACAAAAATTACTCACTATCAGGCCTGGGTGATATTTCTATTAGAGAAATAGTCGTGCGATATTTCATCCTATACTAATGCGATAATATATCTCTGTACGATAATTCTTGATACTTGTGTGCGACAAAGAACATAACAAGATTGTGATATAATCTATCAAAGTGTGTGATATTATAGCTGGTAAAATATCACACTGGCATGTAAGAAACTATCATACAACACTGGAAAACTGTCACATGATGATTCTATTAGAAAAAACCAGAGAGCAATTTTTGACGAAACAACAAGCAAATATTGATAAAAAAATGACAGAAATGTAGAAAATGAAGGACAAAAAAGGAATGTTCTACCCCACGGTGGGCACCAAAAATGTACACACTAAATAGTGCACTTCTCTAAGTCATTACTTCCAAGGGAATCCATGAATGGGAAACCTTGAGAAAACAACCTAGATCTCCCTAGGCATGGAGTAACAAGGATGTTGATGGTGCTCTCAGCTAGAGCTATTGAAGTATGCAACCTTGTTAGTAAACCATAGAATGGGAGATTCAAAGAGACAAGGGCAAGAATGCCAATATCCTTAAGAATCAATAATAAGAATGCAATGCAATGCAAGCTATGCTAAGAATAAAGACGCAAGCTAAGCTATGAAAGGAAAGTATTACAAACCCTTGCTAATTAAGCTATGTGAGCTAATCTAAAGCATAAAGGAAACTAAGCTAGATTCCATGAAAGCTATGATGCAAGAAAGAAACTAGAATGCAAGAATGATCTCCAAAAGTTCCAAAGTCTCCAAGAAATCCTGCAGCATAAGATTAGCATAAAAAGTTGGGATCTAAGAATGAGAAAAGAGCTCTCCTTTTAAAAGAATTGAAAAGGAATGGACCATGGAGATTAAGAGGCAAAAGATTTAATCAGGGGTGGAGCTTGAAAGAGGAGAAATCCATGTGCATAAATATCCTCCAATGAGAAAATAAGAGTTGACTTTTGTGTCCATATGAAACAAAAAGTGTTTTTTTTCTTTTTATAAAATAAGAATAATGCTTTATTTGTGCAACTTAGGATAAGAGGAAAAGTGGGGGATTTTTATTTAATAAAAGGGGAGGAAATTCCTTTTAAATAAATAAAGACTTTAGGATAAAATGGTTAGCCCAAGGCAAATAATTAAAAATGATAAAATAGGGTTTGATCAAGGAAATTGATATGATTGATAAAATGTTGATTTTTGAAAATATTGATTCAAGGATTTGTTAAATTGTTGAATGGGGGCCCAAAGTCTAGGAAACCATTTTAGGGTGCATACAACTATAATAGGGAGATCATGAGTGTCAACCTTTGATTTCTTTCTTGTAGGATATTCAGATGATACCATATATACCTTAGCTCCTTCTAAACTTACTTCTTTTATCGTATTATCTGAATTGGTTTCCTCATCATTATCATCATATCCTCTTGCTAGATGGCTAGGCTTGTTCTTTCTTCTTCAAACTAAATGATTTATATGTTTCCTTAGGTGTAGTTTATTTTTTTATAGGATAGGTTTAGCAAGTGGACTCACCAAAGATGGAATTATTCTTCTTGATTGTCTTCTCATTAATATGGATGAAATAGGAGTAGTTAATGGTATGGGAGAATCAAAATCAACATCAATTTATTCTTTAGAAATCTTCTTCTTCTCCTCTTAATCACTTATTTTCCTCTCTTTCCTCAAATTTTTAATAGGAATACCAAACTCTTTAGCCAAATTATCAAGTTGTGTTTTGATTTTCCTTTCTGTAGCTAGTCTGTGTAATTCCAAGTTCACCTTAAGATTATTATCTTTATATGTCCCAAAAATTTCCTCACTAGGATCCATGGGTTTCTTCAAAATATCCCTTGTATAAGCTTCAATAAGTAAAGGATCAATGTCATATCCCATAGGAATCATCCTTCTGATTCTAGGCTCTATTGCTTCCATCAAGGAGTCATCAGTTTCAACAAAAAAATATAGTCTATCCTCATACTTATCAACTATATCCCTTAGAGTTCTATACCTCATATGCATTTGTTCTTGGAAACTTTTGAAATATCTCCATAGGGTTCTTCTTCTTGATTGACTATCAAACATGTAGGAAATATGTATTAAATAGGCTTATCCTTTTTCCACTAAATATTTTTAATGCCAGGAAAGATGTTCATGAAATAAAAGAATTGCATACCACAAAAGATCCATAGTTGAATTTTTTCTTCTTATCCTTCTTAATAATTTCCAAATTGTCCAAAAAATGTCTCCTCAATGCTTCATATATATCATAATATCATTCTCCTTCACCATTTCGTAGGAAATATAAATGATGGTGCTTGAAGTGAAGTTCTCTCTACTAGAATGAAAAAAATTGTAACCCAAATCCACTAATGCAAACTTAGCATCTTGTTATAGAATATTGTTGACAATCATAGCTTGCTTGAACCAATGGGAACCGGTCAATTTAGTGACCAAATCCTTCCTGATAGACTTTAGGGAATGTACCTAACTCATAGCATTAAAACTAGTAACTACTTCCAATGCATCCTTTTTGATCTTGTAAGGTTTATCAAGATAAATGAACTAATCAAATATTTTGCTAACAACATACCATATCTAGTCTCGTTCATAAAATCTGTTAAAATCCATGAACTAAGAAAGTTTCTTTTCTACCAAAAACTTGCATTCATCATTCAATTTTGAATGCAGAGATAATTTCTTATACTACTCATTAATTGAATCATCACCTAATTCTTCCAGATTGTAGTGAATGTAAGCCCTAATATCCTCAACATGAAGAACACCATGAGGAACCAATGAAAATCACCACTTGGATAATTGTCTAGAGATTTATATGGATTCTTTTTGAATTTTGGCCTTGGAATCTTGGTAACATTGACTACATGAGGCATATCCATGATTCCAACTCAAAACATCAAGTTACTCAATGAAAAATAACTTCTTCAACAAAATAGGGTTTGTTCATGAAATCACAACAAATCATTGTTAACCTCTTCAAAGTCACCTCCAAATTCTCTGCAACTACTTCTCCTAACTCACAAGGTGACTGATGATATTTGAAAATGCCTATTTGAATGTTTTTATGCCAAAAAATAAATTATAATTAGTTCTTTTTACCCTATATTTCATTTTTCTTTCGAACTGTGAATGGAAACGATGAACTACAACTGATTGAATATCTGGAGGAACTGAAGAAACAATGATTAGAGATCACCGAGCTACTGAAATGATATGTAAGATGATTAAATCAGTCAATATGTTTTCATTGATGTCAACTAATTTTGATAGTACTTATCATTTTAGTTACAAACATTTGAACATTTGTTGAAGGAAGAAAAGATGAAGAATGAGATATCTACATGAGGAAAAGATTGATATGATAGATAATTATGGATAAGGTAAACATTGGGTAACTTATTGATGAGTCTATGGATTTATATTGTTTACTTGAGCATGTTACATTAATCTATTATGAAGAAGAGATTTGAAATTGAACAAGTCAATGTAGTTGGTAATTGAATATTTTTGTATACACTGAGCTAGTGCAGTGTATACCGAGTGACAGTAATAACTAAGCTAGTTATCATCGATGCATTTCTATATTAATCAAGTATGGATGAAAACATTAAATGCTAAGAACAACCAACTAAATTTGATGAGATTGAAATTGTTATGATTTAGAGGTTAAGGATGAAGTTAGTTATGAGATCAACAGATGACAAAATTCAAAGGAGATCCAAAGGATGAGATTGAAATGTGTTATGGACACATCTACCAAGGAAGGTTTAAGTGACAAAATGGATGAAGGAGATTAAGAGGAAAAATCTGATGGTTGATATGAAAACAATTTACTTGTCTATATAAGAGATATGAGTTTCATTATTGAAACATGCTAGACAAAAGGAAACTCTAGAGATTTCATGTGAAGATTGTATTCATGCAAGCCCGATCAAATTGGTTATTGAAAGAACTGAGCTGCAGACATTAGCGAGCGTTAGAGAACTATTTACTGAGTGAAAGTAAGTTGAGAAATATTGAGGAAGTGAATTGATTAATGATCAGAGGATTTTATGAGATTAGCATAGATCTGAATATTTTCAATTGAGTTGTAATTAAATCAGATCAGTACTGTATCAGTTTAACCATTGATTCAGAAAATCTCTTAACCGAGTAGACTTAACAATCTTATTGTATTACCCTATGACATTCATTCAATGTAAAGTGTTATCTTATTGACCGCATAGTGAATGCTGGTGAAAATTTAATTGTTACTGATAAATCCTCTAACTAGGTCACACCTAACAGTGTGCGTTATAACCTTTAATAGGGTTGGCTTTTTACCAATCTCACTTTAGAAGAGTGAATTATTTTGGGTTACCAGTCCCAAGTAGTTTTTCCCTTAGCAAGGTTTCCACATTAAATCATTGTATTATGTGTTATTTTTCATGATTGTTTTGCTATCATACTTAACATACTACATAGTTGATTTAGTCGGTAATCACAGTTTTGGATAATTACTGGTAATCGGTAAAAGTGGACAGACATATTGATATTTTATGTTACCGAGCTGCATAATTTATTGAAATTGTTTAATAAGGTACATTTTCATATTTGGGACTGTAGGATAACTGATCTAACTGATTCACCCCCCTCTTAGTTATTCTAATAGAAAAATATATTACAGAACTCTCAAAACCTTATAAAATCCTTTAAAAATTATTGAATCATGTTCTAAACTCTTAAATGCATCTAAATATGCTGATTTCATTCATCAATCCATTTGAATCAAATGATCGTAATGATTTTTCAAAAAATTCCTCCTAGGCGTATGACCAAATTCAATTTCTTGATAATTTTCCACACCAAGGGCAAGTGCAAACCCTTGATAAACATCTGAATTCCTTTTTGGTACCCATGGATTACGTATCTTCTTTCTAACCTCCTCAAATTCCATCTTGTGTTTACCCTTATCATTTTTTGTACATTATTTATTTCACCTAAACCTCCAATGTTCATATTATGAGTTTTGAATCTATAGTACAAGCAATATGTCCAATATTACAACATTCAAAACATGTCACATAGATTGTGCATGCTTGAAGTTCACTTGGTTTGTTCTCAATCTGCATTTATTGTCCATATGTCTAAAGTTATTACATTTTTAGTATTTAATTTTCTCTATGATCACACTTGATTTGTGTCCCTAGTTTTTGCATTTAAAATACTAAGTTGATAATGATGTAGCATTTGACTTATTTCTACACTTATTTTGCCTATGACTCAATTTGTTGCAAACAAAGCATCTTCCACTAGATTTTTTGCATTAGGTTTCCTAATAGGTGTTCTCTTAGGTATCTCATTTTGATTTCCTGATAGGGAATTATTCTAACCACATCAAAAGCTTTCTCCCATTTCATAACCAAGTCCTTGTGTATCTCCTTTCATCCTTAGACTCTAAATTTTTGCATCAAGATTGGCTAAGCTAGCTTTGAATTTTTCCTTGAAATCATTTGGAGAAGAAAGATCACTCCAAATAATTTCATTAACCCTTCCATGTTCTTTCTCATTGTGTCTGGATTCATCAAGATCAAGTTGTAGCTATCCCACTTCACAATTCAATTTGTGACATTCATCATATTTATCCTTTAATGATTTCTCAAGATTCTCTTCACTCTTCTTCCTTCCTTGAATCTTTGTACTCATATTCATTACCATGTCTTCCATCTCATGCTTTAGATATTATTTGTCCTTTGAAATGTACTCACATTCATTTGCATTATCCTTTAAAGCTTGTGATACATAAATGATTCCTTTCTTCCTCAACTACTCAACAAGATCTTTCCTTTTGTCAATATATTTATTCAATTTTCCCTTCAAGTTATCAATGAAATCTCCATCTTCCTTGTGTTTAATTTAAAATTCCATATTCCAAGAATTGAATTGATCAAGATCTTCAAGTGCTTGGAACTACCTTTGATCAGTGCTAGAAACTATTGAATTATCTATTAGGGTCTTCCTCAAGCTGTTAGGCTTCCTCCAAGGTACAAATTTCCTATACCAATTGTTAGTATTAAGGAATACTGAGGGTGGGGGTGAATAGGTGTTCTACTATTTTTATGTTTGGTGATCAAATTCATCAAGCATAAACCAAATGAAATTAAGAACAATAAACTAAAATATAATGCATACATCCACAACATCATAACACCATGATTTTTTGAAAGAAACATGGTTAAGGGAAATACCATAGTGAGGATGGAACCTGCAAGATTTACACTTCATAGAGCTCACTTGTCAAATATAGAATACAGCTACAACCCTAAAGAAATCTCACTACTTTATAAAATAGATTGGATACAATCCAAAATGATGAACTAAAAGATACCTTCTACATATTCCAAAATAGTTCCATGAAAGCACATATAAAACCATTGATCAATTCTAATTCAAACCTCTTATTATATCCTCCTCACATATACAAAAATAATATCATCATAGATACTTTTATACATCTATGTAACCTAATCTTATATACAAGATATCAGAAATAAGATCATCATAGGTTAGCCTCAAGAACACATAAAAAAATGTAATATGTAGAATTAGTCGACCAAATCCATACTCAAAATATGATGCTAAACTTAAACAACCACACAAATCCATTCTACCATGTTTTCTCTAAGTCCTTGAACTCATAAACCTATCAATTAATAAATCTATCAAGATCTCTTAATGTTTTACTAATCTATATCATTTTTCTTTATTAACAATCATGAAACTATCAATAAGATCTTCATAACTCACTTGAATGATGAAATAAAGTGTTATCCACCTAGATTAATATAGCAGATAGATATGATAAGCTTCTCTTAGGATAACAACATAAAAATCAAAATTGGCTTCCCATACCGATCTATTTATCTAACTGTACATTGTCCCTTATTTTTCATACTTAGCCAAATATATCTCCTAATCTTCGGTACAATCAAAATATGTGTAGTGAACATTTTAAATGTATACAGTGGCCATCAATGATAGCATATAAAATCTCAAGATTAGTGTCTCTTTCCAACACACCTTCTCTCTAGTAAACTTCTAGTAAAATTTCTTCCTTCAACTTTATCCTTGATACTTCCTGTATTCTTTGATTCATTATTTACATTATACCATTATACTATGGTGTTCTAGCAACTGAAAATTGTCTCTTAATACCATGTTTCTCACAAAATATTTCAAATCTTTTAGAATTAAATTCTCCTCCTTTATTGAATCTCAAAATATTTAATATTCCAACTACATTATTCTCAACACTTTCTTTAAAAATTTTGAACTTCTCAAATTCTTCTAATTTTCCCCTTAGAAATACAACCAAAGATAATGTTGAATAATCATCAATAAAAAGTATAAAATATTTCTCATTTTTAATCTCCTTGTTCCCGTAAGACCACATAGGTTGGTGTGCACTAGATCTATTAAGTTGGTAGATGAATAATATTTTTCCTTGAATGATTCTCTTCTTTTCTTTCCTTCTTGACATCCTTTATAGATAACATTGTCTAGTTTTCATAATCTAGATAAGTTTTGTACTACGTGTGATGAATTTATTCTTACCAAATTGTCATAATTTATGTAGCACATCATCTAGTACCAAAGCCAACTATTATCAATATAAGATAGTAAACATCCTTCTATATCTCCTTAGTGTTGGTGCATCTTCCTTCCTATCCTTTTTCCAACTGAAATCATTGCTCCATATCTCTTTTAAATCTCACATCCTTCATTCTTGAACACAACATCATACCTATTCTTACACATTTTTCTCACACTCAAAATATTATGACACAAATCCTTTACATAGTAAATACTATCAATTTTATGCTTCCCATCAAAAGTAATATAACCTTCACTGAAAATATATGTTTCCTTACCATCACCAAATCTAACAATACCACCTTCATATTTCTCAAGGGTTACAAATTTACATTTATCACTAATCATATGATTAGAACAACAACTATCAATCAGCCACACTTATTTTTTCATTCTAACATAAAAAAGAAGTCTCAACATTTTCATCAACTTCTAGGAAAATGTTAAAAACATCAATTCCACATTTTTCTTTTAGCATAAAAGAAATAATTTCTTCTATTTCTAACTGATCATAAAAAATGCTAGTATGATCATTAACATAGTAAGCTTTCCTATTGAACTTCTTAAATTTTTTCCTGTGACCTTTCTCAAGACACCTAGTAGCCAAATGACCAATCTTTCAACATCTAAAACATTTAAGAGGTAACATACCTTTGTATTTTCTAGTACCTATCTTCAGCTTCCATGCAAAGTTCACTTCCATCTCATGTTAATATTCATCACCATTCAGATCTTCCTCTAACTTAATTTCTTTAAATGTTGTCTCAAGTCTTCTCTTCTCTTTATTGAACTTCCTCAATTCAAATGTAGTTAGGGTGCTAAATAACTATTGTATGATAAACATTTTTAGATCATATACTTCATCAATTGATGAGATGTTGTCATTATAACTATCTGGTAATGACATCAATATTTTATTCTTAACATTTTTGTTGGTGAGATTTCATCCTTGATTCCTGACTTTATTCACCCCATTGTCAACCCTCTAAAAGTAGCTTCTAATGTATTCATCTTATTCCATTTTTAGATTCTCATAATGAAACTTAGTTATTAGCTTCATAGAATACTTAACTCTATCATTTCCTTTGTAAATCTCTTTCAACTTTTTCCAAACTTCACAAGTAATCTTCAAAAAAATGACTTTATCTAACTTGACTTTTGTTAGTCCTAAGATCAAATTACTGAGAGGGGGAATGAATAAGTAATCTACCAAATAATCCAAATTTTTAAATTCTTAAAATTAAACCAAAATTGAAAATATTAACCTTAATTGCAAAAAATGAAAATCATAAACATGCAAATCCATCCACAAATTTGACCAAGAGATTTATCTCATAGAAACCAAAATCAGGAGAAATCCATAGTTGAAATTAGTACCCAATAAGTGATGCACTTTTTTAAAGTACATCGTATGAGGAGCTTAAAATTGTTAGTTGCTACCTGGTTAAGGAATTTTCCTTTTGAACACTTGACAAAGTGTCACCTTACTAGAGCATTTACAACAAATATTTGTTAGGATATACCTGGTTAAGGGATTTAACCTGCTACAACTATTAGGGAACAAAAGAAAGAATGATTTTTAGAATAGAACTACTTCTACTTGATCAGATCCATTGAAGCACACAATCTCTTCTCAACACACTTAACTATGTCCTGACTTGATCACAACTCCCACTTTTCAACCACACTTTCCTGACACACAATCAACACAAACAAACTTTCAACTTCATCCATTATATATTGAACTTTTAAGTCCACCACCTTAATCGAGCACTAAATTTGAAATAGATTTTAATTTTAAATACTATTCTCATATCCAATGCACCACAAAAAAAAATTAAATATACAAAACACATTTCCAAGACCACATCCATCAATACAATGATTTACATAGAATATTGTGTCAAGGGGTCAAACATATTTTGACAAAACACACACTTCTCCTAGAATCTTCTCTACACACAAGCATCAAAGAATGTGATGTTAGATAATCACCTCCAATCATGAAGACATGTCACCATACTATGGCTAACTCAATTGATTCCACCATAAGCTCAACACTGACCATAGATCAAATATTTATCAACTTTCACTCAAGAACACAAACACTTTAACCTATTAACAACTTTGTCTCCCCTTAGCAATCACCTATCCTATACACTCAAATTCATTATGGTCACAACTGTAGAATCTAAACACTATTGACCACCATATCTTATCACCATTCCAAAAGACCCAATAAATGTTTTGCAAGACATTCAAAAAATATATCACCTGTTATTAATTGATCTAGCAGTTGAACTATTATACTTCAACTAACCACAAATTTCACATAAGATTACTTCATCAATAGAGGTCATGTATTAGACATCTAGAGACACACCTAGGTATTCCCATAAAGATAAAAACCATTGAAATTCACTGCAACCCTTCATTCATTACAACTATGCTTGGCAACACAATAAGAACACAAGGTCAATAGTTGACATAAATGACATCATAATAACTTATCATCCTATTATCAAATCTGAATCATGACATCTCCAAAAATCACTTTCCACCACTTCATCAGATATACCAAAAATCTCCACCTTTGGCACAAAAATCTCCCCCTTTCACATTGATGGAAACACTCTCTTCCTCTCTCAAACATGATATTTTATGCACAAAACTTCTCAACATCAACAACACTAGGAACAAAAATATGTTTCCACTTTTATCTTTCACCTATCTTGCAATACTCCTCATTTCACTAAACTTCTCTCATATACACTTCTCTTCTACAAATCTGAACATTCTCTCCCTTTGTTTCATTGTATAATTTTCCTCTTTATCACACACACATTCTCCCCTTTTGACAATAATACCAAAGGAACCAAACACACATAATATCTTTTTTTTTTGTACCTAACTAACCAAAACACATTACTACATTTCTTTCTCCCTCTAAGGAGTATCCCCACAACATAAATCCAAACATAAATATATTCAATTAATACACTTGGATTGATGAAACTAAATCTTCTTTTTAATTCAAAATAGATAGTGGAATGATTCCCAACCTACCTCTTAGATACTCAAATGTATCTTTAAGTAAAATTTTAGTGAAAATATCAGCAACCTGATCATTAGTTGGCACATACTCCTACCTCACTTCATTTTCCTATACTTGTTCTCTAATAAAATGGTATCAATAGCTATATGATTAGTATTAGAGTGCATCATTGGGATCTTTGAAATGCTAATGGAACTTGTATTGTCAAAATATATAACCATCAATTCAGTTACATTCTCCTAAATTCCTTCTATAATCTTCTTGATCCATACTACTAGTGTATAATTAATCACAACAAAAAGATACTCAGCTTCAGTTGTTGATTGAGATATACAGTTCTGCTTCTTTCTTATCCAAGATACAAGCCTATCTCTGAGAAAGAATGCACCTTAAATTATTCTCTTTTGATCATCAAAATTACATGCCTAATCATAACTATTAAACACATTCAAAGAGAAATGATCTTTATGTCCATACCAGAGACCATAGCCTTCAATCCCCTTAAGATATCTGAAGATTCTCTACACCACAACCAAATGAGATTCCTTAGGATTAGAAGAAAATTTGGCCACTAATCCAACTTCCTATACTATGTCTGGTCTTTTGTGCACCACATACTATAGCTTACTAATCATGGACCTATAAAGTGTCTCATCCACCACTTTAGAGTCATCTACTTTTGACAATTTACAACCAATTATCATAGGAGTACGAACCAATTTTGAGTCTTCTAACCCAAAATTATTTAGTATTTCCCTTACATATTTGGATTGGCTTATGTATATACCATCTTTCATCTATTGAACCCGCAATCAAATAAATAACTTAATATCACTAATCATAGACATCTTGAATTATTTCCTCATCTCATCTATAAATGATCTACACATATCTTTTAGCCATAGGTGAAAATTTTTCACTATAGTCCATGCCTTCATCTTGTGCATATCCTTTGCACACCAGTCTTTCCTTGATCCTTACCACTTCTCTCATCTCATTCAACTTGTTTCTTAAAATCCACTTAGTACCGATCACATTCTTGTCCACCGTTCTAGACACTAGAGTCCACGTTTTGTTCTTCTTAATCTTCTCCAATTATTCTTCCATAGCTTTCACAAAATCATCATCTTTCACAATTTTAGGCTCAAATTCAGATAGAAAACAAGTACCTTCTTTTGCCTTCCTTCTTTTTAACACACCTACATTTTTGTCACCAATTCTTTGATCAGGGGAATGATTCAACTTTAAATACCTTAGCAATACTAGTTTGGTTCTAGTTATTTCTTTAACTGCTTGTAATAGTTACTATTCATTGACCTATCTCTCCATTCATTCTATTGTAGTGTCATGCTCCATCGATTTTACATATAGAAACCCATGATAGTCTTTGGGTTCCTTCTTGCTGGATTCATCATTTTTATTAGAAAATTCATCTACTCTTACACTGGTACTTTCTACTATCTTATGTTTTCTCTTGTTTAAGCACTTCTAGGATTTTCTCTTTGTGTAATATCCTAATAATATCCCCTCATCACTTCTGGGTCAAACTTACATGTATTTTTATCTCTCTTTATGTAGCATCTTCTCCCAAAAATATTGAAATAACTTACACATGGTGATAGACCATTCCATAGCTCATAGGGATTTTTGTTTGCACCTTTCTTCAATTGAACTTTGTTCAATGTGTAAACGATAGTCCTCACCACTTCTCTCCAAAATATCTATGCAACACCCTTCTTAATCATTAATGTCCTAGCATAATCAATGATAGACCTATTTCTTCTTTTAGCAAAACCATTTTGTTGAGGTGTTCTAGGATCTGACATATACCTTTGAATTCCATTTTCTTCACAATATGTAGTAAATTCATGTGAAGTAAACTCACCTCCTCTATCATATCTAAGGCATTTTAGGATCTTACCGGTCTCCTTCTCCACTCTGGCTTTGTCAATATTAAACATGTGAAAAGCTTCAGATTTATCCCTTAAAAATATAGCCCACATCACTCTAGTGTAATCATCAACAAGAAACATGAAATATCTATCACCATAGTAGCTCCAAGTTCTCATTGAACCACATAGATTGGTATGAAATAGATCTAAAATAATTTCAAAAGAATAATTTTTATTGATGAAAATGGAACTAGTTAGGTTTCCATGCTGACATTCTTTACATATTACATTGTTTGGTTTTACTAGGTTTGAAAAAGGTCTCTCACTATATTCGTCTTACTTACTTTGATCAAGTTATCAAAATTTACATAAAAAAACCTCTTATTCTATAACCAAAAATATTCTACCTTAGCAATAAGAAAAATCTTAATAGTATAATTTAGATGGAACAAGTTACCTTTAGTTTGTTCACTGGTAGAAATCAATTCTCTTGATTTTTCAATAATCTTACATATACCTATTGGTAGTGGGCTAGTATCCCTCATAGGGTTTGCGACATGGCTTAACCACCTTTTGTGTCTTCAATAAATCTAGTGGTTGTATTGGGCATTAATAGGTTGATCTTTTGGTGCAATGGAAAAAAATTCTTGTAACAAGTAGTATCAGAGCTTGGTCACAAGTTCAAATTCATGTAGGCCATGATGAGTGACATTGGGAGGAGGATTGTTGGTAGTGGGCTAGCATCCCTCATAGGATTCATGACATGGCTTAACCACCTACTATGTCTTCTATAAGTCAGTGGCTATATCGGGCATTAACAAGTTGATCTTTTGGTGCAACGAAAACCACTACTTGTAAATATACCTCCATTGAACTCCAATCTATATCCCTTTTTATTGAATTGGGAAATACTTAAAAATTTGTATTTCAGACCATAAACCCAATAGACATCATCATAATTTTTTTTATCATTCAAGGAAATATATCCTCTCTATTTTACCAAATAGGGAGCATCATTCCCAAATTTTATAGAGCCACCATCATATTCTTCCATAATGCTAAATTTTCTTCTATCAACAGTCATATGTGAGTGCACCCACTATCAATAATCTAGTCACCCTTGTAATTCATGTTAGAAACTAAATCTTTCTCACCTTCTTCTGA